>CM042840.1:59571339-60056339 GCA_023653725.1 Bungarus multicinctus
TACTTATTCCCCTGCCTGAGCTGATAAGGAGAGAGCCAGTGGTGTAGAGGCAATTACAACTGCCTCACATGTAATACTTCCCTGGTTCGAATCCCAGTAAGGGTATGGCTAGCTGAAGAGAGCTAACTAGCTCGAAATAGATCTATACTAGTCTCCCTTATTTATTATTTAAAATTATCAGCTTAAAAACCTTACACATATATATATATATATATATATAAGCTTATTGCCCTCTTCCAATTTCCCATACATCCTATATCCCTCTAGTTTACAGCCTTTATCCTGCCTGGTGCCTATGTGCCCTAAGCTTGATTTATCTTTGGGGAGAATGTAATAAGGGGGGAGGGCCATGTGTTTTGTCTCAGTCCTGAAGCCTCCTGTAAGATGAACCTGGGAATTACTTCTTATCTCTTTTTCAGGCCAAGCCATTCCAACAGCATCTTCACACCTGTGGACTGGCTAATTCAACCGCGGACTGGGGGGTGGGTGGGTTTCTAACTACTTTATCCTAACTATTATATTCTGCTTTCCTTTGTCCTGCAATCATTCTCTTTCAATAAAAAGTTCCTTTTGAAATGCTGAAGTTTCAAGAGTCTTTACTTTCTTGAACAGAGAGGAGAGGCAGACCCTTACAGTATGTTAACAGTACTTAAGAAAAACTGAGGCCTAGAGCAAACAAATTACAAGCTAGAAAGATCTGGAATTGTAAAAGCTGAGACATTTTAATTGAACATAATTCTATTGGAGACTATTAAATTATCTCAGTGGAATACTTGCACAAAACACATGCTAATGAGACAAAAAAAATTTAAATGCGTAAACTGAAAATTTCAGATACCCCAGTGTAAGACAGGCTGAATGCTGATCATAGGAAATATGAATAATTTATGTTTTCTTTAAATGTAGAATGTAAATTTGTTTGGAATTAATTTCTGTGGGGAAATCAGTACACAATTAATATTTCTATCTCTTAGGGCAGCATTTTTCACCCTACAAAATATTATTGTTGTTATTGTTATTTTATGCTGCTATTTGAGTAAAATGGGAAAATAGCCCTGGCAAGCACAATTACACTAAGGAGATGCTAAAAAGCAAAATAGATTTATTTCTTGGCTAAATGCATTAAATTCTGGATAAACTGGAACCAGATTCTCAGAATAACTTGGCATGTTTAGATCACGTTGAAAATATAAAAGCATCAACAAAATGCCAAGGGTCCTCAGATGTTATAAGAACTGACATTGTTTGATCCTTCCATTACCTTCAAATTTCTTAAAGCAGCTGCTGCAATAAAAAAACATATTTATAGCTTAAAGAAAGAACAAAGGTTATCATATAACTCCATTTAATGGTAAGCAACATCAGGCAAGGATAGGGGGGGAAAGGAAATACACAGCCAAAGAAATTCAGTGCCTGATATATAAAAAAAGAAAAAGCTTAAAAGAATGTACATCACGCTTTCAATTCATTATACTTTTCCTTATCTTCCTATCTTTAAAGTATCTGTGCTTCCACAATATTGATGATACACTGCTTCATTCAATTCTTTTTATTCTTTAAATTTCATATATTTCATATATCTTTCTTTTGAAGTATCTCATCTATTTTAGCCAGCCATTTTTTGTTCTTCCCTTTATATTGGCCATTCACTCACCCCCCCCCCCATATATATGTGTTTCAGGTTGACCCCCCCCCATATATGTTTTTCAGGTTGACCTTTTTCTTTATATGATCAAGTGTGGACTGCAACTCCCAGAATTCCTCTGAATAATAAAAATAATCAACTGCCCAATCAAAGGCTCATCCCATAAATTAAAGCAAGGGTGTCAAACTAGCGGGCTGTGGGCTGGATGCATTACATGCAGGCCACACCTACCCCAGCTCCATGAAGGGGAAAATGTCACAAAATATCATGTGAAAGTAACATGACATCACAAGTTTGATAATCGTGGACATCAGGGTTTCAAATTTAAACTCACAAGCAAATGATTCATATAGTGCAAATTCACTCAATTTGCACAAAATGGAGTTTTATTTCTGCACAATATGGTAAAGAATTCTGGGAGTTGAGGTCCATATATCCAAAAATTGCTAAGGTTGAGAAAACACAGGCACTTGAGTGCCTTTCTTTCAAACTGGCTGCTCAATTTTCATTTGATTTATTATCTTCTGCTCTAACTGCTTTCTTGTTTTACCACATACAAAATTCCCTTAAGGAATTTCTCCTGGCATGCTCAACTCCCATAAAACAACATGGATTGACACATGCTTTTCTACACAGCCTTTCTGGTTCTTTTGGCAAACATTAATTCCCCACACTAGTTGTCAAATAATTTTGAATGTCTTAATATTTCTCTATTTTCCCATCTTGGATGAACACTCTGTTAAACTACATACAATTATTTACTTTAGTTTTTGTCATTTATTTATGGTTTGCAATTTTATTCAATTTCTTGGTAAAACACAACTATCTTCGTATTTGATATATTAATTTTTAGATCCATACTCCTTGCTGCTTAATGTAGTGACATTTATTGCATATCATTTGTTTTCTCAGCCATTATCATGGCATATTCTGCATACCAAAACCATGATATGAATAAATATGTATTTTTGTAAACAATAAGCATTGCTTATATATTCATCTATAAATACATTGTACATCCAAGAAACATCACATATACTTATCTTACTCTCTGCTGAGTTTGAGTCACTCTCTAAGTATTGTGTTTATTCAATGGTGGGATTCAAATAATTTAACAATAGGTTCTCTGCCCTAATGACCAGCTGGGTGGCCATGGCTGAGTGGTCATCTGACTGGGTGGCTGTGGCCAACTAGAGATCACTCATATGACTTCAGCAACAGAGTGGTCAATGTCTGGAATACTCTACCTGACTCTGTGGTTTCTTCCCCAAACCCCAAAAACTTTAACCTTAGACTGTCTACTATTGACAATCCTCTTGAAGTTTGTTTTTGATTAAGACTCTCTTTTTTTATTTGAGATTTTTTTTTTTAAAGAAAAGATTTTACTTTTTTTTTTCCCCATGTTCCTGGCTTTGGATGTATGAGGGGGAAGTGAAAGTAAAGGAAAATAAGTAGCATTGCTGCCTAGAGGCTTGGATACATTGTTTTCTTTTTTCTTTTACTTGTTTATGTAGGACTCTGAGTTTTGCACTGGAAAAGATAGTGGGATGAGCATGGCAGTTTGTTTACACAGGTGCCCATCTGTCAAATTATATATAGCTGGGGTCTGGAGTTAAAGTTGAAAGAAAGAAGATGGAAGTGACCTTGAAAACACTGAACTGGAAACTTTGAGCTGATTTATCAAAGAGCCTTGGATATTTAGTGGCAGAGGCTTGCTTTACATAGAATTGTTCGTTACTTTTGCCTTCTTTTCTACTTTCCCCTTAGTTGGGTTTCTTTTATTTGGATTTCAATTTTTCAAACCAGGAACTAGAATATAATTTTTTTAGTTTTGCTTTTTTGTTTCTTTTATTAAGAGAAATACAGACTATTTTTTCTTTTTGATTTTTCTTTTTCCTTCCCTTATCCTCTTTTTCTTTAAAAGAAAATTCCTTTTTACCTCTTTTTCCATATCTTCTCCTGTTTTTTTTTTTTTTATATATATATATACTATTGCAACTAATTGGATTAAGGTATACAAGTGCCTGAAGACTTTTTTCCCTTTTTCTTTTTGGAATGGCAACTGTTTGCCTTCATTCTTTTTTTTTTTCCTTTTTTCTCTCTCTCTCTCACAGATAAGCATTACAAGATGAGCAGAAAGATAACAGCCCCAGCTTCCTCAATACCAACCTCCTCATTATCTGGAGGACAATGATCTATACAGACAATGTTACAACAGGAGAAAGAGAAGGAAGTGACATTGCAGATGATCATGCAAGGAATTCAGAAGATTGAGCAAAAAATTGAAAGGACAGATGAGAAAGTGGAAAATATTCAACAGATGATGATGAAATATGAAGACAGGTTTCTAAAAGTTGAAGAAGAAGATATACAAAGAGATAAGAAAATTGGAGATATTGATACTTGATTGAACAATGTCAAGAAGGGCAAGAGTGAACCATTGGGATGGGAAATAGATAGATCAGAATTTTATTTGAGATTTCAAAATGTGGAAGAAGGAAAAGGTGACAATCTTGCTGAAATAATAACAGAAATACTGGCAGAAGCGTTAGAGATAACCAAAGAGAAGATGATGGATGGGATGGATGAAGTATTCCATGTCTATACAAGATATGCAATGAGAAACAAGTTACCAAGAGAAGTACATATTAGATTTACCAAGAAGATAATCAAAACACAGATACTACAGGTGGCAAGAGAGAAAACATTAAAATATAAAGATAAACAAATTGTGGTGCTGAAACAAGTACCAAGAAGAGTAAGAGAGATGAGAAGAAAATATACATTTTTGACTAAAGAGTTACTTAAAAGAGGAATAAACTATAGATGGTTGATGCCAGAAGCCTCTTGTTCACTTGGCAGGAACAAAGACACAGAATTGACACAGTTGGAAAAGCGGAGTTATTCTACTTAGAACATTTTAGAGGAAAGGAGGAAGAAGAAAGAAAAGAAGAGTCACTAATTGAATTTCAAGAGGAGTGTATAGCAGTAATTGAAAAAGAAAAAGAAGGTGCAGTAGATGGGTACACACCCAGAGAGCAACGAGAATTAAGATCTACTAGAGCAATTAAACTCTCTTAAAATGGATGAAAGGAAATTGATTACGATTAACATAAATGGACTTACTTTGGCTGCTAAAAGAAGAAAAGTATTTCATAAATTAGAGAAATTAAAATTTGATATAATTTGTTCACAAGAAGTACATATTAAAAAACAACATGAATATATATTGAAACAAAAAAATTAGGGAAATTATTCACATCGCTGACACAATAAAAAAAGAAGTGTGGTCTTATATAATAGAGATACAATTGCAGCAGAATTAACTTATACAGATGATGATGGAAGGATTTTGATGATGGAAATAATGGACAATAATGTTAAAACGCTTTTAATTGCAATTTATGCCCCAAATGATAATCAAGAAGACTTCTACAGGAAATTACATATGAAAATAATTGAATTGGATTATGTTAATATTTGTATGATGGGAGACCTTAATGGAATAATTAATGATCGGTTGGACTATAAAACGCAGAAATCAACAAAGAAAGTTAGAAAGATATAACCAAATCTTTCTTTCGAATGATAGAAGAATAAAAGGTGCATGGAGAGAGAGAAATGTGGAAAGTAAGTGTCAGATCCGTGTATCTGTCATTTCTTCAGAGGAAGAAGAAAAGGGGGGGGGGACTGATAAAGAAATCCTTTCTTGATGTAACCTGAATATATTTAACCTTATATCGAATATGCACACCCATACATGATACAATGGGGGGGAAAGAAGCCAGATGGCCAGTTTCTAACACCTCTGAGAGGCACAGCCAGGAGATGATACACCCATACATGATACAATGGGGGGGAAAGAAGCCAGATGGCCAGTTTCTAACACCTCTGAGAGGCACAGCCAGGAGATGAGGGGTCCATAAAACTCCACAATGAAGTGCTCTGGGAAATCTCCAAAAACAGTCCGTTCTAAAAAGGGAGTGGGGGAGGAAGTTAGGTACGTCTTGGGAAAGCTACATGAGAAAAAACCTTCCTAAAAGGGAAGGATCCCCTCCCAGAGGGGCTGGGAGGGGAATTAACATATTGGCTTTTGTTTCCCTAAGTAAACATTGGGATGGGGGGGGGAATTCTAAACTCCCTTATCTATCACTGTATGCCTGAGGGACCTCAGACGCTGCTTTGAATTCCTACTGGACTGTCTCATCTCAATAAAGGATTCCTTTTGATAAGTTCGGTTCTCAGAAGTTCATTCTTATTGTTTGAATGGGAAGAAGTTCCGTAGCCTGACATAAAGCAGCGTCTGCAATAGATGTCAACCCGGAGAGGAATTTTTTTTTTAAACTATTCACTCTACCGAGGGGATCCTGCAAGAGAAAAAAAAAAATGTCTGAATACAGCAAGGAGCAAGGGGGACCCGAATGCTGGGGAGAAACATCAACAGTTACCCAGCCAGATACTGACTCGATGCGCCCCATCGAAGACAGCGAGGCTGCCTGCGAATCCTCCACCAAGCCCCGGTGGTCTATAGGTGTAGGAAAGAGAGACACCTGGAATGGAAGAACCAGGGAAGTAACCCTCACCCAAGGAAATCGCAAACCCGTGTGGAAATTGGAGCTAGAGGCCCTATCGAATCAGGAAGAATGGGATGAGGAGCCACCGGCCGATGACCGAATGAGACAGTACATCAATCGCCTAGTGAGGGAAGCCCTGGAGAACCTCGACATGGGGGATGCACAAAGACGACAACGCAGGAGAGTGAGGGAACCAGAAGGTGAGAGAACCCGAGCCGCCACCCTGGATTCAGTGGAGATTGAGCGGGAAGAGGGACAAGCTGAAGAACCAGCAGCCACAACAGGTACCCGACCCTTAAACGCCCCGGATCAGGGAATTAACCCTGGCCAACCCAGAAACATACAATTACAGAGGAAGGTTCTGCCCTTGGGAATAAAATTCGATGGAGACCCCCAGAAATTGGGATTTTTCCTGGCACAAGTGCTCACCTACATGCAAGAATATGGACAGGATTTACCAACCCAAGGGTCCCGGTTGTGAATTGTCACCCTAGCTCTTGAAGGGGCGGCAGCCAGATGGATGGTAATGCTCCACAACGTAAATGCCCCAGAATTAAGAAACTTAGATCGCTTTATGACGGCCTTACGCCACCTTTCGAGGACCTGCTTGCCGATAGAAAAGCCCGGGACCGCATCAGAGTCGTGAAACAAGGTCGTCGCCCGGTAGCAGAATACACCGAGGAATTTCGTGATCTGGCCGGCCGGGTAGATTGGCCAGAGGATATCTTAGTCTGCTGGTTCAAAGATGGACTAAATGATGATCTATACGCTGCCTGCCTGGCCCGTGGGGCCCCAAACCTCTTGCATGAATGGTACATGATGGCAGAGGAGGCAGAGATAGACATGACTCGGAACCGGCACCGTGCTGGTAAGTTTTGGAAAAGATTCCCACCCCTGGGGAAACGGGAAGTTTTCAAACCCCAATCCACCATGACTCCAAGAATGCCTGGTTGCTTTAAGTGTGGAAAGGAGGGACACCGCGCAGCAGAATGCCACTCGAAGACTCCTGCCAGAAAACTAGACCACCCATCAGGGAGGAAACCCACAACATCCAGCCCTCGAGGGAAGGAGACTGGCCTGAGAGGCCGAGTAGATGTGGGATCCCGACCCCCCCCCAAACCTGAGGAAGAATCCCAAATGCTCCGAGGGGACCTGAGCCAGTCCGAAAGTGATCCAGAGGATGACCCGCTGGTAAGCAATCCAATTGAACCAATCACCCTACCCCTGAGACTGTTTATCCCCAGCCAAGGGAAGGGGGAGGAAGTTACAGCGTTGCTGGACTCGGGATGCACTCGATGCCTAATCAAACCCTCCCTTGCAGATAAATTAGGAATCCAACTGAAAGAAATGGAAAATCCCATCGCTTTCTGCCAATTAGATGGAACCATAGCGGGGGGAGAGCCAGCCAGGTTTACCACAGAACCATTGAAATTAAGACTAGGAAAATACAGGGAGATGCTCACATTCATTGTAGCCCCAGGGATGGAAGAGCCACTAGTTCTGGGTCTCACATGGCTACAGAAATGGAATCCAAAAATAAATTGGAGGACAGGAACCATAAAATTCCAGAGAGATGTAATATTTGCAAAAAGCTCAGAGGAAAGGATAAAGAATGGGGAAGAGAACAGAGAATCAGCCATGACCGGACAGTCTGTGAAACCCATTAACATCCCCCATGAGTACCAGGATCTGGCCCAAGCATTTAGTGAGGAAGCTTGTGATGAACTCCCACCTCATCGAGCCACAGACTGCGCTATCGAAATCCTACCAGGGGCTAAACTCCTAAAACCACAGATGTATTGCATGTCTCCCAGAGAACTGAAAGAACTCAGAGCATTTATCGATAAAAACTTAAAGCGGGGTTTCATCGAACCCGCCAGACCAAAAATAGCGGCCCCAGTGTTATTCCGTGAAAAGAAAGATGGCTCCATGCGTCTTTGTGTTAATTATAAAAAATTGAACTGCATTTGCATAGAAAATATGTATCCACTCCCCCTCATGAAGGACATGTTAGCCCACCTCTCGAAAGGAAAATTTTTTTCAAAGTTAGACCTACGGGAAGCATATTACCGCATCAGAATAAAGGAAGGGAATGAGTGGAAGACAGCTTTTAACACACCATTGGGATGCTACCAATTTAAAGTGCTCCCTTTTGGACTGCAAGGAGAGCCTGCAGTGTTTATGCAATTGATCAATGAAACCCTTCATGAATTTTTATTTAAAAAAAATAAAAATTTAGTTTTAGTTTATCTTGATGATATTTTAATCTACACGGAAACGATGGAAGAACACATCAAGCTACTCCGTGCAGTCCTCACAAAACTCTTAGATGCTAAACTATATGCAAAACTCTCCAAATGTGAGTTCCACCAAGAGAAAATTGACTATTTGGGGTACAGAATATCCCATGAGGGAATAGAGATGGACCCACAGAAAGTGAAAGCTGTATTGGACTGGGATCCACCCCACACACGCAAACAATTGCAAAGTTTTCTGGGGTTTGCAAATTTTTATCGCCAATTCATTCCAGCTTTTGCAAACATCGCCCTCCCTATCACAAACTTGCTAAAAACGAAGGGGGGGGGGGGGGAACCCAAGCCTAAGCAACCCCTCATCTGGACAATGGAATGCCAAGCAGCATTCGAGAAACTCAAATGCCTGTTCGCAGCAGAACCGGTCCTTAAGCACCCAGATCCCGAACAACCTTTTGTCATCCAAGCAGACGCCAGTGATGTTGCAGTTGGGGCAGTTTTCCTCCAAAAGAATGAAAGTGGACAATTACAATCATGTGCTTATACATCTAAGAAACTGACGGAAACCGAGCAAAGATGGGCCGTATGGGAGAAAGAGGCATATGCTGTGCGGTGGGAATGCTCACATGGAGACATTTCCTGGAAGGAAACCAAATCCCCTTTGAAGTATGGACTGATCACAAAAATCTGGAAGCTCTGAGAAATCCACGGAAACTCTCCGAAAAACAAGCAAGGTGGGTTCGATATTTTGAACGTTTTAATTTCACTCGCAAATATTTTCCTGGGAGAAAGAATTTCTTAGCAGATGCACTGTCCAGGAAACCCCAATACAACAGCAAAAAGATTGAAGTTATAAAACCGATGATCCAACCGACCCAACTAGCAGCCAAGGTAATCACCCGGGCACAAGAGAAAAAAAAATCATCCCTGACTGAAGACACAACGATGTCAATATTTAAGGAGGCACTACTTAAAGATGATTGGTTCCAGGCTAACAGAAACATGTGCTTACTCAAAGATGAACTGGCTTGGGTAGAAAACAAGCTTTATGTCCCTGCAAGCCAGAGAATGGAACTCATGAAACGCTGCCACGACTCCAAAATAGCAGGACACTTTGGTTTCGTAAAAACCCTGCACCTCATCAAAAGACAATTTTGGTGGCCGTCCCTCAAAAAGGACATTGAAAACTATGTTGCAAGCTGCCCCATCTGTGCTGCTGCAAAGAGAAGACAAGGAAAATATCCTGGACTTTTACAAACAGTAGCAGACCCTTCTGCTCCCTGGAAAGAGATCTCTATGGACTTTATAGTGGAACTTCCCGAAAGTGCTGGGAATACTGTCATTTGGGTTGTAACTGATCTTTTTTCCAAACAGGTTCATTTTATTCCATGCCAAAAGATCCCAACTGCCAGATCATTGGCAAAGATGTTCCTAATACACATTTATCGCCTTCATGGAGCCCCCCAACAAATTATCTCAGATAGGGGTGTTCAGTTCACATCCAATTTTTGGCGGGCGTTTTTAAACCTATTAGGCTCCACCCAGGTATTATCGTCTTCGAACCATCCCCATACGGATGGAGCATCAGAGAGAGTGAATTGTGTATTAGAACAATATTTAAGATGTTTTATTAATCACCAGCAGGACAATTGGACTGACCTTCTTCCTTTTGCAGAGATAGCATACAATAACTCAGTCCATAGTAGCACAGGGTTCACCCCATTCCACGTAGCAACGGGCCAAGAATTCAACCCCATGCCGGAACTACCCACCAAAGAACCTGAAATCCCCTCCCTTAAGGAGTGGATGGATAATTTACAAGCCATGTGGCCAGTGGTAAGATTATCTCTACGGGAAGCTAGAGCAGTTTACAAAACTCAAGCAGACAAAAAACGCTGTGAACCTAAACCTTTCAAGATTGGAGACCGTGTATATTTGTCCACAAAATTCTTAAAATCATTACAACCTTCTAAGAAATTAGGACCAAAATTCATTGGGCCATTCCCCATCTCCAGAATTATCAACCCCGTGACGGTAGAGCTTCATCTTCCAAAAACTCTTAGGCAGATTCATCCAGTATTTCACTGTAGCTTGCTCAAACCGGAGATCACTTCAAACCTCAGACCCCCCCTTCCCACACCCCCAACCCCCATCATGATACATGGGGAACAACATTTTGAAATTAAAGACATCCTTGATTCACGCACTTACCGTGGATCCACACAATATTTAGTAGCTTGGAAACACCTTCCTTCCTCAGAAAATGAGTGGGTAGCCAAAAGACATGTGAAAGCACCCACATTACTACGAAAGTTCCACCTAAAATACCCTGATAAACCATCCTGAACTGCACATGTAACGCATGATTTTTATTTTTCAGGTAGACCTATCTGTTTTTTAAAGGAGGGCAGGATGTCAGATCCGTGTATCTGTCATTTCTTCAGAGGAAGAAGAAAAGTGGGGGGGGACTGATAAAGAAATCCTTTCTTGATGTAACCTGAATATATTTAACCTTATATCGAATATGCACACCCATACATGATACAATGGGGGGGAAAGAAGCCAGATGGCCAGATTCTAACACCTCTGAGAGGCACAGCCAGGAGATGAGGGGTCCATAAAACTCCACAATGAAGTGCTCTGGGAAATCTCCAAAAACAGTCCGTTCTAAAAAGGGAGTGGGGGAGGAAGTTAGGTACGTCTTGGGAAAGCTACATGAGAAAAAACTTTCCTAAAAGGGAAGGATCCCCTCCCAGAGGGGCTGGGAGGGGAATTAACATATTGGCTTTTGTTTCCCTAAGTAAACATTGGGATGCGGGGGGATTCTAAACTCCCTTATCTATCACTGTATGCCTGAGGGACCTCAGACGCTGCTTTGAATTCCTACTGGACTGTCTCATCTCAATAAAGGATTTTTTTTGATAAGTTCGGTTCTCAGAAGTTCATTCTTATTGTTTGAATGGGAAGAAGTTCCGTAGCCTGACAGTAAGCAATATACTTTTTACTCAAACAGACATGCATCATGGTCTAGAATAGATATGATATGAATGTCAACAGAACTACTTACTAACTTACGAGAAATTGAAATAGAACCAAGCACTTGGGCAGACCACAATCCAATGACAGTTATTTGGAAAGAACATGAGAGGAGATCTAGATGGACTTTAAATAATATGATACTAAAGGAAAAAGACTTTAAACAGAAAAGATAGAAATAATTGGTTTTCTTTTTTAAAGAAAATAGAAAAGAGAATACTTCTTTACAGAATCTCTGGGACACGATGAACGCCTACACAAGAGGTTTGATAATTGACTATACAAGGAAAAGAAATATAAAACAGAAAAAGACTTTGAAAATTTTGGAGGATGACTATAAAAGACTGGAAAAAGAGTTACAGAGATTCCCGCAAAAAAAGACATTAAAAATAAAATGGACATAATTAAACATAAAATGGGACTAATGGAAAAAGACGAACTAGCACAAAAAATTAAAAATGCTAAACAGAATTACTTTGAAGATGCAAACAAGCCAGGCAAATGGCTAGCTTATAAACTGAGAAAGGAAAGAGAATCAAGAAGGATTAATCAATTAATAAATGAAGAAGGACACGTTTGCTATGGAAATGAGGGGAAGAAAAAAATTATACAAGATTACTATGGAAAACTGTATTTTAAAGAGAATATTCAAGAAGAAAAAGTTAAGCAATACTTACAGAAAGTGAATTTACCTCAGATAACTAAAGACATTGAAATAATGCTAGAAGGGAACATAACGATGATGGAACTAACAGAAGGCTTAAAAAAACAGAATGTTGGAAAAGCACCAGGTCCAGATGGATTGCCAGCAGCATTTTACAAGACTTTCCAGGAAATACTGAATCTCCATCTGTTAGAAGTTATGAATGAAGTTATGTTAAAGAAAAGAATACCCAAAACATGGTCAGAAGCATATATTACACTTATACCAAAGGAGGATATAGACCTGCAACAAGTTAAAAATTATAGACCTATATCCCTATTAAATTCAGATTATAATGTCTTTGCTTCAATTTTGGCATAAAGACTGAAAAGATACTTAAATAACTTTATACATGTGGACCAAAATGGATTTCTGCCAAAGAGACAAATTAAGAACAATGTGAGAATAATTCTGAACACTTTGGAATATTATGAGGCACATCCGGAAAAGCAAATGGCTTTGATGTTTCTAAATGCACAAAAAGCCTTTGACAATGTGAGTTGATGATTTATGTTATTGCAATTGGAACAAATGGGCTTTGGTAAAAAATTTATTCAAGCCATTGAAATGATATATTATGAACAAACTGCAAAGATTATGGTAAATGGAGAATTAACAGAATCCATAGATATAAGAAAAGGGACAAGACAAGGTTGTCCACTGTCGCCTCTGCTGTTTGTGTTAACTTTGGAAGTGTTGAATAGGAATATTAGAGAAGATAAAGAAATAAAAGGAATGAAAATTAAAAAGGAAGAGTATAAATTGCAAGCTTGTGCAAATGATCTGGCATTTATATTAGAGGATCCATTGGAAACAGCACCTAAATTAATAGAAAAGATAGAAAAATATGGTAAAGTAGCAGGTTTGAAAATAAATAAAGATAAAACAAAATATTAACAAAAAATATGTTAGCAAGACGAAAGAAAGAGTTGGAAGAAGTTTTAGAAATACAGGTCGCAAATAAGGTTAAGTATTTAGGGATACACATTACACCAAGATGCAGCACACTGAAGGAAGACAATTATATTAAACTCAAACAGCAGATTGCAATGGATTTGGCAAAATGGGAAAATTTACAAATATCATTGATTGGGAGAATATCTACAATTAAGATGAATGTATTGCCTAGAATTCTGTATTTATTCCAGAGATTTCCAGTCTGACTAGGGAAAGAGTTTTTTGAAGACTTAAACAGAATTGTGTTGAACTTTATTTGGCAGGGAAAGAAAGCAAGAATAAAACTTAAACTGTTACAAGATGAAAGAATAAGAAGAGGGTTTGCCTTGCCCAGTTTGGAGCTATATTATCAGGCGACAAGTTTAATGTGGGTAAAGGAATGGATAACATTAAGAAATACTAGACTATTGACTTTAGAAGGGCATGACTTGCTGCAAGGATGGCATGCTTTCCTTTGGTATAAGGGAACTAAAACACAGGGGTACTTTAGAAGACATTATATTTGAGAGGCACTGTTTTTGAATTGGGAGAAGATAAAAAGTCAATATTATTTAATATTATATATCCATTATGGATATATACTATTGAAGCTTTTTCCTATCTAGTAATATATAAAAAGGAACAAACAGTTAGATATGGTAAGATATTGAATGAAAAGGGTAAATGTAAATCTATGCAAGCGTTGGAAGAACAAGGTGTAAAAATGAATTGGTTTTCATATTTGCAAGTGCAATCTAGACTTGATAAAGATTTTAAAACACAAGGTATTTATGGTAAGTTGATTGATTTAGATAAAATTTTGATGGGTACTGATGAAAAGGTAATTTAAAAACTTTATGGACATTTATTAGAATTTAAACTGGAAGAAGAACAAGTTAAAGAAATGATGATTGTTTGGGGGGAAATTTTGGATATGGGCTTGATTTAGAGAAGTGGTAAAAATGTGATCTCAAAATTATAAAATGACAATATCAACTGCATATAAAGAAAATTTGTATAAGATGTTTTACAGGTGGCATCTACCCCCGACGAGACTTGTGAGAATGTTTAAGAATAAATCAGATAAATGTTGGAAATGTCATCAGATACCTGGTTCATATTACCACATGTGGTGGACATGCTCAGATGCAAAAAAATATTGGACTAAAATCCACTCATGGTTGGAAAAAATGATAAAACAACACATAGACTTTAAACCAGATATTTTTTAATTGGGAATTATACCGGAAATACACAATAAAGAATGGAAGCATTTGATTGTAAATGTTTTAACAGCAGCTAGAATCGTGTTTGCTAATAATTGGAAAAATGATAAAATACCTATGCAGGAGGAAGTTATTAAGAAAATTATGGACTGTGCTGAAATGAGTAAATTGATATTGAAATTAGAGAACAAGAAGATAAACAATTTTATATGATATGGGATTTATTTTATCAATGGTTGGACAAAAAGACATGGTAATGTAATAGATTTGATAATTTTGTAATAAGTTTAATAGATAGATACAAAGTATAATATAAACATATATAACCATTGGATGAAAGTATAACATAAATTTTAAAATAAAATTTGAAATATCTCGTATAAAGTGATAGAATAAATAGTTTAGTCATGGATGATTAATAATTGATAAACATATAAGCATGTGTTAGTTTGATAATGTGAACATTTACATAAATTGAGAAATGACTACAAAAGGATAGCACAAAAGATTTGTAACCGACACTGTATGTATATAAAATGGAAGATGGTTTTTATGTTTTGTTTGTATATGTTTGTCTTAAAAAATAAAAACTTAACAAAAAAAGATTTTGTGCAATTCAGAGAATCGTACCACTGGCTGACCTCACCCACTCCACCCACCATGCCCCTCCCAGTCACTCATTATCTCACCTCACCTGCCTTGACCAGTTCCTAGAGTCAAACCAGAGGCATAGCTTCTGCTCATCTCTGATTCCCTTGCTTGCATCAACCACGCAGCCCAGCTGATCTGCCTGATGAGTCTTCCTTTGCTTCTCACCCAGCTGCTTCCTATGCAGTCCCTGTGGCCCAGTCTGTTTGCCTGCCTTCTCACATGGTCTCCACAGCCCAGCCTGATTGCCTGCCTTTCCTGCTGCCTTCCCACGTGGTCCCCGCAGTTCAGCCTACTGTAGAGTCTGTCTCTCCTCCCCATTCAAGAAACACAAATTCTTGAAATTTTAGCTTTTCAAAAGGAAACTTATATTGACAGGAAGGTGATTGCAAGATAAAAGCAAATTATGCTCTAAGTTCCCCTTAGGCAATTCCATTAGGATAAAGGAGTTCTAAACCCCTCCCCTCAGTCCAATGTTGAATGAGCCAATCCACAGGTGTGAAGATGTTGTGAAAATGGTTTTCCTGGGAAGGAGATAAGGGACTGTTCCCAGGCTCTGCTCTCTGGAGGCTGCAGAACTGAGAAAAAAAAAGATGGCCCTCTACCCTTACATATTCCCCAAAGGCAAATCAAAGCACAGGGCAGATAAGTGTCAGAACTAGGGTTATAAACTAAGGGATTAGAGGCTATGTAGGAAACAAAAAGAGGGTAATAAGTGAATAAATGATCCAGGCCCACCTCTCCCCTCCCCACAGAAATGGCAGTATCACAATAGGGATCCGACACCTGCCTTCTTTGCAGGGAAGGGAAGTGGCCAGGCTGCTGCTTTCATTGGGGTGCATGGAGCAAGTCACCTGTCTCTTCTCCCCCCACATTGCCAGGCATGGCAGGGCTTCCTGCCCCTCACTTAGCCATTTGCCCCCTTTGATGCAATTTGAGAGTGTGGAAGATGGGGAGGGGATGGAGCAAGGGAGAAAGCAGCCTGCCTTCCTGGGAAGAGAGGCAACTGGGAAACAACAGGAAATGGCATGGGCAAATGAAAGGTCATGCATGGCTGGGCATGTTTGGTGGCAGGAGAAGGCATGGCGCAATGAGCTGTTTTGTCTGCTGCTGATGGATCCACCAACTGCAATGTAGAAACAGGAAATGGAGCACCAGCATGAGGGAAGGAAAAGGAGCAGGGAGAAGAAAGGGAAAGTAACCTCCTCCTTACCTCGTGCCAGCCACTCCATTGCCCATTTTGCCATTGCAACCCCATGCCATGGAGCTTTCCTTACCCACAATTGCCCAGATGCCCTTGTTTCTCCCAAGCATTTCTTTGCCTACCTGATTTCCAGTTTCAGACAGTAAACACAGTGTCAGACATAAAGATCTCAAGTGCCTATATACAAATGCACAAAGTCTGGGGAACAAACTTGAACTACGAATACATGAAGGTAAATATGATATAGTTGGAATAACAGAAACTTGGTGGGATGAAACCCATGACTGGAACATACTGGTAGAAGGATACAAACTATTAAAAAAAAACAGACCCCATAAAAGAGGAGGTGGAGTTGCACTGTATTTAAAGGACCACTATATTGCTACAGAAATGCATGAAACCAAAGATGAAAACCTCCTAAAATGCATATGGGTCAATATAAAAGAAAAAAAGAGTGACATGGTTATAGGTATATATTATAGGCCAACAAATCAAGCAGAAAAAATAGATGTCCTTTTTTCCAGCCAACTAACAAACATATGCAGGAAACACACAACAATAGTAATGGGAGACTTCAATTATCCTGATATCAATTGGAAAACTAATTCTGCACCAAGTGAGAAATCAAATAAGTTCCTAACCAACCTAGCTGACAACTTTGTTGTCCAAAAGATAGAGGGTGAAACTAGGGGGACAGCCATACTGGACTTAATTCTTACAAACAGAGAAGAAGTGATAGAGGGAGTTGAAACTGCAGGAACCTTGGGTGAGAGTGACCATGTCATACTAGAATTCAATATAACACAAACATAAGCAACAGAACATAATGACACTAGAGTCTTGGATTTTAAAAGAGCTGATTTCAATAAATTCAGAGAGAACTTGGGAAAGAGTCCATGGATGAAAATCTTAAAGGGGAAAACAACTAAGAATCTTGGGAAACTCTAAAAAGTATGTTCATAGAAGCCCAGACCAGCACAATACCACTGAGAAAGAAAAACAAGAAATCTAAGAAGAAACCAGCATGGCTGCACAAAGATCTCTCTGGCAAATTGAAAGAAAAAAAGGACAAGTATAAAAACTGGAAAGAAGGACATACAACTAAGGCAGAATATCAGCAGATAGCAGAATCTGCAAAGACGAAGTCAGGATAGCAAAGGCTCAGTACGAACAAAGACTTGCAACAAAAGTCAAAAATAATTAAAAAAAGTTTCTTCCAATATAGAATAGCATACTTTATTGGCCAAGTGTGATTGGACACACAAGGAATTTGTCTTGGTGTAAACACTCTCAGTATACATAAAGAAAAGGAACATTGGTTAAGAATCAACAATCATAACGTACAACACTTAATGATAGTCATAGGGTATAATCAACATCAAATCATACTAGGAAACAGTTTGTTTAGCAGAGTGATGGCTTTGGGGAAAAAACTGTTCTTATGTCTAGTTGTTCTGGTGTGCAGTGCTCTATAGCGTCATTTTGAGGGAAGGAGTTGAAACAGTTTATGTTCAGGATGTGAGAGGTCTGTAAATATTTTCACAGCCCTCTTTTTGACTCGTGCAGTATACAGGTCCTCCATTGAAGGCAGGTGGGTAGTAATCGTTTTTTCTGCAGTCTTAATTATCCTCTGAAGTCTGAATACCCAAGAAGATAGGCTCAAGATCCAGATGGATCTTGACAGACTAGAACATTGGGCCATATCTAATAAAATGAAATTCAATGTAGAGAAAAGTAAAGTCCTACACTTAGGCCAGAAGAACCAAAAGTACACATATAGACTGGGTGAAACCAGGCTCAATAGTAGTAACCGTGAGAGGGATCTTGGAATCTTAGTGGACAACCAGATAAATATGAGCCAGCAGTTGCAGCAAGCAGCCAAAAAAGCTAATGCAATCCTAAGTTGTATTAACAGAGGGGTTCAGTCAAGATCAAGGGAAGTACTAATACCACTCTATAAAGCCTTAGTAAGACCACACTTAAGAGTACTGCTTCCAGTTTTGGTCACCACACTATAAAAAGATGTTGAGGCTCTAGAAAAAGTACAGAGAAGAGCAACCAGGATGATTAGGGGACTGGAGGCTAAAACATACAACGAACGATTGCAGGAACTGGGCTTGGCTAGTCTAGTAAAGAGAAGGACCAGTGGAGACATGATAGCGGTCTTCCAATATTTGAGGGGCTGCCACAGGGAGGAAGGGGTCAAGCTATTTTCTAAAGACAAGGAATAATGGATGAAAACTGAACAAGGAGAGATTTAACCTGGAAATAAGGAGAAACTTTCTGACAGTGAGAACAATCAACCAATGGAACAGCTTGTCCTCGGTAGTTGTGGGAACGCCATCACTTGAGACTTTCAAGAAGAGATTGGACCGCCATTTGTCAGAAATAGTATAGGAGGTTGGACTAGATGACCTACAAGGTCCCTTCCAACTCTGATTATCTGTCATTTGTTATCTGTTCTCACAATTGTGTGCAGGGAAAGGAAAATTTGTGGGATTAAAAAAAAATCATTCAATCAATTCCAACTTTATGATGGTGGGTGGAAAAAACTCTTCTAACCCCAAAAACCTTGTCACTGACAGCTGACAGCAAAAGACAGAGCAAGAACTGCCTGGAAGAAGCCAGTTGGCCCAGGAATCAGCTAGGAATACCCTTTCTCCCCTGCCCTATTCTTCTCCTCTCAATCTGCCACACTCCCAAATTGTATCGAAGAAGGGCAGGTGGCTAAATGTGGGGCAGGAAGCCCTGCCATGCCCGGTGACAGGGAGGAGAAGAGACAGCAAAAGGAGCTTCATCATGCTCCACATGCCTCAATGAAAGGCAATGGCAGTCTGGCTGTTTTCCTTCCCTGCAAAGAAGGCAGGCAAGCATGCTAGGCAACAGGGAATGCATGGGAGGCAGCAGGGAAGGCAGGCAAGTAGGCTGGGTCTTGGAGACTGCATGGGAAGGCAGGCAAATAGGATGGGCCACGTGGAGCATGTGATAGGCAGCTGGGCAAGAAGTGAAGGAAGACTCACCAAGAAGAGATCAGCTGGGCTGCGTGGTTGAGGCAAGTAAGGGAACCAGAGAGCAGCAGCAGCTATGCCTCTGGCGTGACTCTATGCCCTGGCCAATGTAGACGAGATGAGATAAGGAGTGACTGGGAGGGAGGGGGGGGGGGCAAGGCCAGCCAGTGGCACAATTAGCTGGTCATCCAAACTGTGCAAAATCTTAACCAGTTTATCCGAACTGGCTGAATCCCATCTCTGTGTTTATTCTCACATATGCTCTGATTCCTGCATAAACTGTATCACAGCTTAAAGTCATACGTAGTCCCAAAATTTTGCTCATTGGCCATTTTTTCTCCTTTCAGTTTAATTTTTTTGTTAATTATCTTCCCAGATGCATTTACACACTAATTCCTGTGGAGTTTTATGTTCACTCTTGTTATCTTTCACTTCACTAGTGGGATTATAATATTCTCGTAACTGTCAGGCACAGATGCAATCTTTACACATTTAAATAAGTTGCATAGCCACTCTGTTAGGAAATTGCATCCATTTTTTAACATTTGGTTTGCATCCACAGCTTTATTATTTTTCAATGTACTTGAAATACTAATGACTTTCTTTTCATCAATTGTTTTCTTGAACACTAACATTTATAGCATTTGTTCCAATTCCACCTCTTAACTTATCACTATTATTCTCATACAAATCTCTGAAATTCTACTTCCGGCATTATTTATTCTAGAATTTTAAGGCATTTTTAAATTATTATTTTTTATTATGCTTCAATCTAACTCCATTTTATTTCATGAATGTAGGATTATTTTCTCCATACATTGTAAAATGAATATTAATGCTGATAAAAATATTATAAAATATTAATATTTACTATAAAATCTGAAGTAAATGTCCTGTTTTAAAAATGACTTTTCAATATCAAATTATTATTTATTAATATCCTTTCCTTATACTAAATAATTTTTAAAAGAACATTGTTTGTCAGGACTGATTGCTAGATATTCTATAAGCATGTCTGACATTTATCACAAATATAAACAAATTAAACTAATATTTTCTAATTTTTAACTTTCAACACTACAGGATTCCATTTTATCATAGCTCTGTTCTAAATGCATAGAAAGCAACACAAATACTTCTCAAATTAATTAATAAACTGCATTGTTAGACTAATAATGGATCAAATACAGTGTATTTTTTAACCATTTTATGGGGTGTTTGGCATGTAAGTATTAAAAGTAAACCTAGTAACTAGTAAAACCATTATGGGGGCCACTAAGTTCCAACTATGGACTAAGTAATGTTACAGCAATATAGCAATAGCAATAGCACTTAGACTTATATTTCACAGTACTTTACAGCCCTCTCTAAGCGGTTTACAGAGTCAACATATTGCCCCCCAACCTCATGTTACTGATCTTGGAAAGATGGAAGGCTGAGTCAATTCTGAGCCTCTCAGAATCGAGCTTCTGGAGTAAGCTGTGAGTTACCTGTGAGTTACAGTGCATTCTAACCACTGTGTCACTATGGATCCTGATACTTTTATTTTCTCACCTATGTACAACAACCTTTTTAAAAAAAGACATAAGAGCAAATCTGAAAGATGTTCATAAGGATTAAAAGAATTAACAGCTTTGCTTTACAAAGCAAAATTCAGAACAAAACCCAAAAAAAATTGAAATCAATCTAAAGACAGCTCTCTGAAATAAAGGATTGTCCTTTGTAACAGGACATATGTTCCCAGTAGCAATAGGACTATAGACTTATATACTTCTTCATAGTGCTTTACAGCACTATGTCTAAACAATTTACAGAGTCAGCATATTGTCCCCAACAAACTGGGTCCTCATTTTACTGACCTCAGAAGGATGGAAGGCTGAGTCAACCTTGAGCCAGTCAGGGCCAAAGGAATCAAAAACCTGGCAGTGTGAATAAAGTTAGCCTACAATACTGCATTTTAATAATTATGCCACCACGCATTTCCTATTAGATACTTGGTCTTCCGTATTTAGTATTTATTTTTTTAGTATTTATTTGATTTGTCAATCGCTTACAAGATACAGGTATAAGAATAAAACTAGTTTTGAATACATGAGATAGATACTTACAAGAAAAATAAAAAGAAACAATAGGACAGGGACGGTAGGTACGGTTGGTGTGCTTGTGCACGCCCCCTAGGCGCATCTTAGGAAGGGGGTGAGATCAATAGTAGACAGTCTAAAGTTAAAGTTTTTGGGGTTTGAGGAAGAAACCACGTCAGGTAGAGTATTCCAAACATTGACCACTCTGTTGCTGAAGTCATATTTTCTGCAGTCAAGTTTGGTGTGGTTAACCTTGAGTTTGTATCTATTGTGTGCTCTTGTATTGTTATGATTGAAGCTGAAGTATTCATTTGCAAGTAGGACATTGCAATGTATGATTTTATATACTATATTTAGATTGGACCGGAGGTGGTGTAGTTCTAGTTTTCTAGGTCTAGAGTTTCAAGTCTGGTGGCATAAGGTATTCTGCAATGAATAGAGGAGCGGAGAACTCTTCTTGTGAAATATTTCTGGACTTTCTTAACTGTGTTAATATCAGATACATGATATGGGTTCCAGACTGATGAGCTGTATTCAAGTATAGGCGTAGCAAATGTTTTGTATGTTCTAGTTAGTAGTGTGATATTACCAAAGAAGAAGCTACATAGGATTAGATTAACAACTCTGCCTTTTTGGCTATGTAGTTACAATGGGCTCTAGCACTTAGATTTAGCACTTTAGCATTTGAGATGAGTATTCTAAGGTCCTTGACAAAGTTTGGATCCTCAACAACGTCTTGACTATTCAGCTTGTATTTTATTTTCTGATTTTTTTTACCAATATGTAAGACAGAGCATTTATTTGTTGAGATTTGAAGTTGCCATTTGATTGACCATTCTGATACATAGTCAAGGTTTTTTTGGAGGGTAGTAGCTTTACATCATCAGCGAAGAGAATGCAGTTGCTCTTAACATGATCACAGAGGTCATTTATGTAGAGTATGAAGAGAGTTGGTCCTAAAACACTGCCTTGGGGGACACCACTGTTGACCTTTACAGAATTTGATAGGACGCTCCCACTTTTGACCATTTGTTGTCTGCTTCTATCCAGTTATGTAAGGAATGCTTCTATCCAGTTATGTAGGTGTCCAGAGATACCATAAGATTTTATTTCTTCTGTATTAGAAATCAAAACAATAGGAAAAATTAGTCCAGGATGTTTACAGCTCATTTGAAGTGTAGAAAAGACAGTTAGGGTTTCTTGAACAGACAAACAAACACCATAGCACAATACATTTTATTTGTGTTTCCTCCAAAATTTATTGTGACCACTAATGCAAAAAGCCATGGAGCTTTCCCACCATTTTGACTTAGAATACAGGACATTGTAATATAAATTACATGTAAGCTTTAAAAGAGACCAAATGTAATTTAGAAGCAGACACTCATTAATAAAAAGAAATATTCTAGTCCTCCCAATTCCAGTCCCACCAATTTTGTGTCCTTACTAGTTCCTATGTTTATTATGTGTTTATCATGACCTTCAGAAAAAAAAGCAGCTAATCCTTTGATCATGAAATCTGTCTTTTCTCATGAGAGAAATTTTCAATGAAAATTCCTAAATCTTATTGAAAAATTTGCTATTTCTCAGTATTACACCATTCATTACACCATTCAGATCTATAGCTGGGATATAGGCTAACATCATCATGTAATGTATAAAATAAATTACAAGTGAACTTACTATTTAAGGGAACCAAGCTATGGAAAACAAGACATGGCTGTTGGTGAAAAAGACTTATTCTTTATTTTTGTATTCTAAAATTATTCATTCTTGTAGTTTTATATATGCTTGACAAACATTAATGCAATTGAAACCCAAGATTTTTCACTCTTGAATATGTGACAGCAAAATATGGTCAATCACAAAGACTTTTCCCCCTAGCTTTTTATTATTATTTTGGAATAACCTCTTTTCATGGACCATTAGCATCTTATCCTTTCACTATCACATATGCCATGGGGTGCCATTTGAACAACTTCAGATGAGGGCATTAAATACAATCTTGGAAGGGAGTCAGAGCATAACTAAACAGAAATAATAAAAGAAAGCTTGTGTAAGCAATTTGGAATGCTGTCCCTGACTGAATTCATTTGCAATATAGCAGAGAGTTACCAATAACTGATGATCAGCACTATTTTCCCTACTATGTAGCATCTTACTTAATTGTAAAACACTAATGATCTTTTTTGAGAATTATTATTAACAGAGGAAGCCAGAGAAGTTGCAGACCACAAGAGAGATGACTATTCAATGAGAAACAGAGCCTTATTTTAATTACCTTGAATAGGGAGAACTACTCCAAGACAGTGGACTGTTACAGTCTTTGTTTAACAACTCATAACAGATATCTCTGCTACTAAGCAAAATGGTCACTAAATGGGAAATCATGATTGCAACTCTTCTTTCTAGCTAGAAAGATAGAAACTAGATAATTGTAACCTTTATTTGCCTGCTAATCATTTCCACATTCTTGTTGCTACTCAAAATTCTTTGGTTGATGTTATTGTATTATTAAGTGATTTTATAGATAATCAGTTTCGTTCTTTTGTTTTGTTTTGCTGGTCAATAACCAAAATAAAATGACCAACTGACATTTTCTTGCTTATTGATCCCACATATCTAAGTAATTTGTATCTAAGCTTTAAATAAGATGTGGTGATTAGCAAGTTGATCTTTTAAATGGACTGACTTTCAGTCCTTTACTTACTTCTTCAGCTACAATTAAAGGTACTGATAAGATAGTTTGCAATACAACTACATTTACATATATCAAACGTTTATGCAATGGTTTTTCCTCTTTGACTGGTTGACAAACATGTTAATTTATCATTTGTTAACAATGGTTTGTTGAAGAAACCACAATTGGTTGGGTTTTCACATTGCTTGGCTTTAGCCAAATAAACCAAATTCTGAATAAATATGATGTATTAATCCAGCATGTACATTCCCCAGAGAGATAGATTTTACTTTTGTTTGGGAAGATAAAGCAAAGTGGTTTGCTGCAAATGACAAATTAAAAGATCATTTCCTGCATAACTTTTACAATTCATGTGGATAAATGCCTTCAGCCTTCAATTCAACTACAAAAGAGCACCTTAAAATTAGAAACAGGAACATTTTCTCCAGCTATAATCTTATTGAACATTATTATATTATTTGGCTACAGGAATATTAAGGAGCAAATACGCACTAAGAAAAAATAACCTGAAGTTCTACATTGTCATCAGGAATGAAATAATCATTTTCTTTTTGCACATTGAGAAATCACTCCTTTAAGAATCACATTTCTTATAGAAAAAATAAATAAATAAATAAATCCAATTCTTCTTGCTTATTTTGAGTGACAAGGTCCCTTTGTATGATTGCTTCACATTTTATTTTCTTGCTGTTTGTCTTTAATGTTCTTAAAGTTCTCAATCTTAGACTCTTTTACCTCCTTCATTTGCTATTGTGAGTAGCAAATGTCCATTATCTTGTATCATAACCATTTTCTCTAGAGTTCCGACCAGTGATAGGATTCAAATAATTTAACAACTGGTTCTCTGCCCTAATGAATAGCTGGGTAGGCATGGCTGGGCAGTCATGTGATTGAATGGGCATGGCCAACTCTACATCACTCATGTCGAGAGGCGCTTCTCCTCACCTGGCCTTCTCGTGACCATGGGGATGCTGCAACTGTCGTAAGTGTGAAAAACGGTTATAAGTCACCTTTTTCAGTGCCATTGTAACTTTGAATGATCATTAAATGAATTGTAAGGATTAGATGTACAAAAATACAAAAAGTTTCTTTGCTTGCAAAAAGCTGTCCTAAATATCAATCATTAGATTAAAAATACCTGCAAGCTGGAAATCGAGAAATCATCTCAATCAAGATGGCGGTGCCCAACTAGGAAGATGAGGCTCTTGCTCCTAGAGCACTATCTTCCTATAAAGCCACCACCTGCACCAGAAATCATCTTTAAAGCTGCCACCTGCACCAGTAACCGTGAGTAAACCGGAGCCCAAAAAACACTGGATTCCAAAGCCCTGGAGCCCTAATCACACCGGTGGAGCTCCTGCTAGCTGATCTGGAGCCCTCCTCTCCTTCTCCAGAGAAATGAAGCTCTTTCCATCAAGCCCTATTAATCACACTGGTGAAGCTCTTGAAATGGATCACTTGGAGCCAGCAGAGCACAAACAACACAACTTCATTTAAATCCCCCACACAGCTAATCGAAGTATCTTCCACTTCAGATGTGTCTCCATTAATATCCCCCACACAGTTTCCCCAGAGCCACATCAGACAGCTGGCAGGGAGAAACAAGGAGGGAGGTGAGAGAGACCAAGACTTTAAGAGTTTTCCAGTCCTTTTCTTGAACAGTCAGCTGCGTGTTTTGCTCTTATTTCAGCATGTTCCAAACCTACAGGTTTTACGACGAGTGTACCCAGTGGTCGAGCGCATCCGGTAGGTTTTGGGGTCAGGGGGGCCGGATCAAGGGTGGGGGGCTATTCCCAGGAAGGAGAGATGCAGTCCATCTGCACGGTAAGCGGGAGAGGCAGATTTGGTGGACATAGGGGCCCATATTAGGTTCTGGGAGCGCGCCACCGCTGTTTGCATGAGGTGATGCAATCCGACCCCCTAGTTATCTCCAGTTTCCCGGGCTGTCTGAGTCTTTGAGCCCTGGGCCTTTGGCTGATGCTGTGTAACGCCAGGTCCGTAGTTAATAAGGCCCCCCTCATTTATGATTTGATCTGTGAGGAGGGAGCGGACCTGGCAGGTATTACCGAAACCTGGTTGGGCCAAGAGGGGGGTGTTCCCCTGGTCGAGATGTACCCACCCGGGTTTTGGGCTTTCCATCGGCCAAGGGCTCAGGGGAGGGGTGGTGGGGTGGCAGTGGTTATTAAGGAAGATCTGTGTCCTAGGGAATCCACTGTTCCTCAGACGACCAGATGTGAATCCCTTTTTGTGAAGTGTGGCTCTGGGGTTCAGATGGGCCTATTGATCACATACCTGGCTCCCTGCTATGTGACATCGGCCTGCCTGAGCTCCTTGAGGTTATAGCCAGCTTGGCGGTTGAGACCCCCAGGCTTATGGTCATGGGGGATTTCAACCTACCCTCGGCTGGCGGGACCTCGGGATTGCTCAGGAGTTCATGGCTTCCATGACAGCCTTGGGACTGATTCAATTAATTCAGGACCCCACACACACTGGTCAGGATCTGTTTTTTGTCTCTGATCAGTGGCAGGATGATCTGGGTATAGGGGATGTCTCTATAGAGCCCCTGTCATGGTCAGATCATTTGCTCCTTAGGCTGGACTTCCATTCTGTACCCCCTCATCACGGGGAGGCAGGACTGATATAATGGTTCCGCCCCAGGTGCCTGATGGACCCAGATAGGTTCCTGATGGAGCTTGGGCTGTTTCCCAAGACTCGCACACACAACTTGGTGGGGGACTTGGTGGCCACCTGGGATAGGTGGCTGCTGGGGCCCTTGATTGGGTCGTGCCTTGCAGCCTCTGACCTGTGCCGATCCCAATTGGCTCCTTGGTTTTCCGAGGAGCTGAGGGAGATGAAGCGCTGGAAAAGATGCCTAGAGAGTGGTTGGAGGACCAGCCGCTCCGGATCTGATCGAACACCTTTACGATCCCATATTAGGGTATTTAGTGGCGATAAGGGTGGCAAAGTGATCTTACTTTTCGACCCTTATGCATCCAAAGAAAATCACCCAGCCGCCCTGTTTAGGGTGACCCGCTCCCTTTTGGATGTGGGAGCATGGGAGGATCCCTTGCAAGGATGGGCCAAGGATTTTTCTAGATATCCGCAGGACAAAATCACTCAGATCCGGGACGGGCTGGACTCTGACTGAGCATGTGTGGGTGGGAGGGTGGGGGCGGATTCCGGTGAGGTCATTTGGGTTGAATTCAATCCTGTGACACTGGAAGACGTAGACAGGATACTGGGTGGGCTTAATGCCACCACATGTTTATTGGATCCGTGTCTCTCCTGGCTGGTTTTGGCCACTTTGTCACGAGGTTGGTTCCAGGGGATTATTAATGCTTCCTTGGGACAACGGTTTTTACCTGCCACCTTGAAAGAGGCGGTGGTGAGGCCCCTCCTCGAGAAAACGTCCCTGGATCCAACATTATTTCGAGTTACTGTCCGGTCTCCAACCTTCGCTTTGTGGCGAAGGTTGTTGAGAGTGTGGTGGCACGACAGCTCCCTCAGCACCTGGATGAAGCGGTATATCTAGATTCTCTCCAATTGGGTTTCAGGCCCGGACACAGCATGGAGATGGCGTTGATCGTGTTGATGGATGATTTCTGGAAGGCCCTGGACAGGGGTTGTTCTTCTGTCCTGGTCCTGTTAGATCTCTCAGCGGCTTTTGATACTCTTGACCACAGTATCTTATTGTGGCAGTTGGAGGGGGTGGGAGTGGGAGGCACCGTGTTACGGTGATTCTCCTCCTTCCTCTCCGACCATTCGCAATTTGTGTTGGCAGGGGGGCAGAGGTCGGCCTTGAGGCCCTTGTTTTGTGGGGTGCTTCAGGGGTCTGTGTTCTCACCCCTGATGTTCAACATTTATGTGAAGCCTCTGGGTGAGATCATCTGTGGCTTTGGGCTTTCCTTTGCCTGGAAGCCGTGCGGAGTTGGATGAGTCTTAACAAGCTTCAACTCAACCCGACCAAAACTGAGTGGCTCTGGTTTTCTGTGCCCAGATACAGCCAGCTCACTCCATTGCTGGCCGTGGGGGGAGAAATTTTGACCCCCATGGAGAGGGCACGCAATCTGGGTGTCCTTCTGGATGTACGGCTGATGTTAGAAGAGCATATAGCGGCTGTCGCCAGGGGGGCTTTTTGTCAGGTCTGTAGGATCTACCAGTTGCGGCCCTTTCTGGATCGGGGCGCTCTTCACACAGTCACTTCTGCTCTCATCATCTCCTGCTTAGACTATTGTAATGCTCTCTACATGGGGCTCCCCTTGAAGAGCATCTGGAGGCTTCAGCTGGTGCAAAATGCAGCTGCACAGGTGATCTTGGGAGCTCCTTGGAGCTCCCATGTTACACCGCTCCTGCACGAGCTGCATTGGCTTCCAGTGGCCTTCCGGGTGCGATTCAAGGCACTGGTGGTCACTTTTAAAGCACTCCATGGCTTGGGACCTGGGTACTTACAGGACTGCCTGCTGCCACCATCGGCCTTCTGTCAGCCAGTGCGCTCCCACAGGGTGGGCCTCCTTGAGGTGCTGTCAGCCAGACGATGCTGGCTGCTGGCCCCAAGGGTGCGGGCCTTCTTTGCGGGGGCTCCCTCCCTCTGGAATGAATTACCCCCGGAGATGCGGGCCATCACTGACTTGCAGACCTTCTGGCACGCATTAAAGACCCACTTTTTCCAAGAGGCCAGTCTGGCCTAGTATTAATTGCTAGGGTTTTAAATTTTGGAAATTTTTAACTTTTTTACCCTTTTTATTCTGCTTTTATAGTATCATTCCAGCCGCTAGTTTAATTTCTTTTAAATCTCTTTTAAATTTTTTACTATTTATGTTGTTTTTATCTTGGCTGTACACCGCCCCGAGTCCCTTTTTTGGGAGGGGGGGGGGCGGTATAAAAGTGTAATAAATAAATAAATAAATAAATCAGATAACAGCAGCAATAAATCAAAGCAACGTTATAAGTAATCAGATTGCCTGAATTCTCTCCCTGAATTATTTTCTATCTCTGAGCCACAAACTTAGTTAATTAGATAGATAATTAGATAGATAGATTAGATAATGATGTCTCCAAATCAATTTCTTTAAAATAATTAATTTTTATCAAATGATTAATTGATTTATTGTTTTTATTGATTAGTGTGATTTGAGTGTTTAATGCATATAGTGTGATTACTGATTCATGTAAATGAACAGTGATTCCTGTGAACTATTTGATTAGTAAAATCAGTGATTTAGTTAATTTAATTGATTAGTGTGATTAGTGATTAATGTAATTAATTAGGCTATTTGTTGCTTAGCAAAACTATTTGATTAGAGTGATTTGAATAATTGATAAATTGATTATTAAAATTGATTAATTGGTGTGATATTGGCTATACTGATTAAGCAATTTGTCTAAAATAATTGATTTATCATCTAATAGTATAATAATTAATTGTTAAATGACCACTAATTTATCAATTCATTGAATTGATAGAGATTTAATAATATATCATTGATTATCTAGTCAATTGATTGATTGACTTTTAGTAATAAGTAACCTTACTTTTTATTTGTTTTCTAATATATCAATTAACATTTATTAATTACCAACATTCATTAAGTAACTGTCTACCTATCATATTAACTAGCTATTGTAATTGTTTAGTGTACTTTTGCCATTGATCATGCAAGCCAAAAACTCCGAACCCTCCACTACCCAACAATAACAAAAGAATAATATCTCTATCAATGACCTCCCAGTCTCCTGCACATGTTTCAGATGTCTTGAAACCATCAATGAAAGTGAAATTAACATCAAATGCCACCTATGTGACAATCAAGCCCACCCTGCCAGCTTAAACGTAAACAAAATCTTAGCTGATATCGTTAAAAAAATCAGATACAATCTTTTGTCTGTGTCCATTATGTTTTCCTAAGCTAAACAAACTGAGTACCCTGCCTGACAGAGTTGAAAGCATAGAATCACCCATTCACCAATAGAAGAACGCTAAGCAACATGTTTTGAAACAACTATACAAGCAAGCCTAATCTCACTTGAAAAAAAAATACAGCATAGATAAGTGATTATCAGCTCAAAATCAAATCCCACAACTACCTCAACTACAATCACAACTACAACCAAAAATAACAACCAAACCACAGCCACAAATAATTGCTGTCAAATAATTCCACAAATAATATTCCCTTACTCATCAGAGACATCATGGAACTTGATCAGAAATGTCCAAATGCCATCTTATTTGGTCTCAAAGACATCAACGAATCAGACGACATCACCAAAGTTCATGATATCATAAGCAACTCAAATACAACAAACATCTCTTCTGAAGATATCATTGAAATAATCAGAGATTGCCCTGGGTACAAATACAATGACGGCTCTGTGGCCCCAAGATTTTGTAGAGTTGTTTGCAAAAATGAGTCCAGCAAATGCATATTCATTCATACAATAAATGCCATTGCAAAATCCAATCCCACCCATAAAAAACTTTGCTCAAGACCAGACTTATCCATACGGCAAAGAATCCGCTCCCGTGAACTCCACACAGAACTCAAAAACCATCTAGATATTGGAGAAAAGAACCTGTACATTGACTACCGTGCTGACTGTATCAAAAGTAAGTCACACAACCCACAACTCAGCATCCAATCCCACTTCAACCAATCCACCATCACTAAGTCTAGGCACGCAAGCTCCCAACTACCTCAATTCCAACTACAGCTGGCCTTAAATTCAAACTACTCAATGCAAGAAGCCTTGTGAATAAAATACCTGAATTTCTCCTCTTACTAAATACGGCTAAATTTGACATCATATTTGTCTGTGAAACATGGCTCAATACATCTCTTCCTCACTCCATTACCACAGTAAGAGACTATCATGTTCAGATCATTCAAATGTTGCCATTTTGCCTGATCGTCGTTCTGCTCGGATTGCTGTGAGTCTTGCAACTGTTAGCAAACTCAGTTTACTGAACTTTGTTTATGATACTGGGCTTTGTTTTTGCATTATCCCTGGACTGATATGAACTGCTTTAACCGTGTATGACTTGAACTGTGTGTTGGACTTTATTTACCCGTTTACTGGAAGTAAAACCTACATTTTACTATTCAGTGTATCTGTGTGCTACTTGTGTGTTATTCATCACCACTCTAACTACGTTTCCCTGAGTGCACTCATTCTCCTAATGGGGAATACCTCAACAGTGGTTATGGGCCCAGGGTTCAGATAACTGAGAGTTAGTGTGAATACACAGTACTGTATACAGACAACTATTTATTGTTTAATTAATTAATTAATTTATTTATTTATTTAATTTATATACTGCCCCGTCTCCCAAATTGGGACTCGGGGCGATGCACAACTCAACTAAAACAATACAATATCAGATATAAAAATTAAAAATAGATTAAAAATGGATTAAATTTATGGCTGAAAGATTAAGACTACAATAAAATAATAAAAACAGGTAAAAATTACAAAATTAAAACCTTCTAATAGTACTAGGCCAGACCGCTTTGTTGGAAAAGATGGGTCTTCAATGCACACCAGAAGGTTCGCAGATCAGGGATAGTCCACATCTCTGGGGGTAACTCATTCCAAAGGGAGGGTGCTCCACAGAGAAGGCCCGCACCCTCGGGGCCGCCAGCCGGCATCGTCCAGCTGACGGCACCCTGAGGAGGCCCACCCTGTGAGAGCGCACTGGCCGGCAGGAGGCCGATGGTGGCAGCAGGCGGTCCCGTAAGTACCCAGGTCCCAAGCTATGGAGTGCTTTAAAGATGACCACCAACACCTTGAATCGCACCCAGAAGGCTATGGAAGCCAATGCAGCTGACGCAGGAGCGGTGTAACATGGGAGCTCCGAGAAGCCCCAAAAATCAAAATTGTGGGTTACTGTCCTGGTAAAGATGGCACAAAACCTGTCAACAAGTCTGTCAGTGATAACCCAGTTGGATGGAACAAACTATGTTTCCTGGTCTATGAAGTTCAGTCTTCTTCTGTGTAGGGAAAGGTTATGGGCTGCAGTTCAGGATCCACTAGATGTAAATGCTTGGGATCCAAATAATGAGAACGATGCCAAAAAATTAGCTGACATTAAATGGAATAAAGAACAAGCTCTTTATATAATTGGACTAACACTGAGTGACCAGCAGCTAGTCCATATTTGTAGAAAAGAGTTTGCTGCTAGGTGTTGGGAGAATTTGAAGAGCATTTGTGTTCGTTACAGTGTAGGTGCACGCATACATCTTACTCGTAAACTGTTTAGAGCATGTCTTCTGAAAAGTGGAGATATGTTAGCTCATTTGAACTTCATGAAAAGAACTTTTCAAGAGCTACATGAAAAGGAACTGATTTTTTCAGAACTGCATCAAGTTTACATCATTCTTTCCTCATTGGGTGAAAGTTATGATAATTACGTATCTTCACTGGAAGTCCTGACCAAAAATGAACTGACATTGACTGACATAACTGGAAGATTGTTAGAAGAGGCAAAAAGATGGCAGGATAGGGACCAACTGAGAGAGAAACAACCACAAGAAGAGAATTTGTTTTCAACTGCCTATATTGTTATGAAATGTTTTTCTTGTGGGGCTAGGAGACATATAGCTAGATATTCTAAGAAGGGAAAATGACAGAATACTGGTAATCACCAGAAGGATAAGAAGAATGTTAGTTTAGCTATGTCTAGCAATTCAACTGTAAACCATGATTTGTGGGTAGTTGATAGTGGAGCGTCGCAGTGCATTATTAAAAATAGAGAGAAGCTTGTAAAATAAGCAAACGAGTAAGCAACATGTATCATTGGCAAATGGATGGAAGATGAAAGCATCTGGTGAAGGCACTGCATATTGTTCATGTGTAAATGAGCATTTATGTATGTGATATGTACCTAAACTGAAATTTAATTTGTTATCAGTAAGGGCTTTAGTTAATATTGGTTATGTAGTAACCTTTAGGGGAGATAACTATATAATAGAGAAAGAGGGTAAAAGTGTAAAACTACTTTAAAGAATGATTTATATGTGATACATGATGACCAGTTGAAGATGGCTAACTCAGTTTATAACAATGTTAAACCACATGATGAATGTATACATTTACTGCATGGATGTCTGGGGCACATTAATTTCAAAATGCTGAAAAAAACTGTTAAATTGTCAGAGGGAGTAAAATTACAACCCTGTAGCAAGTACTTAAACTGTAATGCCTGTAATCAGGAGAAAAGCAAGGTTACTCCAGCAAACAGATTGAATGGGTTTAAGACCAAAGAACCTTTAGAGATTGTTTTTGTTGATATAATTGGTCCTAAGAAACCCAATTTGGGAAATGCCTGCTATGTTTTGAGTATAATGGACCATTACGCACATTATGGTTTCTGCTATCTAATGAAAAACAAAACAGAAATGTTCCAACATTTCTTTAAGAACAAACTTTATTGATTATACAATTAAAATAATAGACAAGCACATACACAACATAAAAAAGAAAAAAGGAAAGAAAAAAGAAAACAAATAAAAGCAAAAAATTCCATTATCAACAGTCTGTAGTTCCTTATTTGTTATCATTATTGGTGTCATATTTTCAAATACATCTTATTGCAAATATGTAATTACTACCTCTTTTTCAAGTTTAACAATATTTACTAATATATTTTCTATTTTTGTGGAATCCAGTCATACCAGGATTCCCAGCTCTTATAATATTCTGCTGATTCTTTATCCTTGAGTGCTAAAGTTAATTTATCCATCTCTGCACAAGCTGCTATTTTCTGAATGATCATTTCCTCTGTTGGAATATCGGTTTGTTTCCAACACCATGGAAAGGTTAATCTAGCTGCAGTAAGAATATGTAATATTATATATTTGGCTTTTTTAGAAAATTGTCTATTAAAAATCTCTAATAGAAAGAATTCTGGTTTTAATTCAATTTGCTCCATTGTTATTTCCTTTAACCATTTTTTAATTCTACGCCAATAACTTTGGGCTTCAGTGCAGGACCACCACATGTGAAAAAATGTTCCGTGTTTCTTTTTACATTTCCAGCAGTTCAGATTCATGTTAGGAAACATCTTCGCTATTCTCGAAGGGGAGAGATGCCTCTGTAAAACATTTTATAGGCATTTTCTTTATATGTTCCTATTTTTGTGGTTTTATTATTCCTGATCCAGACCTTTTCCCATTCTAATAATGTAACGCTACGTCCTATGTTTCTACTCCAAGCTATCATATTACCTTTGACTACTTCCTCTTCTAATTCTATCTCTAATAGATAATTATAAAATTTGGTTATATTTTTTTTATCTGAACCTAATAAGATTTTATCTAGTTGTTGTAGCTTACCGTAAATTCCGAAGTTTTTCTTATCTTGTCTGTATCTATTTTGAATTTGCAGGTAAGCCCACCAGTCTACTCTTAGCCCTTGTTCTTGGATACCTTGCCGTGATTTTAAAGTTCCTTGCGCATCTAGGAGGTCCTTGTATTTTCCAACATTTCTTTAACTGGCTAAGATTTGCTGAGAGAAAAATGAGACGTAGGGTAATTACTTTAGTTACAGATAATGGGACTGAGTTTATTAACACTAGATTCCAAATGATGTTGAAATTGGCTGGTATTGAGCATAAGCGTTCTGCACCTTATAGGCCACAACATAACTCGTTTATAGAATGAAGAGGTCAAACATTAAAAGCCATTTGTTCTAACCCTGTATTAAACAATGTGATGAACACAACAACTGGTGAATTGTCATTCACTCCTTGGCATAGCAAAAAAAACAAAAAACAAATTTAAGGTATCTGGAGCTCCAGCATGGGTGCATATTCCCTCACAAGTAAAACTGAAAGGGCAACATAGAGCTAGGAAATTATTTTTCGTAGGTTATGAGGCCAACCATAGATCATTTAGATTTTGGGATCCAGGCACAGCTAATGTTTATTGTAGCGCTAGTGCTAAATTTCTTGAGCACATTGGGTGGCATAAACTAGAACAGAAATTTAACAATGATGTTGTTATTGACACCCAAGTAGTCCCTAATGATGAGATAGTTAAACCATCAATAGCCATTAAAAAGGAGGAATAGAATAGAATAGAATGCTTTATTGGCCAAGTGTGATTGGACACACAAGGAATTTGTCTTGGTGTAAATACTCTCAGTATACATAAAGAAGGAACATTCGTTAAGAATCAAGAATCATAATGTACAACACTTAATGATAGTCATAGGGTACAATCAACATCAAATCATACTAGGAAACAGAGGATACAAGCAACAAAGTTACAGTCACAAGAATAGGCACAGGAGGAGGTAGAAGAACAGAGCAGGTGGAACAGGAGAGTCCACCAGTAAGCCCTGTGTTACCTAGACATTCAACCCGTGTAACACGACCACCAGATAGATATCAGGCTAGTATAGTATGCCAAGTAAATATAGTTCCTACTAACTATAATGAATTGAAACTGTATCCTGCTAAGGATCAGGCTGCTTGGCAAGAAGCAATGGATAAGGAACTGAAATCCTTACAAAGGTGGAAGGTGTATGAAAATGTCAGGTTACCACCAGGTGATTATGCCATAGGGTATAAGTGGATTTATAAAATTAAGACAGGTGTGGACAGGACTGTTACACATAAAGCAAAATTAGTAGCACAAGGGTTCGATCAGTCAGCCAATGACTACGATGAGTTGTTTGCACCTAGTCTGAAGGCTACCACATTACGAGAAGCATTAGTGTGGGCAGCTAAGGAGAAATACATAATAAACCATTTCGATGTTGAGACGGCATATTTACATACATTATTGCAACATACTATATATTTAAAGAAACCTTTGGGGATAAAAACTGATAATACAACTGATTCCTGGAGATTGAAAAAGAGTCTTTATGGCTTGAAGCAATCAGGCTATGAATGGAACAAGTGCATAGTGAAGGAATTAACAAAGATAGGTTTTATAGCTGGCATGGCTGATCCATGTTTATTTAAAAAGGAAAATGATGGTATAGTTTCATTGTTGCTATTGTTCACTGATGACATACCATTAATCACTAAAACTGAGCAAGAAACTACTGGGATTATTTCTCTGTTAGAGAAGAAATTTAGAATCAAACATTTAGGTGAGATTAAACAGTATCTTGGTTTGAAAATAGATAAAACTAGGGGAGGCTAAAAAATCTCACAGGCAGATCAAATTAATCAGTTACTGAAGAACTTTAAAATGGAACTTTGTAAACTGGCTAAGACACCAATGAGCCAGGAGTTCAGCTATAGTGATGTGCAAAGTCCTGTTTTTGATAAAGACACTTATCAGCCATTAATTGGTAGCTTATCCTATCTTAGTAACTGGTCTAGACCAGATATAGCATATACTGCCAACCAATTAGCCAGGTTTAAAACTGAGACTTCTGAAAGGCACTGGCAAGCTGCTAAGCTTGTGTTGAGATATCTTAAACAAATGATGCATTATGCATTATATTTGGAGCCTAAGGATGAACTAAGTTTAACTGCATATGCCGATGTAAGTTTCACTACAGATGTACCTACACGTAAATCAATATCAGGTACTGAAGTGTTATTAGGAAAGGTGTTAATTGGATGGAGGTCTATTCGACAAAAACATCTAAGCTTATCAACAATGGAGGCTGAATTCTCATGTTTGTCTCTATTATGTACGGATTTAGTATGTTATAAACAACTAATGATAGATATGGGAATTAGTGTAAAGGATCCTATTGTTGTATATGAAGATAACCAATCACCAATTCAGATGGCTTCCAATATGCTGATGTAAGTTTCGGTCCAGTGGCCATAAGATGGAGCCAGAAACTTGGTTTGTTCTTCTTGCATTTCCCTATTGCCATTTTGCCTGATCGTTGTTCTGCTCGGATTGCTGTGAATCTTGCAACTGTTAGCAAACTATGTTTACTGAACTTTGTTTATGAAACTGGACTTTAATTTTGGATTATCCCTGGACTGATACTGCTTTAACCGTGTATGACTTGGACTGTGTGTTGGACTTTATTTACCCGTTTACTGGAAGTAAAACCAACATTTTACTATTCAGTGTATCTGTGTGCTAGTTGTATGTTATTCATCACTACTCTCACTATGTTTCTCTGAGCGCACTCATTCTCCTAATGGATAATACCTCAACACTGTCTACTATTGACCTCACCTCTTTCCTAAGAAGTCTGTAGGGCCGTGCATAAGCGCACCAACATGCCTACCATCCCTGTTCTATTGTTTTTTTTTATTTTTCTTATATATATCCATTTCATGTATCCATAACTATGTTTATACTTATACCTGTTATCTTATAATTGCTTGACAAAATAAATAAAATAAAAATAAATAAATTAAATAAATACAAATCAGCCAGGGTGCCAGAGCACCTTGAGGAATTAAAATAGTTAAAATGCAATGATAACTATCATCAGCCAACTCTTGTTCATAAAGGCAGAGGTCATTAGCATAGAGGTCATTTAAGGTCTCCAGAAAGAGCACACCCAGGAGAAACAATCCTTAGATCCATTTGCACCACTTAAAGACACCAGCTGGTCTCACTCACCTCACAAGATATCCTAAGGAAATTATCCAGGTTTAAGGAAAGATCACATGCCCCCCAGAAAGACAGTAAAAAAATTAATCCTAAGCTTGCATCTTGCCTCTTGGAAAGAGGACAGTGCCAGATACTATTGAAGCAAAGAAGGAAATAAGATAAAAAAAGAAATCATGAGGCAGGAAAAATTCAAACACAATACAAATAATTAAATCACAATAGTAGCTGTTTCTTGTTAAACCAATTCCCAGACATAGGAATAGCCAGATTTCTCAACCCCTGTTTCTTTTCAGGAACAGAGATTATCCTTTTTCCTTCCAAACAAAGCTGAATACGGAAAATTGTCCCATCAGTAAACACAGGATTAAACGTCATCAAGCACTTCACCAAAAACCAGTTTTAGATCAAAACTCAGAAAGGATATGTAAACTCATGTTTGAATGTCAATCTTTCTAGCTAGCCAAGAAGCTTGTAGGCCAAGAAGCCTCATTTTGGTTCCTTGTCATTAAAAGCTTCTTTCTGGCAGTTCTGCTTCATTACTCAATAATTTCTTCAAAGTGTTGATTGTTGCATCCTGGCTAAAGTATTTCCAGGGGAGTATTTCCTTCCAACAGCAGTGTAAAAAGCTTAAAACAACCTTTCCCCTTTAAAAAAGTACCAGTAAAGAAAAGAAAATCTCAGGAGAAGCTCCAGAGACAGGAAGTCTAGGAGTACTGCCAAGAATGTAATAAGGGTGTTGAGGTATTTCCCGTTAGGAGGAGTGCACTCAGGGAAACATAGTGAGAGTGGTGATGAATAACACACAACTAGCACACAGATACACTGAATAGTAAAATGTAGGTTTTACTTCCAGTAAATGGTTAAACAAAATCCAACGAACAGTCCAAGTCATACACGTTTAAAGCAATCGGTATTAAGTCCAGGGATAATTCAAAAACAAAATTCAGTAAACAGAGTTTGCTAACACTTGCGAGACTCACAGCAATCCGAGCAGAATGACGATCAGGCAAAATGGCAATGGGGAAATTCAAGAAGAAATAAACTAGGTTTGTGGCTCCATCTTATGGCCCTTGGAGGAACCACACCCAATTACAATTACAGCATTCCCTTAAAGATACAACAATATTAAATGACTATCCTGGTTTATATAATGCCAACCCAACTGTCAAGTGACTATCATTCCTAACAAAGGGTTAAAGGAGAGGCAGTTTCTCTAAGCAGGGCAATAAAAAGTAGGCTAGAATCAACACTAGAATGTTTCCTTCTTGGCTTTCTTACAGGAGTAGCCCTGCTAAAGGAGATTTCTTCCAACAATCAGTTCTCTGAACTGCTTAGAAAGTTAACATCAGGTTCTAGTGAATAGGTGAGAACCAGTAGAATTCCACCCCTGGTTCAGACACAATCTTGACTTATTGGATATTCCCTTTCTTTTTTCTTCCATTCCTAGTGCACTTCCAGATGGTGAAACCTTGGTTTTTCAAATCTTCTTCAACCAGTTTTAAACATCCGAGGCTAATCAGATCTATTCGGACATCAGAATGTTTTCAAACAGGCATTTTCCCTATTTTATAGAGTTCATAGAAATTGTCAGCATTCAATTGGTGGATAGTAAATGACCGGGACATTCCACCTTCCTTCTCTCCACCCTAATGCAAGTCCGTGCTTAAGTGCATGTTTTTTCATCTTCTTCACAAAAGTTTTTTTCTTTTCCATAATCACTAACTGTCAGATTTGCCATCATTACTTCAACCTGCTTTGCATTGATGGTATCTGACCATAAAGCATGGGCAGGAGGAATGGGAACATATAGGGATGTGGGATGACAGGAACCAGATATGCCAACCAGGCATAATGGGTGAATGATCCAAGGACACAAGCCTGGTAATGGAATGCAAACACCCATAAAATAGGCACCATACTTTGGAGCTATTACAAAAACATCTAATTTTAAACTTTTTGGACACTACCAAGATGACCAAAGGTGGGGCAGGGCCTGGAAGAAGAGAAAGTTCCCAGGTCTACATTGGAATCTTCAACTCTGGCTTTGCTGCACTGTAACTATTTGGCTTTAGTAAAAGTAGACCTTTCACTGCAAATGGAATTGAGGCTCTTTCTTTCCTAAATACCCAAGCTGGGATAATCCTGACATTAAACCAAATCTGCAATAGTGATCCATCCCAAGACATTGCGTGGAATGTCTATCCATGAGAATGAGCAGGAGGAGATGGAGACCTGGAAGAAAGTTCCTTTGTGACCCAGGAGCAGTGGGAGGTACCTCAAACTGGGGAAAGGTATGGAAACCTTGGAAGACTGTCCAAAGCTCCATGGGTCCATAGGAATTGAAAGAATGGAAGAGTAGGAAGAAAGATTCTCTGGGATAACTTTTACCCAGGGGAGCTGAAGAGTAATGCAGAGCAGCAGGGGTCAAACTGGACCTACTTGAGGTCATATTTGAGCAGGCAATCAACTTCCTGAGGGATGCCTTCAACAAACTCAAGGATTGAGATACCCAAGGGTAGCCAGCACTACAGCATGTCCAACTAACTGAGGCAGCATCTTTTCCAGCCACAGCTCCAGCTACCATCCCACTGGTTCCAGTGCAGTACCGAAGGTGGCACAAGTGATCTAGCAGCCCCCTCCTGCCTGGCTGCTGCTATCTGGACACCAGCCTAAAATTATAATTCAATGGAGACTTGAAACAATTGGCATTCTTCCTCAACCAAGGGGGAAACTACATGCAAAAATATGGGGCCAACCTGCTAAACAACCCAGTCATGGTATGATGTGTTAGCATGGCCTTGGAAGGAAAGGCTGCTGAATGGATGGTAGCTTTTCACAACAATGGTGGAGCTAATATCTGTATGGGGAAAAATTAAACCTAAAATATATTTGAAAATCCCAGAATGGCTCTCAATGACGGAAGCTTTTACATACCAAAAGTTGGTGAACTTTCAAAAAATTGTCACTTATAAAAACATTTTGGACAATGAGGGGAAATTAAAAAGGCTTGAAGACCAGGGCATTATATTATCATGGTGGCTAAAATTGCAAATACAATCTAGATATGATTCAGACATGAAAAAATATGGCTTCTAAAAAGGACAAACACCTTTTTATCAGGCACTGTTGAATTTTGATGAAATGCTAATTAAAAGGATATATAAGTTCTTACTGAATTTGAAAATGGAAAATGAACAAATAAAAGACACCAAAAAAAATATTTTGCCATAATATAGAACTAGAGAAATGGCAAAATTTATGGGAAAGGAATTATAAATTAACAATGGTGACTTCTTATAAAGAAAATCTATATAAAATGTTTTACAGATAGCATCTACCAACTGCTAGATTAGCTATAATGTTTAAATATATGTCTAACAAATATTAGAAATGTAACCAAAAACCAGGCATATTTTATCATTTGTGTCAAGGCAAAAAAAATTTGGACACAGGTGATTAGAAAAGATGAAAGGAAACCTTGTAGATTTTAAGCTTGAATTGTTTTTATTAGATATAATATCAGAAAACTTGATAAGAAAAGTATATATTAAATATTACATGTTAAGAGTAGCTAGGATTATTTTTGCACAATATTGGAAAAATGAAGATATACTATGAGATGAAGAAATAGTCAAGAAGATACTAGATTGTTCAGAAATGGATAGATTGACATTGGAAATTAAACAGAAAGAGGATGTAGAATATTATCAAACGTGGAATTTATTTTACCAATGGTTGGAAAAAGGGGTGGAGACTAAGAATGTACTTTGTATTGTTAAGCAAGTTAAATACCTAGACAACACAATGTCTATTAAGTACTTAGGAATATATTTAATAGAAAATCAATAAAATAATAATAAAAAACAATAGTGGAGTTGCACAACTTCAACAGGTTCCTGGCTGCCCTGAGGAAATGATTCGAGGGCCCACTTGCTGATAAAAAAAAAAAAAAAGCCAGAACCAGAATCAAATAGGGAAGTTTACCTGTTGCCACCTATATCCAAAAGTTTCTCAGCCTTGCCTACAGACTAACAGACTGGCTCCAAGACATGCTGATTGAGAGCTTTTAAAATGGCTTGAACAATGAAGTCTTCTACACCTCATCCAGAGGTGCATCACAAACTCTTCAAGTATGGCACATCATGGCTGATGAAGGTCTTCTAGTCCAGCAGGTGACCCTATACCATTTCAGACATGCTGCTGGGAGCCCAAAGGAGAGAAAAGTACCAATAACTAAATTCAGAGACAGGAGTAGAAATAACAAAAGTAACAAAAAATACATAGATTAGGTCCTAGGGATCTACAAAGTAACAGCATAAGAATTCAGACAAAGGCAGCCGATCTGGAGTGAGGGGCTCCTGCCAGGATCCAGGAATCCCATCTTGAGTGGCTTCCCTTTGTTGGGTAAGGCGATCGAGCAATCCGCTAGGATCTACTGAAAAAAATCATAAATTTTTCAGCTGCCTGGTGAGGAAGCAGATGCCTAGTGAAAAGAAGCTACCTGGTCTAAAGAAGCTGCCTGGTCTTGGGAGACAGAAGCCGACACAGGGAATGAATGAGCTTTGGATTTGTGGCAACTGCCGACAAGGACTGCAAGCTTAGAAGCAACCCACCCACGGGTGAGTGTCTCCCCCAGCTCCTTATAGATCAGTGGTGTGTTTTTCGGTGGGAGGAAGGAGCAGGTGAACGGCTTGAAGATTGACTATGGACCCAAGTTGGAAACAACTTAAAAAACAAAGACTCCAGAGCGGAAAGGGTGAGTGTGGAGATTAAGCGGCAGCGGCTTGACTTACGTTTTTACCCTCTAACTCTGAGAGTAAAACAGCAGTTTGAAAAAAGAGTGATTAAAGGAGAAAAAAAGGGACTAGACGAGAAGAAGAGGTGTGAAGAAGGTTTTTTATTCAGGAAAACTGCCTTTTGAAACTGAGATTGATTGTGAATTCCGATGATGGAAGAACTGGAATGACATCTACAGTCTCCATTTAAATCAAATCACCAAAAATCAATCACTTGAAGCCATTTCAAACAAAAGAAACCACGTGCCTTCCAATCCCACCTCACCAAGATTCCCTGGGTAAAGACTCATTGAGCGGAGATTTCCTGTCAGCTAAAAAGTCCTTCTCAGAGTCCTTCCCATTCTGTGGGTCAGATATCAACAGCAATTAACCCTTTACTTGCTGACTCTCATTACCTCAAAACTTATAACTTTTCTACCTCATTACTATATCAATGATTAGATAATCAATTTATATAAAATAATTAATTTATCATTGGTTTAATTGATTTATTGTTTTAATTGATTAGTGTGATTAGAGTGTTTAGTGCAAATAGTGTGATTACTGATTAGTGTAAAAAAAATCAGGATTCATGTAATTTAATTAATTAGTAAAATTAGTGATTTAGAGAATTTAATTGATTAGTGTAATTAATTGATTAGACTGATTGTTGCTTAGTATAATTATTTGACTAGAGAGATTATTGTAATTGATTAGCTGGTGTGATATTGGCTATATTGATTACCCAAAATTGTTCATTAAGCAATTTAGTCAACATACTATCTCAATAAACGTACAATGCCAGTAAAAGTATCCAATGCCAAACTACAACCTAAAGAGAAAGAAACCCCCACCAATCAACCACAAGACTCCTGCACATGCTTTATATACTATGAAACTCTAAATGTTAATGAAAATTCCAATAAATATTTTCTGTGTGGCAACTATGCTCATCATGGCTGCTTGGAATTGCCCAAGCAAGCGATTCAATTCCTAGAATCATCCAAACATGCATTTCAATATTTCTGCCCATCATGCAAACCCAAACCGGACAAACTTATAGCCTTGTTTGAAAGAGTTGATACCATAGAAACACAAATAACATCCCTTGACACCATAGTAGCATCCCTGAATACTTTAAAAGAAAAATTAAATAACCTTGAAAAACAAAACACAACACAAAAACCCAAACATCCAATAGCTACAAACCATACCACCACTCAACAACCACAACCCAATCCACAAAAAAACATAAATTCAACAAATAATGATATCCCAACCCTCGTCAGAGAAGCTGTTGAGCGCGAACGGAAGCATCCAAACCCATCTTATTCGGTCTAGAAAACATCAATAACAATGATGACATCACAATTGTCCGCAACATCATCAGTGACTACCAAGCATCAACCATCTCCCCTGATGATATACTTGACATTTCCTGCATGGGCCCAGAGTTCAAAAACAGAGACGGCTCTATGGCCCCACACTTCTGCAGGGTCATTTGCAAAAATGAATTAAGCAAATGTAAACTCACTTATACTATAAATTCACTTGCCAAAACCAACACCAACCATAAAAACCTTTGTTCTTGCCCTGATCTAACTGTACAGCAACATGCCCACTCCCATGAACTCCGCACAGAACTCAAAAAAGTTCTAGACAATGGAGAGAAGGATCTATACATTGACTACAATGCTGACTGTATCAAAAGTAAGTCACAAACCCATAACCCAGCGTCCAACCCTCCTTCAACCAATCCACCATCACCCAAGACTAGGCATACATGCCCCTAACTACCTCAATTCAAACTACAAATGGCCTTAAATGCAAGCTATTCAATGCAAGAAGCCTTGTGAATAAAATACCTGAATTTCTCCTCTTACTAAATACAGCTAAATTCAACATCATATTTGTCTGTGAAACATGGCTCAATGCATCTCTCCCTGACTCCATTACCTCAATAAGACTGTCATGTTTACCGATCAGATTATGAAATCCGTAGAGAAGGTGGTGTTGCTATCTTCTATAAAAAGTCCTTATATTTAAAAAACATCCAAGTTACCCAGGAGCTTGCTCTTCCTGAGACCATCATCTATGAACTGTCCTTAAATATCACATTTTGATTCTTACTATGTTACAGAGCCCCTGATTATGATATTGAACATGCAAGCAAGCTAAATTCACTACTAACAGGGGCAACATCCTGCCCACACACTTTTATCTTTCTTGGTGACTTCAATCTACCTTATATTAACTGGACCCTTAACGAATGTACAACTGAACCCACACATGCAACCTTCTACAATGCTGGAACAACTAGTAACAACTAGTAACCAACAATACTAGACTTAATAATTGTCTCGAACTCATCTTCTGCAATAGTTTGAATTCAATTTATGGAACACATATTATAGAATCCTTTTCCAACAGTGACCACAACATGATTGACATTTGTCTCAACATACGTCCACACAAAATTCACCACAATGATGTAATCCCCATTATAACTTAAAAAAAGGCAACTACACTCTTATAGACAATGATCTCTCACCCCTTAAATGGCAATTTCTATTCACTGGATGCAATACTGTTGAAGACCATTACAACATATTTTTACTTGAAGTCAAAAGAGTCATCAAACTATATGTACCAATAACAACTCCCAAAACCAGAAAAAAAAACAGATTACCCATAACAATAAAGAAGCTTCAATCCAAAAAGAGATCACTTTGGCGGAAAAACAAATCTGGTCACGTTGTCAACTTCAAAAGCCGATACAAAAATTTATGCCACCAGATAAAGACTGAATACACCAATTATCATATTAAACAAGAGGAAAATCTTCTACACACCAATTCCACCCACACTTTCTACAATTGTGTAAACAACAAACTAAAAGACTCAAGGTCCATCCCACCCCTGAAAGGACCTAATGGTAAAGACTGTAACGACGACACCATTAAAATAAACCTCTTTACACATTCTTTGGCTCAGTATTTATAAACAGCAATGGATCATGCCCAGTATTTCCTAGTTGAACCACAGACAACTACAATGATCTAATAAATATTGATTTTAAAGAAGAGAATGTTGAAAAAGCACTACGCAATCTAAAATCATCTTTATCTACTGGACCAGACAGAATATGTGCCTACTTCTTTAAGTAGCCGAACCTCTAAGCATAATCTTTGAAAAATCTTTCAGGACCAACTCCTTGCCAAACTTATGGTCACAAGCCACAGTCATCCCCATCTTCAAAAAGGGAGACCCCAGCCTAGTTGAAAATTACGGACTAATCTCCTTAGGCTGCGTCACCTGTAAAGTCATGTAATCAATTATTAACCAATCCATTATCAACCACTTAGAGACAAAAAAACCTCTCTAATAAACTATTTGGTTTCAGAAAAAAACTATCCTGTAATCTGCAACTCTTATACTGCAAAAACATATGGACTACACAACTCGATCAGAGCAAAACAATTGACGCAATCTACATAGACTTCTGGTAAAGCCTTTGATTCAGTGGTACATGACAAATTTCTATTAAAATTAAAATCTTATGCTCTACATAAATGACTTCTGTGATCATATCAAGAGCAACTGCGTTCTCTTCGCTGATGATATAAAGCTATTCAACACCACAGACAATACTACTACCCTCCAAAAAGACCTTGACTATGTATCAGAATGGTCAATCAAATGGCAACTTCAAATCTGAACAAATAAATGCTCTATCTTACATATTGGCAAAAAAAAATCAGAAAATAAAATACAAGCTGAATAGTCAAGACCTTGTTGATGATCCAAACTCTGTCAAGGACCTTGGAGTACTCATCTCAAATGATCTAAGTGCTACAGCCCACTGTAACTACATAGCCAAAAAGGCATTAAGAGTTGTTAACCTAATTCTACATAGCTTTTTCTCTGGTAATATCACACTACTAACTAGAGCATACAAAACATTTGCTAGACCAATACTTGAATACAGCTCATCAGTCTAGAACCAAATTACATATCTGATATTAACACAGTAGAGAAAGTCCAGAAATATTTCACAAGAAGAGTTCTCCACTCCTCTACTCATTGCAGAATACCTTATACCACCAGACTTGAAATTCTAGACCTAGAAAATCTAGAACTACGCCACCTTAGGTCCGATCTAAGTATAATATATAAAACCATACATTGCAATGTCCTCCCTGTCAATGAATACTTCAGCTTCAACCATAACAATTCAAGAGCACACAACAGATACAAACTCAAGATAAACAGCACCAAACTTGATTGCAGGAAATATGACTTCAGCAACAGAGTAGTTAATGTCTGGAATACACTATTTGACTCTGTGGTTTCTTCCCCAAACCCCAAAAACTTTAACCTTAGACTGTCTACTATTGTCCTCACCCCTTTCCTAAGAGGTCTCTAGGGGGTGTGCATAAGCACACCAACGTGCCTACCATCCCTGTCCTATTGTTTCTTTTATTTTTCTTATATGTATCCATGTATTCATAACTATGTTTATACATTTATCTTGTAAGAATTACTATTATACTATTATCTTGTAAGTAATTGACAAATAAAATTAAAAAAAAATAAAAGTAGAGATAGACCTAGCCAAATACCATGGGTGCACCAGCCGAGAACAGCGATGTCCCTTTGCTATGGAAAAGGGGGAAACTGCAAAACTAGGGAAATGGGAGTATAGGTCATGTCACTGATCCATCAACTGCTTTTGCTGCAACAAAGGAAACCTTGCTGCCAACTTCTGAGCACAGAACAGTACCCAAGTCCAGCTAGCAAGGTTTATCCTAGCCAGGGGCAAAGGTTCCACCAGACCCCGGTGTCAAGCCCGAAACCCTTCCCCCCATTATTGCCACAGAGAATATAAGAAAAAGAATATATACTAAGACAAACTAAAATAGCTACACTTATGTCAAATTCGGGCTTGACACCCGGGAGATAACCCTCAGAGGAATAAAGGTTGTTGATCTGACCCTACCACAAGGTGATGATGAGGGAATTCTGGCTAAACTCCCAACTCCAAGACAGAGAGCATCAGTGGAATAGACAGCTAGAAAGCTGGAGATCATGCATTCAAGTCTCACTCTATCTGGGACCATTTTGGGCCAGTCACTCTCTCTCTCAGCCTAATTCAGTTAACAGGTGCATTGTATATGTTATTTGTAAAAAATTAATAATGATGTGGTATAAATAAATAGCATTTGGGTTCTTTATCTTATTCATGCTGGGAGATGGGATAAGTAAAAAATCCCCTCCATGAATTCATGGGCTATCCCTTCAGATACAAAGCATTTACTGCCTTAAGATATATTGGCATAAAATGTCAAAATTGTTCAAAGTTATAAGTTCCTACTCACAATAACATAGGACAATAAGCATTATCATCTCCAAAAGTACTTCCTTCAATTGGTTTTTAAAAAATACCCAGAAAGCTAACATGTAATTTACCTGTTTCCGAATTAAGCAGAAAAGTTTATATCATAAAATTTGCCTAAAACAATGGGAGAAATAAATGTTAATAGCTCTCCCTAATGTGGAATGGAACTTGAGGAGAAAATGAGTTTTGACAGATGGATGAACCATTAATTCGGTATAACCAAATCCATGGCCTGGGTAGGTGTCCAGCACCCCTATCAGCTAATCTGAGAGACAATGGAGGCTGCTTAGCAAAAGGTTTGCTGATGAGTTGCCCATTCCCACATTCCAACTACAGATGAAAGACTTTACAAGTAATGAAGGGCTGTATCCAAATTCTCCTGTCCACTTTTTCCTAGCCTAGCAGACTGCCAGGATATTAAATGACAAGACAACTGGAGAGTTAATCTACCAGTACCTTTTATGTAGTCTGAAAAACAGAGAAAGGTACTAAGGAATAATGTGGTGAAGTCAAAAAGATCCCCCTTTAGTATATAGCCCACAACCCCTGCTATCCACTTCTCACAATACTTGAAACACTTTAAACTAGAATAGTGAACCTCTGTTTAAAAGTAGCCTAATAGCAGGAGAACCAGTTGTTCTACAGTATGGGAGCAGCTATTCTCAGTGATTGTTAGCTGTTTTCACAGTATTTTTAAACAGAGGTTTCAGGGACTTCTGGTAGTGTTCTTGTCGACGACGGATCAGCGATTATGTGCAGCTTTGATCCATGTTTACCCTGTTGGAGGGGTCCTTAAAGGACCAGATCCATCTGACCCATCTTGTAGGAGTAGGGGGAAGAGGGGGAGATCACCAGCTGGGTCACGGGGAGCCGCATCTCCCTTCCCTGCTTGGCAAACTTCCCTAGGAGACAGGGGAAGCAGCAGACTTTAATGGCTGCCCTGAAGACAGGAAGCTGCCGGGACACAAGTTTGTGCTGGAGAGTGAAAGTGGTGAGCGACGTGTAACCAGATAAAAGACTTTGAACATTTTTTGATAACCCCAAAAAGTGGAAAGAAAGAGCCCTCGTTTGCAGTGGTGGCGGCGAATGAGAAATACCGAGGAAAATATAAGGTAAAGAAAAAACTGGAAATAAAAGAATTATATGTGATTAGAGACTAAATTTTAAATAACATACAGAACTGGACATTAATCAGGTATTGAATAAAATGCTGGATTATTTGGAACTGATAAAATTAATATTAATACTATGGAAAAGTGAATTAAAAATAAAAGAATTTTAAGAAGAAAGTGATACAGATCACCACCTAAGGGTTAAAGACTTCCTTCTTTTATATTTCTACGGAAAATTACTGGTCTTATAGAGAAGAAATGGAATAAAATATTATTAATATAACAAGATCCCCTGAAGCTTTATTTAAAAAAAAGAAGGGGGGATTACAGTTAAACATAAAAGAATGCAATACTTTGGGACTGTTAGAGATTGATTGTGATAAGAAAACAAAAGAAAGAGAAAGTGAGTTAAAAGAAGACTTTTGACAAATACTATAGCAGAAAAAGTTGACTTTTAACAAAATAAAGAATAACTGAATAGACCAAAGAAATGGAAAAAATAAGTAAAGAATTTAAGTCGGAGCTCCAAAATGTGTTTAAAGAAAAAATTAAACTGGTGGAGTTAATGCTGAGTAAAGTAATGGCGTGATAGCTCGCGGAAGAACAAAGGAAGCTCAGAGACGATGAAAATAACAGCCTTGATGATCATGAAGAACAAGGACCATTGTCAAAGGATATAAAAGGATTTAAAACAGAGACATTGACATTAGAGATAATAAACAAAAGACATAAGACAATCAAGATTAAGAAGAAGGAAATATGTAAGAAGAAACCCCAAAAAAGAACAGGGAGGGAAAACATGGCTGACAGGCAGAGGGAAACAAAAACAAAATTAGAAGGGAAAAAGAAGGAAGATTGGGGAAATTTAGAAAAGGGAAACCTAGCCAAAATTAAAAAGAATGATAAAGTTATGAGATTTAGAGATAAGTGTTAGGGATTGTATAAGGGGGATTTCACATGGGAATGTATACTGGCACTTAAGTTTAAAATTGTTGGAAATTATTTTAGGAGTATATAACTATATATATATAATTGTATGTGAATTATGCTGTTATGAACCCTTATATTGGAGAATTAAAAATGAAATATATTAAGAAGTTATTTTAGCAACTTCAGGGGAGATACCTTAAAATATATATGTTTTAAAATATACAGTTGATTATTTAATGTTAATATGTTTAAAGTTGGGGAATGAATTATTAAATCAGATAGATTGAGGAGATATACCATGTGGATCCTAAATATATTGGTTTTTATTTTTATTCTTTCTAGATTGTTGATTATATAATTGGCCTAGGAAAACTTTAGGATAATAATGATGTGTAATGTTGAATAAAATAGGTGGTAAGCTGAAAATGGAAATAATAGGGAATAAAGAACTGGGAATCTATATGTGGATGAAATGATATTGATATTGAATTAATGAATTGAAATATGAAATGGAAACTTATTTAAAGATGAGTGAAATGGACAATGATATGAGATGATATTATATAAGATTGGTGGAAATGAAAATATGATTATGTACAAGTGTCATTATCTGGAACCACGTTGTCCATGTAAAGAAATGTGTAAAATTAAAAAATTAAAAAACTTTTTGCGTAAAAAATAAACACAAGGTTTCACAAGACTTTCCCTACTGCACTGTGCTACTTCCAAAACTAGGTCATTTGACAGATGTTGTCTGAGACAGAAGACCTTTCTTTATCCACCAAGCTTTTGCTTGCACAGAAATGATCCATGCCATTGGAGATCTCGCAAGTAAAGCCTATTCTGTCTCCTTTTTTTTTTCAAATTTTGTATTTGTTTTATTTGTATAACATGTTAAAATTCAAATTCAATCGAACAGTGTGTTGTTTGGGTGCAATTATTTTTAGGAAATCATAATCAAAATGCTTACAATAATATTCATCACATTGATATTAATTCAACAACAACAACAACAACAACAATAATAATAGACTACAAGCAGCAGCATGACAAAGTAGCAAAAATGGTGCATTGGAAGATCTCCAAGAAATATCATTTACCTATAAGCAAGAACTGGTGGGACCATAAAATAGAAAAAGTCATAGAAAATGAAAAAGTTAAATTGCTCTGGGACTTCAGAATCCAAACAGACAGGTACCTGCCACATAACAACCCAGACCTAACAGTCGATAAGGAAGACAAAAAAATCTGGATAGTAGATGTGGCAGTGCCTGGAAACAGCAGAATAGAAGAGAAAGAACTGGAGAAGATAACAAAATACAAAGACCTACAAATAGAAATAGAATAACTATGGCAAAGGCAAGCAAGGGTAGTACCAATACTAATAGGCGCATTGGTTGTAGTCCCAAAAAAACTGGAGCACCACTTGAACACCATAGGCATTGACAAATTTGCCATCAGTCAATTGCAGAAGGCAGCTTTACTTGGAATGGCTTCCATCCTGTGGCGATATCTGTAACACCATCAAACATCCAGATTTGCCTATCCCAATTCCATAGTAAAGACTTAATAGGTAGACAAAAATGCCAAACCCAGTCTGAACATCTGGCTGACTGTGCGAATAGTAGTAGTAGTAGTAGTAGCAGTAGCAGTAGCAGTAGTAGTAATAATAGTAATCAGCAGCAGCAGACTGAACAACAGACTGCTGAAGTGGCAGCACAAAATACTCCAATAACATCAGGAGCCACTGAACAGCCGGAATTTGAAGAAAATGCAGATATTTTTCAAGAACAGGAACAGCAAGAGCCTGAAATCATCACTGAAACATCAGGAGTACTCAATGCCAGGCAGCAAGAACTGAAGGCTAAAATACATGCTTTGATACATGCTGTATCAAATGCAGAAAGAAGAAAGCTTCCAATGTTGAAGACTGTGCCTAGAAAACATTTGGCACCATTCATGATAGCTGCAAATTATGCACTTGCAGCAGTCCAGATAACATAAATTGAACAAAGAAATCAGCTTGCCTACAGTACAGCAGTCATAGTAACAGAAGAACTGGGGATTCAACAGCTGAAGCCCCCTTGAAAATCAACTGGAAAACCACAGTGGAAAATCAGGTTGGAGTTGAAAATCAAGAGTCTGCGAGCAGATGAAAGCAACTTGAAGAAATTGCAGGAGAAAAAGCTGAAGAACAGCTAGATCAAGAAACATCTGATCAAAAAATATAGGCTCAACACAAGAAAAGTTGACGGAGCATTGGAAATTGCGAAGCAGCAGATAACAGCAATAGCAAGAAAAATTGAAAGTTACAAAGCCAGAGTCATCCAGAATAGTGATCGCCAACCGGTGGGGTGTGGCCCATTGATGAGCCATGAGAAAATTTTGGTGGGCCGCAGAGAAATCTCACCCTCAGAGCACCCCTCCAAAGCAATTAATCCAGGCTGTGCAGAAGCACAAAGCTGCTCAGCCCACATGGCCCACGGAAACCCTCCCCGCCCACTCACTCCTTACCTGGCAAACTTGTCTGCTAAGTTGCTATTTTTCCTTTTTCTGACCATCATCTGTTCTGCTGTGCCGGGACATTTAGATTAGCTAGGAAGCAGGAAATGGTTGGACTTCTTGCTTTCTAGCTAAGCACAGCTGAACCTCCCATAGGACTGAAGGTTTGTTTGCAAGCAAATTCAGTGCAGAATCACAGCAAGCAAATTTGAGAGACTGAGCTAGCCGATGATAAATAGATAGATCACTGAATGATTCTGTGAGCAACTCAATTTGTCTGCTTTGCCTGATTTTGGATAAAAGTTGCTTTTTTAATAAAAAAATTAATATTTACATACATGGTGTGTTGTGAGTTAATTTTGTGAGTTTGCTTACTAGCAAATTTTATGAGTTTGCTTGCAAGCAATTTTTATGTGACAGACTGAGCTAGCCAATGGCAGATAGATTTCTGAATGAATCTGTGATTCTGTGAGCAACTCAATCCACCTGCCTGCTTTGCCTGATTTTGGGTAAAAGTTGCTCTTTTTATATAAAAAAATCAATATTTATATAAATATTTACAATATTTACATATAAGCCATGCCCAGCCAATCACATGACCACCAAGCCACACCTACAAATTAGGCCACACCCACAGAACCAGTTAGTGGTTCCTGGGATATAAAATTATGAGTTTGGTGGTCCCTGAGGTCCAAAAGGTTGGCGACCCCTGATCCAGAACAAACAAAATTAATTCTTCCAATCAGACCAAAACTGGTTCTATCAGAGTCTGAATTAGAAGGGGGATATGAAAATTGAATATCCTGAGAAAACAGCAACTACTCAGTTTTGGAAAGACCTGTGGGAGACTGAGAAATGTTACAACAGAAATGCTGGATGGATCAGAGACTTTGAGAAAAAGTTCTCCAAGAACAAAATGGAGCAACTGGAAATATCTACTGAAATGATAAGCAACAGAGTGAAAAAAGTCAAGAACTGGACATTGCTTGGCAATGATCAACTGCATGGCTTTTGGTTCAAATACTTGACCAGCCTGCACAAAAAAATGTCTGAACAATTCAATGAAATGCTGCAGACAGGAAACACAGTGAATTGTTAACAGTTGGGAAAACCTACTTGATACAGAAAATTCCAGCAAAAGGAGCAACACCTGAAATTACAGGCCAATAACATGTCTGCCAACCATGTTCAAGCTGCTGACTGGCATCATAGCTGACAGGACTACCTAGAACCATCAAATAACATCTTGCCAGTAGAGGAGAAAGGAAATAAATGAGGAAGCAGAGGCACAAAAGATCAGCTCCTGATCGACAAAATGATTTTAGAGAACTGCAAAAGCTGAAAAACAAATCTGTATACAACTTGGATTGACTACAAGAAAGCATTTGATTCACTACCACACAGCTGGATCATCAAGTGCCTGGATGTCATTGGAATATGCAAGTCCATTGGTACTTTCACTGCAAATGCGATGAAGCACTGGAAAACAGAACTGTTTATTAGAAGTGAAAGCTATGGACTGGTCAACATCAAAAGAGGGATTTTCCAGGATGATTCTTTGTCACCTCTGCTGTTCATCATTGCCATGACCCCCCTGTCAACAATTTTACAGAAAACTAACCTGGGTTACCAAACTGCTGAAAATTCACAGAAAATCTCTCACCTGCTGTACATGGATGATCTGAAGTTATATGGAAAATCAGAAATTGAAATCCAGTCACTGACCAATACAGTTCAAATTTTCAGCACTGACATTAGCATGGAGTTTGGCCTGGACAAATATGCCACAGTGGCACTGAAGAAAGGGAAGATCATAGAAAGTGATGGAATTAAAATGCCCAATGGACAAACCATCAAGTGCCACCAACTGAAGCCTACAAATACCTGGGCATACTACAGCTGGATAATATCAAGCACGGGCAAGTGAAAAATGTGGTCAGCAAAGAATACACACAAAAGGTCAGAAAACTTCTAAAAAGCAAACTGAATGGCAGTAACACCATCAAGGCTATAAATACCTGGGCCATACCCGTCATCAGATATACTACTGGGATCATAAACTGGACACAGGCAGAGCTGGACAGCTTGGATAGGAAAACAAGAAAACTGATGACCGTACACTATGCGCTGCACCCACGTAGTGATGTCGACAGGCTATATTTGCCCAGAAAAACAGGCACCAGAGGACTTTTGCAAGTGAAGCAGACAGACGAAGAAGAGAAGCATGCTTTGGCAGATTATGTGAAAGACAGTTTTGAACCAGCTTTGATGGAGGTCAACAAGAGGAAGCTGCTCAAAGTGCAGCAGACCAAGAATCAATATAGAAAAACAGTGATGCAAACTCGGGCTGACAGCTGGTGTAACAAAGCACTGCATGGACAGTTCCTTGAAAAGATCCAAGGAAAAGTAGATAAGAAAAAGACCCGGTTATGGCTGACCAACAGAACACTGAAGAAAGAAACAGAAGGCCTGATTCTTGCAGCCCAAGAACAAGCCATCAGAATTAATGTAATCAAAGCCACAATAGAAAAATCTGCTGATGACCCCAAATGCAGACTCTGCAAAGAAACGGATGAAACCATTGTTCACATACTAAGCTGTTGCAAGACAGACTGACTACAAACAACATCACAACACAGTCGCTCAGATGGTCCATTGGAACTTGTGTCACAACTACTATCTGCCTGTAGCAAAGAACTGGTGGGATCATAAGCCTGAAAAAGTGGTCGAAAATGAGCATGCAAAACTACTGTGGGACTTCCGAATACAGCCTGACAAAGTTTTGGAACACAATACCCCGGATATCACAATTGTGGAGAAGAAAAAAGCGTGGATCGTCGACATTGCCATACCTGGGGACAGCAGAATCATCGAGAAACAACTTGAAAAGGTCACCAGATATCAGGACTTGAGAATCGGACTGCAGAGACTCTGGCATAAACCAGTGCAGGTGGTTCCATTGGTAATTGGCACACTGGGTGCTGTGCCTAAAGATCTAGGCAAGCACTTAAAAACAATTGGCGCTGAAAAAGATCACCATTGTTCAGCTGTAGAAGGCCACTTACTGGGATCTGCTTGCATAATCCACCAATACATCACGCAATCCTAAACATAATAATGATGATGATGATGATGATGATGATGATGATGACGACGACAATGACGACGATGACAAAACAACAACAATAACAACAACAGTTTCTAGTGGGTCTTTTAATTTTCACTCTACCTAGGGCACCCTGCAAACCATATCTGAGCAAAGCAGTGAGCAGAGAGAATGCTGGGGAATGCTGGGGGAGACATCAACCACCATTCAGCCAGATGCCTGCTTCCTGTACCCCATCGGAGAGGAGGAGGTGACCATGGAGGACCCCAAAAGCCCCACTCGTCAATTGGCATTGGGAAGAAAGACAGCTGGGATGGGAGAACCAGACGAGTCACCCTCACTCACGGTAACCAAAAGCTGGAGTGGAAATTGGAGCTAGAAGCCCTCTCTGATCAGTAGGAACTACCTGAAGCACTGCTGAGAGAGGATTGTCTGCAGAGACATATACCCCAGTTGGTGGTGGAGACTTTGGAAAATATCAATATCCGAAGAGAGCCAGAAGGCTGCAAAGGGGCGCTGAAATGGCAGCAGCCACAGATGGTGTCAGGGGGATCAAGCCCCTCTGGTATCCGCCAATCAAGCAGATGGCATTGCAGCAGCAGCCAGGGCCAAGCAAATCCTCCCCCCAGGATGGCGCATGTAATGGGGCCCATTCCTGATCAATCCTGAGCCCTGCAACTGGAAAGAAAAACTCCTTGGGGGGAAATTTAATGGAGATCAGGAATAATTGGGATTCTTTGTGGCACATATGCTCACATACATGCAGGAGTATGGGCACGATTTCCAGACCCAAGGATTCCAGGTGCAAGTTGTTACCCTAGCCCTGGAGCCATTGCCAGATAGATGGTAACCCTACATAACACCAATGCACCAGAACTGTGATTGATTCATGATTTATTTATTTATTTATTTTATTAGTTTTCTATACCGCCCCTCTCCCTACTGGGACTCGGGGCGGTGTACAGCCAAAGTTAAAAAATGATATAAATAAATATTTAAAAAACAATTAAAAAGATTAAATATAGTGGCTCCAAATAAAATTCAATCAAGAATATAAAAGATTAAAACCCATTAAAACCAAATTAACCCTATAAAACTTTAGGCCAGACCAGCTTGATGAAATAAGCATGTTTTCAACGCACGTCGGAAGGCCAAAAGGTCAGGGATGGTCCTCATCTTCAGGGGCAGCTCATTCCAGAGGGAGGGTGCCCCCAAGGAGAAGGCCCATACGCTTGGGGTCACCAGCTGTCCAGCCGGCAGCACCCAAAGGAGGCCCACCCTATGGGAGCATACTGGGCGACGGGAAATCGATGATGGCAGTAGGCAGTCCTGTAAGTACCCAGGTCCCAAGCCATGGAGCGCTTTAAAGGTAGTCACCAATACCTTGAATTGCACCCGGAAGGCTACCGAGAGCCAATGTAGCTCACGCAAGAGTGGCGTAACATGGGAGCTCCAAGGAGCCCCCCAAAACACCCGCACGGCTGCATTTTGCACCAACTGGAGCCTCCGGGTGCTCTTCAAGGGGAGCCCCATGTAGAGAGCATTGGCATAGTCCAGATGGGAGATAACGAGGGCGGATGTGACCATGCAAAGGGCATTCTGATCCAGAAAGGGCCGCAACTGGTAGATCCTGCGGACCTGACAAAAAGCCCCCCTGGCGACGGCCGCTATATGATCTTCTAATGACAGCCGCACATCCAGGAGGACACCCAGATTGCTCACCCTCTCCGTGGGGGCAAGAATTTCCCTCCCCACAGCCAGCGATGGAACTAACTGGCTGTATTGGGGCACCAGAAAGCACAGCCACTCAGTTTTGGCCGGGTTGAGCTGAAGCCCGTTTCGTCCCATCCAACCCGCACAGCCTCCAGGCACTGGTTCATCACTTCCATGGCTTCATTGGGGTGGCCTGGGGTGGAAATGTACAGCTGAGTATCATCAGCATACTGATGAAACTCCACCCCAAAGCCATGGATCATCTCACCCAGCAGCTTCATGTAAATGTTGAACAGAAGGGGTGAGAGCACTGACCTCTGAGGAACCCCACAAATCAGGGGCCTCGAGGTTGATCTCTGCCCCCCTGCCAACACAAATTGCGAACGGTCGGAGAGGAAGGAGGAGAACCACAGCAAAACAGTGCCTCCCACCCCCAACCCCCCCCAACCGCCGCAATAGGATACTGTGATCGACAGTATCAAAAGCTGCCAAGAGGTCTAATAGGACCAGGACAGAGGAAAAATCTCTGTCACGGGATCTCCAGAGATCATCCACCAATGCGACCAAAGCTGTCTCCATGCTGTACCCAGTCCGGAAGCCTGATTAGTGTGGATCTAAATAGACAGCTTCATCCAAGTGCCGGGGAAGCTGTCATGCCACCACACTCTCAACAGCCTTCGCCACAAAGCGAAGGTTGGAGACCGGATGATAGTTAGATAACAGAGTTGGGTCCAGGGACGGTTTCTTGAGGAGGAGTGTCACTACCACCTCTTTCAAGGTGGCAGGTAGAAACCCCTCACTCAAGGAAGCATTAATAATACCCTGGAACCAATCTCGCGTCACCTCCCGAGTGGCCAATACCAGCCAGGAGGGGCAGGGATCCAGTAAACATGTAGTAGCATTGAACCCCCGCAGCATCCTGTCCATGTCCTCAGGGGGAAACAGGATCAAACTCCCCCCAGACGGCCTCCCCGAATTCCACCACCGATCCCCCATCCAGAGTCACCCAGTCAGAGTCCAACCCATCCCGGATCTGAGTGATTTTGTCCATCAGAAAATTTGAAAAGTCCTCAGCCCGCCCCTGTAGAGGATCCTCCCGTGCTCCCACTTCTAAGAGGGAGCAGGTCACCCTAAAAAGGGCAGCTGGGCGATTTCCTGCAGATGCAATAAGGGCGGAAAAATGAGAACGCTTTGCCGTCCTTATCGCCACTAAATAGGTCCTAATATAGGACTGCAATAGTGTTCGGTCAGGTCCAGAGCGGGTGGCCCTCCAACCGCTCTCTATGCATCTTTTCTGATGCTTCATCTCCCTCAGCTCCTCAGAGAACCATGGAGCTGAGTGAGATCAGCATCGGGTCAGAGGCGGCAAGGGCACAACCTGGTCAAGGGCCCCAGCCATCACCCTATGCCAGGCAGCCGTCAAGTCCTCAACCAAGTCATGTGCTCGAACCCTGGGAGCTGGCCCAAGCTCCATCAGGAACCTATCCAGGTCCATCAGGCACCTGGGGTGGAACCATCGTGTCGGTTCCGCCTCCCTGCGACAAGGGGGTGCGGCTTGGAAGTCTAGCCTAAGGAGCGAATGATCAGACCATGACAGGGGTTCAATGACTATATCCCCTATACCTAGATCGTACTGCCACTGTCCAGAGACAAAAACCAGATCCAAGATGTGACCTCCAGTATGAGTGGGGTCCCTAATTAGTTGGGTCAGGCCCAAGGCTGTCTTGGAAGCCAAGAACTCCTGGGCAACCCCAAGGGTCCCACCAGCCGAAGGCAGGTTGAAATCCCCCATGACCATAAGCCTGGGGGTCTCAACCACCAAGCTGCCTAAGGCCTCGAGGAGCCCAGGCAGGGCCGATGTCACATAGCAGAGAGCCAGGTATGTGATCAATAGGCCCATCTGAACCCCGGAACCACACTTTACAAAGAGGGATTCACATCCGGTCATCTGAGGGACAGTGGATTCCCTAGGAGCTAGATCCTCCGAAATAACCACTGCAACCCCCCACCCCTCCCCTGGGCCCTCGGTCGATGAAAAACCTGGAACCCGGTTGGGCACAACTCCACCAAGGGAACACCCCCCTCCTCTCCCAGTCAGGTCTTGGTGATGCCCACCAGGTCCGCTCTCCCCTCCATGATTAGATCGTAAATAAGGGAGGCTTTGTTAACTACGGACCTGGCGTTGCATAACATCAGCCGAAGGCCCGGGGCCGAATCATTCGAGCAAACCAGGGAACGGGGGTCGGAGATGGAGCATGCCACCACCTGTAAACAGCGGGGGCGAGCTCCCACAACAAGATAAGACCCCCTGTCAGCGCCATACCTGCCTCTCCCACCTATCGTGGCAATAGCCATCCCTTCCCCCTCCCAGGAAGAAACCCCCATCCTTGATCTGACCATTCCCGATCCCAAAATCTCCCAGTCACACGTGACCCCCGGTCTGGCCCTTTTCTCAGTTGGGTTGTCCCCCAAACCCAACCTAGTCACCCTCCCTAACCCCAATAAAAATTTGGAAATAAAGGAACGTAGTTGGACGCGCTTCCCTCAGCTGTGCCACCTGCAACAGTGATTCGAGGACCCCTTGCAGATTGCAAAGCATGCTACCACATTAGAGTCATGAAGCAGGGACAGTGGTCAGTGGCAGAGTATATTGAAGAATTCTGAGTCCTCGCATGTCATGTGAACTGGCCAGAGGATATTCTGGTAAGCTGTTTCAAGGATGGGCTGAGTGATGACCTCTACAATGCCTGCATAGCCTGAGGTGCACCAGACCACTTACATGAGTGGTATCTCACTGCTGAAGAAACTGAGATCAATATGACCAGAAATCAGTACTGAGTGGGACAAGCATGGAAGAAATCCCTACGCCAATGGAAGTGGGAACCCTTCAGTTTGCAAACAGATTTTTCTCTGAAACCCTTAGCCTATTTCAAGTATGGAAGGGAGTGACACTGAGCTGCAGAATGTCGTTCTCAAACACCCACCTAGAAAACAGAAAGCCTGTTGGGGGTGGGGGGAACCTGTGAAAACTGGCCGGCATGGGAAGAAGATTGCCCTGAGGAGCAGGGAGACCCTGCTCTTTTTGGGGGAGGAAACTTCAGCATCTCAGCAGGAGGATCCAAACTAATTCGGGAATGATCCAGAGAATGAATCACTGGTAAGCAAACCAATTGAACTCCTTACCCTCCCCTTAAGACTATTTATCCCCAACTGGGATAGAGAGAAAAAAAATCCCTACTTTATTGGACTCAGGGTGCACCCACTGCTGGTAGGCAAATTGAGAATTAACACTGGAAAACTGAAAAACCCCATTATTTTTGCCAACTAGATGGGTTAGCAACAGGAGGAGATAGCTTCTTTTGCCATTGAGCCTCTACAAATAGGCATCGGGAGCCATGAAGAAATGCTTACATTTATAGTAGCAATCTTGGGCTTTGCATGGCTGACTTTTGCCAAGAATCCACATAAGGAAATTAAGGGAGTAGAGCACCAAGAAACAGCTGAGGTTTTTAGCAAAAAAAACCTCTGACAAACTCCCCCCCACCCACTGCTCCACGGACTGTGTGATAGAGATCCTATCTGGTGCCAAACTCCCTAAACCCAAGATGTATAATATGTCCCCAAGGGAGTTGGAAGAACTGAAAGTATTCATTGAGAAAAACTTAGCAAGGGTTTCATCAAGCCAGACCGACCAAAAATTGGAGTCTCAGTATTATTTAGAAAAAAAAATATGGTTCAAAACATCTCTGTGTGGATTTTAGAAATATAAATACAAGCAGGGTGAAGAACATGTACTCTCTCCTCCTTATGAAAGATATGCTAGCACACCTCGCTAAAGGGATTTTTTTTTCAAAGCTGGACTTAAGGGAGGCATACTACTGAATCAGAATTGAGGAGGACAAGTGGAAAATGGTGTTTGAAAAGAAACTACAGCCACCTATCTCCACAACCCACATCTCAAACACACCAACAACAGCCAAGCCTCCTACAACTGGCCCCAATCCATTGGGTTCACAACCTCTGGTGATCACAGAAAAAGAAGTGCCAGATCTATTACACAGACAAAAGCCAGAAAAAGCACCAGGGCCAGACAAGATAACTCCTTCTTGCTTAAAAGTCTGTGCTGACCAATTGGTCCGCATCTTCACCTGAATCTTCCATAGAGCACTAGAGATGTGCTATGTTCCTTCCTGCTTCAAATGCTTTACCATCATCCCAGTGCCAAAGAAATACTCCATCAAGGAACTGAATGACTAACATCCGTAGTTATGTAGATATATTGCTCTAACATCTGTAGTTATGAAAATCTTTGAAAGGCTTGTTCTGTCCCACCTGAAAACCATCACAGATCCGCTGTTAGGTCCCATGCAGTTTGCAAATAGATCGACAGATGATGCTGTTAACATGGCTCTGCATTACATCCTATAACACCTTGAATCTCCAAATACCTACACAAGGGTCCTCTTTGTAGACTTCAGTTTAGCATTCAATATCATCATTCCAGACATTCTTCTAAGTAAATTAAACCAACTAACCCTAACCTGAACACAATTATAAATGGATCATAAACTTCCTAACAGACAGAAAACAGCAGGTGAAGCTAGGCAAAATCACATCTGATACCTGTACAATCAGCATAGGGGCCCCCCAAGGCTGTGTGCTATCTCCACTTCTCTTCTCCCTATATACCAATGACTGCATCTCAAATGATCCATCTGTTAAAATACTGAAGTTTGCTGATTACACAACAGTGATTGGTCTCATTCGAGACAATCACGAATCTGCATACAGACAGGAGGTTATACAAGTTGCCTCGTGGTGTAACTGGAACAATCTGGAACTGAACACACTCAAAACCATAGAAATGGTGGTAGACTTTAGAAGAAACCCTCCCATACTACCACCTCTTACAATACTAGAGAACACAGTATCAACAGTAGAGACCTTCAAATTTCTAGGTTCTACTATCGCACATGACCTAAAATGGACACCTAACATCAAAAACATCATCAAAAAAGCACAACAAAGAATGTTCTTTCTGTGCCAACTCAGAAAGTTTAAACTGCCCAAGGAGCTGCTGATACAGTTCTACAGAGGAATTATTGAGTCTATCATCTGCACCTCTATAACTGTCTGGTTTGGTTCTGCAACCCAACAGGACAGACACAGACTTCAGAGGTTAATTAGGACTGCAGAAAAAACAATTACTACCCACCTGCTTTCAATTGAGGACCTGTATACTGCACGAGTCAAAAAGAGGGCTGTGAAAATATTTACAGACCCCTCACATCCTGGACATAAACTGTTTCAACTCCTTCCCTCAAAAGAACGCTATAGTGCACTGCGCATCAGAACATCTAGACACAAGAACAGTTTTTAGCCGAAAGCCATCACTCTGCTAAACAAATAATTCCCTCAACACTGTTCAACTATTTACAAAGTGTACACTACTATTACTGTTAATCTTCTCATCACTCCTTGTCACCCATCCCCTCCCACTTGTGATTGTAGGACTGTAACTTTGTCATTTTTTACCTTATGATTTATATTAACTGTTTCCTAGTATGATTCAATTGCTGATTGTACCCTATGACTATTATTAAGTGTTGTACATTATGATACTTGATTCTTAACAAATGTATCTTCTCTTTTATGTATACTGAGAGTATTTACACCAAGACAAATTCTTGTGTGTCCAATCATACTTGGCCAATAAATTATTCTATTCTTAACATCCCGCTTGGGTGCTACCAATTCAAAGTGCTCCCATTTGAACTACAAAGCCCTACGCAGTGTTTATGTGATTAATAAACAAAGTGCTACATGAGCATTTGTATAAGGGAGTCCTGGTTTACCCGAACAACATCTTAATATATACCAAGGCCAAAGCAGAACATGTAAAACTAGTCTGGGCTGTTTTTAACAAGCTCTGCTCTGCCAAACCTTATGCTAAACTCTCTAAATGTGAATTCCACCAAGAAAAAAAATGATTATTTGGGGTCCTGTATTTCACACCAGGGTGTGGAAATGGATCCTTAAAAAGTGCAGGCTGTACTTGATTGGGAACCACCCCCCACACATAAGCAGTTACAAAGCTTCCTAGGATTCACCAACTTTTACTGCCAGTTTATCCCTGCTTTCACTCAGATCACCCTCCCCATTACCAGCATTTAAAAACAAAGGGCGAGGGCAACCCAAAACTGAAACAGCCTTTGAACTGGACAATAGAATGCCAAGCTGCATTTGAAATCTTAAACAGCTCTTCTCAACAAAGCCAATTCTAAAGCACCTGGACACAGAGAAACCATTCATCATACAAGCAGATGCCAGCAATGTGGCAGTAGAGATGGTCCTGCTTTAGAAAAATGAGCAAGACCAATTACAATCATGCACTTACACATCCAAAAAGTTGAATGAGACTGAGCAAAGTGGGTCTTTTGGGAGAAAGAGGCTTATGCAGTTTGATGGGCACTTTTAACCTGGAAGCATTTCCTAGAGGGGAGTAAAATCCCTTTTAAAATCTGGACTGATTGCAAAAATCTACAAGCCCTCAAGACTCCAAGGAAACTCTCCCCAAAACAAGTATGATGGGCTCATTTAAATGATTCAAATTTACTCTCAAATATCTCCCAGGGGGGAATTTCTGGCAGATGCACTGTTCAGAAAACCGTTATACAATAGTATGAAGTCAAACATAATCAAGCCCATAGTACAAAACAATCTACTGGCCACTAAAGTAATTACTAGATCCCAGGCAAAACAGGGAACATTGGTAGACAGCAGGGGCAGGGCTGATGTTGCAACAATACGATGAGTGATTCTGGAGTCCGGGACCGCCATTGATACTGCCACAGCTGGAAGGTCCATTTGGACCCAAATCATCCCATAGAGTCAAGGAGAGCACAGCCTGCTGATCCCCGGGACACTGCAAAGTCCCTGGCTGATCCAGGTAAAGCCCTCCAATCTGGCTGCGGAAGGAAGTGGCCATCAAAGCTGCTGAAAGGTTGGGACAGCTCCAGAACAGAAGAGAAGAAGAAAGAAAATGTCAGTTTTGGGTGAGACATTTAATATTTTTTCCTGACAAAAAGTGATAGCACCCTAAGGGGGGAAATATTTTAGAAAATAGAATAGAAGAAAATAGAAGAGGAAACAAGCAGTGAAACTGAGCCTGTCTGTCAAAATTAACTGGAATCATCTTATTGAATTTTAACTTAGCTTTAATTGGACTGGACTTTATTAAAGCAAGACAATTTTTAGAATTAATTTTAAAGAGAGACTTCGTATTTTTTTTCTTGTCAGTTTTCTTTTTTCTCCTTATAAGGGAATTTTTGTTTAGAAACTTTTTTGACTTTGTTTTTTATTTGCTACAGTTTAACATATTGACAGCCAAGTAATCTAAACAACATTGCCACCTACAGGCCTTAAAATTGGTGGGAATGTTTATATTAAGATAGAGAATTAATGTATTAATAATAGGAAAAGGGAAAGGAGGTTACACTACAAGTGATAATGCAAGCAATACAAGAACAAGAGAAATGCCTGGAAAATAGAATGGAAAGAATAGAAGAGAGAACAGAGACAACAGATGAGAAAATAGAGAACATTCAACAAATGATGTTGAAGAATGAAGAGAGATTTCAAAAGTAGAAGAAAAAGGAGACCAGACAGATAAAAAAAAAGTTGGAGAAATTGATAGCAAGCTGACAGTGGTTGAAAAGGACAAGGGAAGTGGAATGCTTGTCTGGGAGATGAACAGAGCTGATTTTTATCTGAGATTCCAGAATATTGAAGAAGAAAAGGGAGAAAATCTTGCAGAAATAATGATAGAAGTACTGGCAAGAGCATTGGAGATACCTAAAGAAAAAATGGTGGATGGAATAGAATAGTGTTCTGAGTGTTTACAAAATATACTATGAAAAATAAATTACTTAGTGAAGTCCATGTGAGATTTATTAAGAAAGCAATAAAAAAACAAATATTACAGAGAGCAAGGGATGACCCACTGAAATACAAAGGAAAGGAGATTATAGTCCTGAAACAAGTATCAAGAAAAGTGAGAGATTTGAGAAGAAAATATCAATTCTTGATGAAAATTTTAATCAAAAAGAAAGTGAATTATAGATGGCTGATCCCAGAAAGCCTAATATTTACTTGGCAAGAGCAAAGATATAGATTGGACTCAATAGAGAAAGCAGAATTGTTTTATGATGAGTACTTTAGAGGAAAAGAAGAAGGGAGAAGATGGGAGGAGGAAATAGACAAATTTCAAAAGGAGATGGTCAAAATAAGAAATAAGGAAAAAAGAGATGAAAAGATATGGGAAGAAGAACAGTAGGTGGAAGGGTGGAATTCAAAGAACCAAGAGAGCAAAGAACAATGAGAGCAATAAACCCTGCATATAAAGTATAAACTATGGAAGAAAAGAAGTTGATTACAATAAACATAAATGGATTAAACTCGGCATCAAAAGGAAAAAACCATTTCATAAATTAGAAAAATTAAAATGAAATATAGTCTGCTTGCAAGAAATCCATAACAAAAAACAACATGTCCAAGTATTGAATTATCCTAGAATTGGTAATTTATATTCCTCACTGGCACAACAAAATAAAAGAGGAGTGGTGTTATATATTAAGAATACATAAACTATACTAGAAGGAGGAACATTTTTAAAAAGATAGAAACAACAAATACTAGAAGAAGACTATAAAAAATTTGAAAGAGAACTACAAAGATATCCACAAAAGAAAGATATTAAAACTCAAATGGAAATAACTAAACATAAAATGGGGTTAATGGAAAAAGAAGAACTAGCACAAACAATGAGCTAAACAGAATTTCTTTGAAAACACAAACAAACCAGGCAAATGGTTAACATATGAATTGAAAAAGGAGAGAGAAATGAAAAAGATAATACAATTAATAGATGAGCATGGATTGTAATGGAAATGAAGAAAAAAGAGAAATAGTACAGAAATATTATCAGAAATTATATGATCAAGAGAACATCAAAGAAGGAAAAGTTAACACTATTTGCAAAAAGCAAAACTATCCCAAATACCTGAGGAAATTAAGATAATGTTAGAAAGGAAAATAACAATGATGGAACTGACAGAGGCGATAAATAGACAAAAAATTGGAAAAGCACCGTGTCCAGATGGACTACCAGCTTTGTTTTATAAGACAATGCAAGAACTTTTAAATACAACAATGCTTGAAGTAATGAATGAGGTTTTGTTAAAAACCAAAATACCAAATTCATGGACAGAGGCTTATATAATATTATACCAGAAGAAGATACTGATATACAACAAATAAAAAGTATAGACCTATATCCCTGCTGAATGCAGACTATAAAATATTTGCCTCAATAATGGCAGAAAGACTTAAAAGGTATCTGAATCACTTTATACAACTGATCAAAATGGATTTCTGCCTAAGAGGCAAATAAAGATAATATGAGAATAATCCTGAATACATTGAAATACTATGAAGCACATCTGGAAAAGCAAATGGCCTTGGTGTTCTTAGATGCACAAAAAGCTTTTGATAATATAAATTGGCAATTTATGCTATTGCAAATGGAAGAGATGGGTTTTGGAGAAAGATTTATTAAGGCAATTGAGGCAATATATCTTGAACAATCAGCAAAAGTAATGATAAATGGAGAGTTTGACAGATAATATTTTGAAGATGGCCGACGCGGTGCTCCGCCGCTGCTCGCTCCGGCCTAGACGGCCTCAGCTGCGGCCCCCCTTGTCCCCTAGGTCCCCCCGCCGGTGGCAGAGGCGGGGGAGGATCGGGGGAGGCCGGTTGGGACATCTGGAGACCGGTCGGGGGTCTGCTGGAGCCGCGGGACCGGTGCAGAGGGCGGCGTGGTCGCGATGGCCTTGGCGGCTCCGAGTCGATTGTGGAGGCCCCGGAGGCCTTTCCCGGTGGTCGGCAGTCGGCGGAGTAAGTCGGCGGTCGGCGGAGCGGGGTGTCTGTGGACGAGCGCCTGGCGGCGGCGGCAACAATGGCCGCAGCAGCGGCGGCGATGGCCAGTGGCGGCGGCGGCGGCGGCGGCAGCGGCGGCGGCCTCTGGGGTCGTTGTGGCGGCGTCCTGGGTGCTGACGGCCTTAGCGGTTTTCAGGACAGAGACTGTGTCACGGCATGGCCCCAGCGGCCCCCTGAGGAGTATGGTGGTCCTGGATTCCCCAGGGCGAGGCCGATTTGGGGGGGCCGTCTGGAGGGCCTTGGACTGGCCTTGGCGGCTTTGCTACAGCCGCGGAGGCCCTGGAACAGCGGCCGTGACACCCCCGGAGTTCCAAAGGGCTGTGAAGAGGCCTTGGCGCCCCCAGTGAGGCACGGCGGTGTGGCAGGCTCGGCGGCCTCACTCGGGCCGGGGCGGTCTTGGGAGGCTTCGGTTGGTCCTGACGCGGGCCTGTGGCAGTTACGGCCCTGGAATGGACCTAGGGCACCCTTGACGGCCCCGAAGACGGCGCGGAGGCTGGGGGACCCACGGAGAAGCTCGGCTGAGGAGTGGTGGTGCCGATGCCCCCGTGGGCCGCTTAGGCGGAGCCATGGTTGTTCCCCTTTCTTCCCTGGGGCCCCCACCGGTGGCAGAGGTGGTGGGCCCAGGGGGGGGATTAGCTCTGCCTGTGACCCTTCCCCCCCCGGGGGTCCCACCGGTAGCAGAGGTGGGACGACTGGGGGGAGGCGGCATATACCCCAGCCTACCTGGATTTTATCTTCCGCGGCCAGAGGATGGCAGAGACTGCAGGCGCTCCGGGACTGTCGAGGTGGCCGGGACCACGGACTTACTCGAGGGCAGAGCTCTGGGCCCTGAGGGACGTCCCCCTCTCCCTCAGGTGGCCTCCAAGGCTCTCTAAGACCTTTCGTAATGAGGGATCCTGGGATCCGGAGCGATGGTGGGGCCGAAGAAACCGGAGGAAGTGTTGTAAATCTGGGATTAAATTTTTAATGGGATTTTTTAAGGGGTTGGAAGGATCCAGGGCGGGCGGGGGAGACAGCCCGCATGGAATTGGGGGCAGCCAGGCCAGCACGCACGCCTGGAGAGGCTCGAGGGGTTCCGTGTTGGGGTGGCAGATGGAGGGTGGGATCCCGGAGGCCAATTTTATTAGCACGATTGTTGGGAGGGGCAGATATGCCGGGGGTAGAGGGCCATATCCGGTTAGGGTATCGCGCTGCCGATATCTTCAAGCGGTAGCGCGCTCCGACCCTCTTCACCCATCCTGCAGTCCTGGTTGTCAGAGCCTCAGGCCCTGAATATCCGGCTGTTGCTATGCAATGCCAGGTCTGTTGTTAACAAGGCCCCCCCTGATTTGTGATTTGGTGCAGGAGGAGAGCGCGGACCTGGTAGGTGTTACCGAAACCTGGTTGGGCCCAGAGGGCGGTGTCCCTCTGAGAGAGATGTGCCCACCAGGTTTCCTTGCATTTCATCAGCCTAGGGCTCAGGGAAGGGGTGGTGGGGTGGCGGTGCTTATTAAAGAGGTCCTTTGTCCTAGGGAGGCCACTGTCCCTCAGACGGCTGGTTGTGAGTCTCTCTTTGTGAAGTGGGGACAAGGGGTTCAGATGGGCCTTTTGATGGCATACCTGGCTCCCTGCCACGTGTCATCGGCCCTGCCCGGACTCCTTGAGGTGATAGTCGGGCTGGCGGTTGAGACCCTTAGGCTTTTGGTCATGGGGGATTTCCACCTGCCATCGCTCGGTGAAACCTCGGGGGTTGCCCGGGAGTTCATGGCTTCCATGACGGCCATGGACCTGACCCAATTAGTTTCTGCCCCCACTCATAAAGGAGGACACATGCTGGACCTGATTTTTGTCTCAGGTCAGTGGTTGAATGACTGTAATTTCGGGGATTTAGTCATCACACCCTTGTCATGGACAGATCATTCCCTTCTTAAGCTGGACTTCTGTACCGCCACCCTTCCACCGCAGGGAGGCGGAGCCATGTAGATGGTTCCGCCCCAGGTGCCTGATGGACCCGGAGCGGTTCCAGAGGGAGCTTGGGCCATTTCCTGAGTTTCTGGCTCACAACTCGCCTGGAGACCTGGTAGCCACCTGGGATAGGTTGGCTGCCAGGGCTCTGGACCGAGTTGTGCCTTTGCGACCTCTGACCCAGCACAGATCCCATTTGGCTCCGTGGTTTACGGAGGAGCTGCGGGAGATGAAGTGCCGGAAAAGACATCTAGAGAGCATTTGGAGGGCTAGCCGCACTGAGTCTGACCGGACACAGGTGAGGTCTTATATTAAGACCTACCTTGTGGCAATAGAGGCGGCAAAGCATTCGCATTTCTCCACCCTTATTGCGTCGGCAGAAAATCGGCCTGCCGCCCTGTTTAGAGTGACCCGCTCTCTGCTTGAACCGAGAGCGCGGGATGACCTCTTGCAGGGTAGGGTAGAGGAGTTTTCCCGATTTCTGCATGATAAAATCGCTCAGATTCGGGAGGGGCTCGACTCCAATTGGATGGTCCCGGGGGAGGTGTCCGGGGCAGGTCTTGGGAGTGTTATCTGGGGGGAGTTCGATCCTGTGACCGCCGAGGGTGTGGACAGGCTGCTGGGGGGTCTGAATGCCACCACCTGTTTATTGGACCCGTGCCCTTCCTGGCTGGTTTCGGCCGCCAGGGAGACGACACGAGGCTGGCTCCAGGGGATTGTCAACGCTTCTTTGAGAGAGGGGGTGCTCCCTACCGCCTTGAAGGCGGCGGTGGTGTGCCCCCTCCTCAAGAAGCCTTCCCTGGACCCAGCTATTTTAAACAACTATCGTCCAGTCTCCAACCTTCCCTTCGTGGCGAAGGTTGTTGAGAGTGTGGTGGCACGTCAGCTCCCCCGGTACCTGGAGGAAGCTACTTACCTTGATCCGTTCCAATCGGGCTTCAGGCCTGGACATAGCACTGAGACGGCATTGGTCGCGTTGGTTGATGATCTCTGGAGGGCTCGTGACAGAGGGTTCTCCTCTGTCCTGGTCCTATTAGATCTCTCGGCGGCTTTTGATACTATCGACCATAGTATCTTATTGCGACGGTTAGGGGGGTTGGGGATTGGTGGAACCGTCCTTCGATGGTTCTCCTCCTTCCTCTCTGACCGTTCGCAATTCGTGTTGGCGGGGGGGGGAGAGGTCCACCTCTAGGCCCCTGGTTTGTGGGGTGCCTCAGGGGTCGGTCCTCTCTCCCCTCCTGTTCAACATTTACATGAAGCCCCTGGGTGAGATCATCCGTGGTCTTGGAGTGAGGTGTCATCTGTATGCAGATGACACCCAGCTGTACATCTCCACTCCGGACCACCCCAACGATGCTGTGGGGGCTATGTCTAGGTGCCTGGAGGCCGTGCAGGACTGGATGGGCGGGAACAGGCTTCGGCTCAACCCATCCAAGACCGAGTGGCTGTGGTTTCTGGCGCCCCGATATAGCCAGCTGACACCTTCGCTGGCTATTGGGGGGGAAGTTCTGCCCCCCACAGAGAGGGCTCGCAACCTGGGTGTCCTCCTGGATGTACGGCTGTCACTTGAACATCACATCGCGGCCGTCTCCAGGGGGGCGTTTCATCAGATCCGTCGGATCTACCGGTTGCGGCCCTTCCTGGATCGGGACGCCTTGCGCACGGTCACTCAGGCCCTTGTCACCTCTCGCCTGGACTATTGTAATGCCCTCTACATGGGCTCCCTGCGGGGAGCATCCGGAGACTCCAGCTGGTGCAAAATGCAGCCGCGCGGGTGATCATGGGGGCGTCACGTAGCGCCCATGTGACGCCTCTCCTGCGCGAGCTGCATTGGTTGCCGGTGGCTCTCCGGGTTCGCTTCAAGGTTCTAGTTTTGACCTTTAGGGCGACCCATGGCATGGGACCAGGTTACCTTCAGGACCGCATTCTGCCAGCGTTCTCCAACAGGCCGGTGCGTTCCCACAGAGAGGGTCTGCTCCGGGTGCCGTCGGCCGCTATGTGTCGTCTGGCAGCGCCAAGGAGTAGGGCCTTCTCTGTGGGCGCCCCCGCCCTCTGGAATATTCTGCCACCGGAGCTTCGTACCGGCACGGACCTGAGGGCCTTCAGGCACGCGTTGAAGACCTGGCTCTTTGAGCAGGCCGGCCTGGGCTGAGAAAATGATTTTAAATTTGGTCTCCATTTTTAATTCTAAATTGGGTTTTAAGTGGGGGGGTTTCTTAGTCTTATTATGCAGCCGATTTAAATTTAATATTTTTTAACTTTTGTATTCTCTGTGGGGTTTTTAGATGAGCTATTCACCGCCCTGAGTCCCTCGGGAGAAGGGCGGTATATAAATGGAATTAATAAATAAATAAATAAATAATTAAAAAAGGAAGACAAGGATGCCCTGTGTCACCACTGTTATTTGTATTGACTTTGTAAGTACTAAACAGAAATATCAAGCAAAACAAAGAAGTAAAGGGATTGAAAATAAAAAGGAGAAATACAAACTACAAGTATTTGCAGATTATCCAGTCTTTATATTGGAAGAACCACTGGAAAGAAGCACTCAAATTGATAGAAAAGATTGAAGAATATGGACAAGTGGCAGGATTAAAAATAAATAAGATTTTAGTCAAGAACATGACTGAAAAACAAAGGAAAGAATTGACAGACTGAATATCCAGATTACAAACAAAGTGAAATATTTGGGAATACAACTGACAGCAAGATGTGGAACATTAAAGGAAGATAATTATTAGTTGTTATTAAAGCAACAGATTGCAATAGACTTGGAAAAATGGAAAAAATTACAATTATCTCTAATAGGGAGAATATTTGCAATCAAAATGAATATACTACCAAGGATATTATATTTATTTCAGACAATTCCAATTAAATTAGTAAAAGATTATTTTGAGAACTTAAACAAAATAATGTTGAAATAAATATGGCAGGGAAAGAAGGCAAGAATTAAACTTAAACTCCTACATGAGGCTAGAATGAGAGGAGATTTTGGACTACCCAATTGGGAAGTATACTAGTAGGCAGCAATACTGATGTGGATGAAAGAATGGATCATTTTGAGAAATACTAGATCATTAACATTGGAAGGTCATGATTTACAATTGGGGTGGCATGCATTTATATGGTATAAGGAAACCAGGTGAAACCAGGCTCAATAGCAGTAACTGTGAGAGGGATCTTGGAGTCTTAATGGACAACCAGCTAAATATGAGCCAGCAGTGTGCAGCAGCAGCCAAAAAAGCTAATGCAATCCTAAATTGCATTAACAGAGGGATACAATTGAGATCAAGTGAGGTACTAATACCACTCTATAAAGCCTTAGTAAGACCACACCTAGAGTACTGCATGCAGTTTTGGTCACCACATTATAAAAAAGATGTTGAGACTCTAGAAAAAGTGCAGAGAAGAGCAACCAGGATGATTAGGGGACTGGAGACTAAGGCATATGAAAAACAGTTACAGGAACTGGGCTTGGCTAGTCTAGTGAAGAGAAGGACCAGGGGAGACATGATAGCAGTCTTCCAATATTTGAGGGGCTGCCACAGGGAGGAAGGGGTCAGGCTATTTTCTAAAGCACCTTAGGCCAGACAAAGAATAATGGATGGAAACTGAACAAGGAGAGTTTTAACCTGGAAATAAGGAGAAACTTTCTGACAGTGAGAACAATCACCCAATGGAACAGCTTGCCCTCAGAAGTTGTGGGAGTGCTATCACTTGAGATCTTCAAAAAGAAGAAAGTAAAGTACATGGGTATTTTAGGAGACATTATATTTGAGATGCTTTATTGTTAACATGGAAGAAAATAAGGAAACAACATTATATGAAAATACTAGTCTGGTTATCAACAATAAAGGCATTTGGGTATCCAATTGTTTTTAAAATGGAACATATAGTCAGATATAGTGAAATTTTAAATGAAAATGGTGAACTCAAAAGAAAGCAAGAGTTAGATGAACAAGGAATAAACATGAGTTGGTACTCATATGTGCAAATACATTCTAGATATGACAAAGATAGTAAAAAAGAAGGATTTGATAAAGAACCTTCTGAATTAGATAAAATCTTAACAGGTACTGATGAAAGGATGATTAAAAAGTTATATGCTTATTTATTAGGAGTGAAGTTAGAAGAACAAGTAAAAGAAACAATGATTGCATGGGGGGAAATTTTGGGTATGGGATAGATTTAGAAAAATGGCAGAAATTATGGACTAGAAATTATAAATTAACAATGTCAACAGCATATAAAGAGAATTTGTATAAGATGTTTTACAGGTGGCACCTACCTGGCAAGAATGGCAAAGATGTTCAAAGATAAATCAGCGAAATATTGAAAATGTCATCAGATATCTGGATCATATTACCATATGTGGTGGACATGTGCAGAAGCTAAAAGATATTGAACTAAAATACACATATGGTTGGAAAAAATGACAAAACAGCATATAGATATAAAACCAGAGATATTTTTATTGGGAATTTTACCTGAAGGTTACAACAGAGAATTGACATACTTGATTATTAATGTATTAACTGCAGCTAGAATTGTATTTGCCCAAAATTGGAAAAATGAGAAAATTCCGATGGATGAGGAAGTAATTAAGAAAATAATGGAATGTGCAGAAATGAGCAGATTAACATTAGCAATTAGAGAGCAAAAAGAAAAAGAGTATTATAAAATATGGGATTTATTCTATCAATGGTTAAATAGAAAAGTCAAGAAATTGAAGTATATTATAGTAGTAATGATATGCTATAACTGATTATTTTTAAATAAAATGTAATATGAATAAAAATTTAGTAAGAATTGAGATGTGCTCTTAAGGATAATATGGAATTGAAATTAAAGTCTTATGATTGTATAGTAATAATATAATATGATATGAAAAGTTAATTAATGCAATATGAATGTAAATGTAAGAGGAAAAGAGTACAGATATTGTGCACAAGACATATGCACCAATACAATTGAAAGGAGGTTTTATTTGTCGTTTTATGTATTGTGTTTTGTCATCAGATATGTTTGTTAAAAATAAAAAAAACTTTTTTACAAAAAAAAAGGAAACATTGATGGAAATGATACCACTCCAAGTTTTAAACAACCATTAGCCACCGATGAATGATTTTTGAGCTATAAATTCAGCTGTTTAATGAAAGATGACTTAGCTTGGGTGGGAGGGAAATTGTATGTTCCAGCCAGCCAAAGACTGCACTTAATGGCAAGGTGTCACAACTTCAAATTAGCTGAACACTTTGGATTTGTGAAAACTTTACACCTAATTAAAAGACAATTTTGGCGGCCATCACTAAAAAAAGAACTTAGAGAGTTATATAGTGAGTTGCTCCATTTGTGGAGCAGCAAAAAGATGTCAGGGGAAAACACCAGGACTCTTGCAGAAGGTAGCCAAACCTTCAGCACCCTGGAGAGAGATTTCTATGGACTTTATTATAGAACTGCCAGAAAGTGCGGGGAATACTGTTATTTGGATTGTGACCTGTTTTCAAAACAGACCCATTTTGTATCTTGCCAAAAGATCCCAATTACCAAAAGTCTAGTCAAATTATTCCTAATACACATGTATCATCTTCATGGAGCTTGGCAAAGGATCATCTCCAATAGAGAGGTCCAATTCACCTCCAACTTTTGAAGGGCATTTTTGAGTTTACTTGGCACTGTCCAGAGGTTGAGCTCATCGCATCATGCATGTCAGTGTGAAAAAACTAACTCGATGCCAGAACAATATCTAAGATGTTTTATTAATTACCAATAGAATAACTGGACTGAACTTTTGCCTTTTGCTGAAGTTGCATTAATAACTCTGTACACTGAAGTACTGGTTTTACCCTTTTTAGAGTAGCAACAGGCCAAGATTTAAGCCCCATGCCTGAATTATCCAGAGAAAAACCCAGACCTACCATCCCCTCATATAAGGAGTGGGTGGATAATTTATAAAACACATAGCCAGTAGTCACACTAGCACTCAAGGAAGCTAGAAAGCATTTAAAGCCCAAGCTGACAATCCTTGCAACCATCTAAGAAATTAGGACCAAAGGATCATCAATCCAGTGACTGTAGAACTGCTTCTTCCAAAAACACTTAGATAAGTCCACCCAGTGTTTCACACTAGCTTACTCAAATGGGAAGTAACCTCACCCCCGGACCACCTGCATCTACACCACCTACACCCATCATGAGAGAGAGTGAACAACACTTTGAAATCAAGGAAATCATTGACTCTAGAATCCATAGGGGGAAAATTCAATACTTAGTTGCTTGGAAACATTTACCTTCATCCCAAAATGAATGTTAGAGGCTTTGCATTACTGAAAAAAATCCACTCCCAATATCCTAACTAATCATGCAAATATACTATAATAACTTTATTTTCTATCTTTTTTTCAGGTGGATCTCTTTTTTATCTAAGGGAGGCAGCACCTTTTTCCTCCTCAATATTCTGGAATCTCAAAAAATATTCTGCTCTATCCATCTCCAGCCTAATTATGGTTTGTTCAAGATTCTTATCTGCCTGGGTAAGTCTATAGTCCTTCTCTTCCACATTTTTATCTGTTTCTTTGTTTTTCTCTTCTGCTTTCTGGATATGTTGTTCATTTTTAGTTATTATTTGCTGAATGTTATCCATTTTGTCCTCCATATTTTGCATTCTTTCCATCATGTCATCATGATTCTTGGATATGGCTTCTTGTAATAATTGGAACATTGATTTCATTTCTGTCTGTAAAATATTCCATTTTTCCTGTTGCAACATACTGTCTAATGAGCATTGACTTGCTGAACTTGATGCTACTTCTGATGTTGCAGATGCATTTTTCTCCCTATTTTGCTTTAATTTGAATTGCTTGCCATTTTGATTATCTTAAATAATAAGATATTTTGCAAAAACCATCAATAATAAATCAAATAGTACTCTATAATACCCAATTTATAAAACAAAAGCCAAAACAATCCACCACAAAATTCCCTTTCTTATCTCCTCTTCTTATTTTCAGTCCCCAGGTAACTTCACACTCTTTACTATTATGATTCATAAAATCAAAATATCCAAAGTCCAAAGGTTTCTTCAAAAAGGTTGTTCTCTTCTTAATAAATTTGTAATCCACAAAGGCCCACTAAACCCCAATATTGTGTCAAAAGTATTTATAAGTCACTGATTAGGAGAATTAAATCTTCCACTTGATTTAAAAACAAATCTTGATGTTTTCCACCTTCAGTTTACTCAGTTTATTTAGAGTCCATATACATTCAGAGAGTCAAAATGTTTCCACTCTTTCTTTGCAGTTCTCTGTAAACAATTTGCAGCTGCAGACAGTTTATTTAGTACATGTAGCAATGTTCTATCAACATTACACAGTAAAGGTCAGGTTTGTAAATTTCACTTTCCTTTACTTTCACTTCTAGATGTTTTTCCAGCCTGTAGATGTCATTGTTATTTTTCTCCTTTTCCTTTCCTTTCACCTTAACTTAGCTTAATCCAAATCTTTTTTGTGAGGGTTTTCCAGGGTCCAAATTTTACATTCTGAAAAGGTTTTCAATTCAATAATATCCGATTAATATTGTCCATAAGATAACCAATTTCTTCATTTAAAACTTATTTCATTTAAATATTTCACTTTTCTTGTCAGGATCTGTTTTCAGCCAGCCATCCCCCTTCATCCATCATGGGTCTTAAGCGAAGATTCCAATTCTCTAGGACTTTGCTTTTATTCTTCTAGAGAATCCATCCATTGACTTTTCTCCTCCCTATTCCAAATTGGAAACTGACAACTGCTCCCTTCATTCTATCTACTAATAATAGTCTTTGTAGTTTCTCTCCTTGCTCTCTCTCTTCCCTCTCTTCCTCTAAATATTCCTCTTCCTCTAAATTGGCAACAACACTCTCCAACATCTGACACAGTGGGTATTTCCTGCCCTCTACTTGGGGTGCTAATCTTCAATACTTATATATGAGGTTAGATCAAAGGAAATGTAATCTGTATCTGCCACACAACAATTCTGCCCCATATTAACTGATCAGCCCATGTGATAGACTGATTTATGCCAACACCATAACAGCCTTACTAGGCTACTGAAATCTATATGCAGGTGTCCTTGCAATAGGAATTAATCAAAGCATATTTCAGTCCAGATAGCTTGATGAAACTTCAAAATCCTATAGATGATAGTTTATATTTGAGAAAATATCCAGTATGTAACCGCACATATGACATAAGGACTTGTCTAAGAGGATGGAACAACTATATGATCATTGTTTTGACATGTATGGAAATTATTATTCTTCCTGTATGAGATTTAGAGCTTTGGAGAAGGGATTTTTATGCCATTCATTGAATTAAGAAACACTCTAATGAAGTTATTGTTTTTGTAAAACAGTTTAGCTAGTGCAAAATGTTCATTTAACTGGAAAGGTAGATGTACAGTTAGGTGTTTTGAAATACCAAGCATTTTACATAGAAATGTCAGATACTGAAGGAAAAGAGCTGATTGCGAAAAGTGAAAATGTTTTTCTGGAATTAATGAGAGTAGCTTTGAATAGTTTTTCTTTTTGTGTGAAAGGAGAGACTACAGTTACAGACATCTACTTGTTTTATAGAAGTTCCAGTGTCAGGAAGATTTTTTTTTATAGCAGAGTTTAGGATTATTATACATCCTGATGATTATATTTTCTATAATTTGTCGAAGATGATACTATGGATTTCCTGTGAAGCCAACAAAATGGACTAATCAGAAACTGCTGACAGTTTTTCCAGCTTATGTTTGTATTAAGTATAAACATCCAAATGACAAAATAATTTATACTTACTTGCCTATTGATGTTTTTTTTTATTGTATGGAGATTGAAGATGTAGGTGGAATGACACATTGTTGTATTTATCTAGAGGTTGGTTTATGTTTTGTGGAGCATATGCATATACATTGATACCAGTTAATACAATGGGTGTGCAATTGGTCATTTAATGACTGTTATGGCAACTGCCCATGTTAAGGATATAAACAAAGAAGTTAAATTATATTATGAAGTGTTGAACATGAATCTGTGGACGAACATGTGAAGAAATATAGAGGAAAAAGATTAATGTTTAGTGATGCTTCTTTTACAGAATGTGATGGTATGTAAGTTGTGTTTCCACTTTTGTATGGCTACCTGGAGTAAAATGTAAAATGTTTAGCAAGCAGGAAGTTAGGCTTATGTTGCAAAAGCCTGATGGAAATTCTCAGCTGTAAATTATTTACAGAAGAAAACGGTGGATTTGTTATAGGTGAAAATTTAGTTATTATACCTGAGAATATAAAGAGCCGAACTGAAGCCATTTTGTGTTCACAATCTGAGCTTTTGAAGCTCAGAACAGTTATGAAATGTGTTTTTGCTAGAAATAATACCAGATTGCAAAACTATGTACTTGGCATAAGTTAGAGATATGTGCTGTGGCACTCTGACATTAGATGTCACATTAAGAGGTATTAATGGCTTTCTTATAATCTTCTGGAACTTGAATAAAAAGAAATCTGACTAAAATGAGAATGTTGGGAGTTGTCCATGGAAGGTTGGAACTTTCTTACGAAAATGTTGTATAACATCCATATATGGGAAACAGGAAGTGTTATGTAACCATGTGATTTGATAAACCTATATAAGCTATATTCATTAAATGGGAGTGTCTCCTTTGCTCCTAAATATGGTTTTGGAGTAAGGGAGTCGATACTGCAGTATTTTCCCTAATAAAGCATCCTGTGGATCAGATTATCAAAAGTATGTTGATTCATTTTTATGTACTTCTCACATCCATCTACTATTATTTCTTAAATGTCTTTGTGGTACGAATCCATTTTGGTCAGGATGGATATATTCATGCAAAATTTTCTTAACCCTCTCTGCAATTATTGTGATGAATATTTTATAGTCCACATTGAGTAATGAAATTGGTCTATAATTTTGCATCTGATCATTGGTGTTCTCTTTTAAGATAAGGGTAATGTAGGCTTCTGTCCATGGGTTTGGGAGTTTTGCTTGTTCTAATATTTCATTATACATTTCCAACATTAATTGTTCCAATGGTGTTTGAATTTCCTTATATAATTCTGGTCCTGGTGATTTGATACATTTTTGTTTGCAATTGCCTCTTTCATTTCAGTCATTGTGATTTCAGCGTTTAATATTTCCTTTATAAGTTCCAGGATTGTAGGTATATTTTTCTCATTCAAATATTGTTTAATCTTCTCTTCTGGTATCTTGTCACATGTGTATAATGCTGCAAAATATTTCTGGGCAATAAGTTGTTTTTCTTCTGCCAGATGGCATGGTGTTTCATTCCCATCATACAAGGTTTGTATTGTTTTCCTCTCCTTCTCTTTTTTCAGTTTATGGGCCAACCATCTCCCAGGTTTATTAGCATACTCAAAGTAGTTTTGCTTTACCATCTTAAGATTTCATGAGATTTCATCCTGTAGAATTAAATTTATTTTATGTTTAATCGCCTCCCTCTCTTTTTTAGTTTTTTTTTATAAATTCAATACACCTTGTCTATATCATTTCTCATTTCTTGGACGTTCCTCTGTAATGCATTAGCTAGAAGCTCTGCCATAAAGTTTGGCAGATTCTTTTCTTTGTGTTCACCTATGTTTTGAAATCATAGGTATCTCTCCATCTCTAGGTGCATAATGACATCTTCCAGATTCCTATTGCAGCCATCATATTTTGCTCTGTCATTTCAACTTTCTTCTCCAGATGTTCTGTTCTAACTTCCACCATTTTAATTTTTTGTTCATTCTTCATTATTGTTTCTTGTATTAATCCCATCCTATCATCAAGCTTACATATATCTCCCCTCATTTTTTCCATACCACCTTTCATTTCCTTATGGTTATTTGTTATAGATTCCTGGATTTTCATCATCATCTCCTGCATCATGTTTAGAATTGTTTGTAGATTCTGTAGGCTTAATGTTGAACCTGACTTTTCACCTCCTAGCATACTCTCTATTGACCTTTGAACAACATTAATTGTTCCAATGGTGTTTGAATTTCCTTATATAATTCTGGTCTGATTTTTCACATTTTTGTTGCTAATTGCCTCTTTCATTTCAGTCATTGTGATTTCAGCATTTAATATTTCCTTTGTAAGTTCCGGGATTATAGGTATATTTTTCTCTTTCAAATATTGTTTAATCTTCTCTTCTGGTATCTTGTCATGCATGCATAATGCTGCAAAATATTTCTGGGCAATAAGTTGTTTTTCTTGATGATAGATTGGAAGAGTTTGTTAAAGATCCTGAAAATGATAATGACAACTGTAAAAACAGGAAAGAACTATACAGTGACTATATCCTTCTCACTGGGGCAAAGGTCATTAACATGATGCTGGGTGCAGAGAAATCAAGCTCCACTTTAACCTTGCAGGCGGTACAGACAACTCTAACTATGATGCAAGAGATGATGGTGAGGACTCAAGAACTCATAGTGAAAAACCATGAGGATCTGAAAAGTGAAATGAAGAATGATATAGGAGGAGTGAAAACTGATATACAGAAACTGGATAATAACATTGGAATAATGCAAAAGATTATGGCAAAGAATGAACAGAAATTGATAATGATGGAAGCAGAACTGAATGTGTGGAAAATAACTTAGAAGAAACAGAATAGAACTGGAAAGTATTATATTGTGAACTCCAGGAGTCAGTGGTTCATTTGGAATTGGAGAAAGCAGCATTCTTCCTCAGATTCCAGAACATCATTGAAGATAGGAAAGAAGATTTATGTACCCTCATGACAGAATTGATTGCAGAAGCTCTCCAAAAAGATGAACAAGAGGTTTGGAATGACGTAGATGATGTCTACAGAGTACACACATATTATGCGCGCAGGCATAAACTACCAAGAGAGGTCCATGTACAGTTTGTGAGAAAAACAATGAGAGATCTGTTATATGGAAAGACTAGAGATGAGCCATTAATCTATAAAGGAAGCAAGGTGGTGACTCTGAAACAAATACCCAGGAGGGTTAGAAAGCAGAGGAGCAACTACCAGTTTTTATCATCCCAACTGATTAAAAACAGGATCACGTTTAGTGGCTCACATTGGAAGGAGTTTTAATATCTTGGCAGGAAAAGAAAGATAAAATTGATTCGCTGGATAAAGCAATGAGTTTCATGAGTGCTACCTTGGACCTGAAGAACAAGAAACCAGGGAGGAGCTGGACAGTAGGAGTCAGGAAGAGCAAACATCAGAGGAAAAGGAGACAGAACGGGAAGTAAGAGAACAGAAGAGTCAAGAGGAAGAAGAAAACAACAGACCCCGAAAAGAACTTAAAATAAGAAAAGAAACAAGAGTCGCTTTATATAAACAGTAAAATGGATAGAGAAATTATCCTATTGTCAATTAATATAAATGGTTTAAATTCATTAATAAAAAGGAAACTGATATTTGTAAAACTCCAGAAGCAAAATGCAGATGTCATATGTATGCAAGAAGTCCATATCTCAAAATAACAAGCAGATCTTGTAGAATTCTCCAAAGTAGGTAAATTATATTTGGCCCTGACAAACCAAAAAAGAGAAGTGTTGTAGTCTATATAAAAGATTGGCTAAAACCAAGGCAAATTTATAATGATGAGAATGGAAGGATGTCATTTATAGAAATTACTTTATATCAAAAGAAGATATTGTTGGTAACAATATATGCTCCAAACACAAACTAGAAAGAATTTTTTAGTAAACTTCATTGGAAGATCGTAGAAATGGAACAGGTGAATGTATGTATTGTAGGAGGCTACAATGCAGTCCCTGACATAGAAAAAGATTACAAAGTAGCAAAAAGAATTTAAAAAGAGGAGAACACTTCCAACTGTATTCGACAGAATGGCATCAGAATTGAATTTGAAAGATGTTTGGAGGGAATTAAATCATCTTGAAAGACAATTCACATTTTTTCCAATCCCCACAAAGCATGGTCTAGAGTAGACACGATATGGATGGACTCAGGATTAATGGAAAATATAGAGGAAATTGAGATTTTGCCGAATACGTGGGCCGATCACAATCCAATCAAAATCAAATGGAGAGGAAAAAGGAGGACTGGAAGGTACACTTTTAATAAAAACTAGTTAAGAGATAAAGAATACATCTGAATGATAGAAAAAGAACTAAAACCTATTTCTTATAATCAACTTGAAAGAGCAGAGCTGATGAAACCTTTTGTAATTCAAGCTGATGCTAGTGATGTGGCTGTCGCAGTGATTCTACTTCAGAAGAACTCTTAAGACAGCTGATGCCTTGCCCTTATGTCTCCAAAATGTTAACAGACACAGAGCATAGGTGGGCGGTTTGGGAAAAAGAGGCATTTGCCCTATGATAGGCTTTACTATCTTGGAGGCGTTTCCTGGAAGGAGTGAAGGGGCCTTTCAAGGGGTGGACTGACCATAAGAACCTTGAGGCTCAGAAGACACCTCGGAAGCTTTCTCCTAAACACGTCTGCTGGGCTCAATACTTCAAAAGATTCAATTTTAACATGAAATATATCCCAGGAGGCAAAAAACAAATTGGCGGATGCCTTGTTGAGAAAACCCCAATTTGATAGTCACTGGGAGGAAGTAATTCAAACTATGATATCAAAAGCCAACCCGCAAGCCAAACAACCACTCGAGGCCAAGTCAAATGCAGCTCCAAACTCTTAGAAGACAAACTGACAACCAATTTGAAAGCAGCACTTTTAACCAATCCATGGCTTGTTGAACATCAAACTGATTTGATAATGAACGAAGGATTGGCTTGGAAAGGAACCAAGATTTATGTACCCAATACCCTAAGACTGATGGTGCTGGACTTCCAGTGACGTCACATTGTGGTGGTGCAGGAGAATCTCACTCTGCTCTCCTGCTCTGGCTTTTTCGCTTCTGAACAGCCGTTCGTGGTCTCGGAGGGATCAGCAAAATGAGGAGAAGCTCTTGGAGTTAATTTGGGAAATTGCAATCCTGAACCGACAAGGAAGAGAGCCCAAAGTCTGAAGTGGAAGAAGTCTGCTCCTGATGAGTGGACCCAGAGACATGATGAGCTATTGAAGAAGGAAGCGGCAAGATGATAGTGAACTGATTTTTGGCAAATTACCAATGCTGGGAATTTCTCTAGATTATAACTGAAATATTGGAATGGACAGGTGCAGGTACTAAGGAAAAACAGGGTGGAAGCGGTGAAGGTGAAGATCAGCGGTTAGCTTCCCACCCCCAACACCAGGAGGATAGTGGAACTGATAGCTCAAGAGAATGCTGAGATAAATAATGGAGCGAGGAGACAGTATCAAGAGGATATTATTTGATACTACTTGAAGAAACCCTTTAACTGCTTAGACTGAGATTGTTGAGGCCGGCTGGACTGAGGAGAGTGACCCAAAAGGAGTTTAATAAAATAATGAGGAATGACTGTGCAACTTTTGGAGGCTGCCATTGTGAATGCCAACTTCCGATAAACTGTGTCACTGTGTTTGGAAGAGACACATAGAACAGTGTTCAAAAATAGAACTGATATAAGATAAGCTGTTAAAATCTGACCTAAACGAACGTTGAAAAATATTTAATTACTATATTTATTATATCTACTATATTTACTATATTTATTAACATTTAATATCATACTTAATATTTGAACTCATTTAATTATTTATTATTAGATCCTCCTAGGATTTTCTACCTCCTTCTTTGCATTATTTTGTTGTTCTCTTTGAATTAGAGGTTATACACTTAAATTTTATTGTATATCTTTCTTCTATTGTATAACTTTCTTCTATTGTCTGTTAAAAACTAGGGTTGATATATTGCATACATAGAATATATTTTGTCAAATAGATTAATGGAGAAATATAAATATAAACACCTACATGTGATTTTAGTGATAAGATATATTTGATTGTAGGGATTAATACTGAGTACTAATTTAGTAAATATTAGTGATAGGTTACTAACATATTGATAATTTATTGATAATTCATTGACAGTTTTAAAATTTGACAATTGAAAAGTGATTTTTCTTTTTTTGGAAATATTAATTGATTAACCACCTGATTAATTGATAATAATTATTAATTTTAGTAGTGATAGAAAATTAATTTAACTAGTTAAATAATAAAAGGAATCTTCAATTAATTAATTTGAAATACTTAGAAGTTCTTAACCATTTACATAGTTGATGGTAATCTGAGATAATATGTATAGAATTGTAGATGAGCAATATAAGATCATTAGAGATATGACCAGCATCACTACCATTAAGACCAGAAAAAAACCAGTACCAACAGTGGCATTATCTAGTCCTGCACCATCTACCCAACGTAAGATTGAAGGGATGTTGGTGCCTGACAAACCAAGTACTATGCCTAGTCAGTACAACCTCCCTATTAGCAATATAAGGAACAATGTTGATGCTGCAAGAGTCAATGTCAAAGAATCATATTGAAAGTAGAGCCGATAGGGATATGATGAAAACTGAACTGAAGACCAAAATATTTATTTATTTATTTATTTATTTATTTATTTATTTATTTATTTATTTTATTACACTTTTATACCGCTCCCTCTCCCAAAAAGGGGACTTGGGGCGGTGTACAGCCAAGATAAAAATGACATAAATAGTAAAAAATTTAAAAGAGAGTTAAAAAAATTAAACTAGTGGCTGGAATAATATTATAAAAGCAGAATAAAAGGGGTAAAAAGTTAAAAATATCCAAAATTTAAAACCCTAATAATTAATACTAGGCCAGACCGGCCTGTTGGAAAAGGTGCATCTTTAATGTGCACCTGAAGGTCTGCAGGTCAGTGATGGCCCACATCTCTGGGGATAATTCATTCCAGAGGGAGGTAGCCCCCGCAGAGAAGGCCCGCACCCTCAGGGCCGCCAGCTGGCATCGCCGGGCTGACGGCACCCCAAGGAGGCCCACCCTGTGGGATCACACTGGCCGGCAGGAGGCCGATGGTGGCAGCAGGGCGATGGTGGCAGCAGGCAGTCCCATAAGTTCCGTAAGTACCTGGGTCCCAAGCCATGGAGCGGGAATAGGGGAAATGAAGGCTGAAGTTAGGAATCTGGATGAAAAAATGGGATTGATTCAGGAATCAATTAAAAAGAATGAAGAAAGGATTAGAATAATAGAACAATGATCTGATCAAGCTGAAGGAAAATGAGAACATATGGACCAAAAAATTACTGGCTATAACAAAGAGACAGAAGAAGTCTTAATCCATCTTGAGATGGACAGAGCCTCTTATTATTTAAGATTCCAAAACATAGAGGAAGCCAAAGTGGAAGATCTAACATTGGTGATGGCTGAACTAGTGGAACTCTTACAAAGGGATAAGACTGAAGTAGAGGATATCTATAAAGTCTATACAAACTATACGAGACGGCATTAATTACCCAGGGAGGTCCATATTAGATTTCCTAGGAGAAAAATCAGAGACATAATTTATAAGATCTCAAGAGAGGAAACAATAAATTATAAAGAGAGAGAAATAATCATCCTTAAACAAATTCTAAGAAGAGTTAGGGAACAGAGGAAGGACTATCGATTTCTTACTAACTACCTAAACAAAAAACATATATCTTTCAAATTACCCCAGATGGCATTCTGACAACGTGGAATGAGAAAAGAGTGAAAATTGATAATCTACACAAAGTGCAAGATTTTTTTGAACAGAGAGGTGGGTCGGAAGAGGAAACCAGTAGCAGAGACAAGCTTGAGACTTTAAGCTAAGAAGTGCAGCAAAGAGTCAAGGAGAAAGAGAAAAATCAAGACAAAGAAACTAGGGGAGAATTAGGCTCTCGAGAATCAGGGATTAAAACCAGAAGTCAAACAGCAACCGAATCCAACAAAAGGTAGAGGTTAGAATAAGAAATAATGGAAAAAGGATTGAAACTAATATCGATCAATATTAATGGATTAAATGATCTATCCAAAAGGAAAAGAATATTTTCTAAATTAGAGAAACAAAAATTTGATATTGTATGCCTCCAAGAGGTTCATATTAAATTACAAAATCAGATATACTTATCAAAAAAAAATTTTTTGGGAGGGGAAATTGTATACATCATTAGCAGAGGGGGAAAAAAGAAAGGAGTAGTATTATATATTAAAGAAGAAATAAGTTCGAAACTGATTTACAATGATACGATGGGGAGAATACTAATTGTAGAGGTGGTCATACAAAATAAAAATATTCTTTTAGTAGGGATATACATCCCCAATAAAAATCAGAATGAGTTTTATAAAACACTATATGAGAAATTAGTAGAAATAGGCAATTCTAAGATTTGTATAATTGGTGGCTACAATGCAATTACTAACAATAAACAGGACTCTGCCAGTGACCAAAAACAGCAAAAAAAAAAAAAAAAAGGAATATATTACCCAAACTTTTTTTTTGACATGGCTGAAGAATTAGATCTAGCAGGGGCTTGGAGGAAATTGAACCCGGGGACGACTCAATTCTCTTTTTACTCCAATCCACATAAATCCTGGTCAAGACTGGACATGGTCAAGACTGGACATGGCATAGGTGAATAGTGATATACTTAGGAATATTCAAAATATAAAGATATTACAAATATTTGGGCAGATCATAACCCTCTGCAGATAATTTGGAAAGATCAAATTTGTAAGAAAAATAGGTGAACACTCAATCCACAAATATTAAAAGATAAAGAATACATCCAAAAAATTAGGGGAGAATTAGATGTATTTTTTAAAGTTAACAAGAAACAACATTGCAAATTCTCTGGGACATGATGAAGGCTAAGGGGAATATTGATAGCCTATATGACTAACAAAAATAAAGAAAGGTGGAAGAAACAAAATATTTTAATAAAAAAAATAAAAAGTTTAGAAGATAGATTAACAAAAATCCCGGGAGATGAACAAATTAGAAATAACCTGGCATGATGTAAACACAAAATGAACATTTTAGACCAGGAAGACTTAGTTAAGAAAGTACAATATATAAAACAAAACCATTTCGAGTATTGAAACAAACCGGGAGATGGCTAGTTTATAAGCTGAAAAAAGAAAACCAAAAAAAGAACCATATACCAATTGGAAGACAACATTGGGATATTAGAAACATATCTGGGGAAAAAAGAAAACAATTATAAGAGAGTATTTTGAAAATTTATATAATCAAGACACGGTAGATTCAAATAAAATAGAAGAATGTTCGAAGGAAGGGACATTACATTTGCTATTGAAAGACAAGAAGGAGGTACTAAATAAGGAAATAACCCTAAGAGAATTGAAGGAGGCAATTAAAAGACAAAAAAGTAACAAAACCCCAGGCCCAGATAATCTCCCAGGAGAAGTATATAAAGATATAGGAGAGCCACTAGAAAATTTGTTACTAGAGATTTGCAATGAGGTATTATTAGAGGCAAGAATACCGGAATCATGGAAGGAGACCTATATTATATTAATCCCTAAAGAGGGTACAGATACCAACCAAATAAAACATTACAGACCAATATCACTTTTGAATACAGATTATAAAAATTTTTATGAATGTGATGGCAGAAAGACTGAAGAAAATTATCAACAATAGGATTCACCCTGACCAAAATGGATTTCTCCCAGTAAGACAGATCAGATATAACATGAGAACTATAATTGATTTACTAGAATGTTATGAGATCCATCCAGGAAGTCAACTTGCCCTTATCTTCCTGGATGCGCAAAAGGCTTGTGATAAACCTTACTTGGGATTTTATGAAACAGCAGATTAATTTGATAGAATTTGGGGATAATTATGTAAAAATGTTAAATTCAATCTATTACATACAGAAGGCTAGGGTAGCCTCTGCGACCTCTGACTCGGCACAGATCCCACTTGGCTCCGTGGTATACAGAGGAGCTACGGGAGATGAAGTGCCGGAAAAGACATCTAGAGAGCATTTGGAGGGCGAGCCGTTCTGAGTCTGACCGAACACAGGTGAGATCTCATATTAAGACTTACCTTGTGGCGATAGGGGCGGCGAAGTCTTCGTATTTCTCCGCCCTTATTGCGTCGGCAGAAAATCGGCCTGCCGCCCTGTTTAGAGTGACCCGCTCTCTACTTGAACCAAGAGCACGGGATGACCTCTTGCAGGGTAGGGCAGAGGAGTTTTCCCTATTTCTGCACGACAAAATCGCTCAGATTCGGGAGGGGCTCGACTCCAATTGGATGGTCCCGGGGGAGGTGTCCGGGGCAGGTCTTGTGAATGTTATCTGGGGGGAATGTTATCGACCCTGTGACCGCTGAGGGCGTGGACAGGCTGCTGGGGGGGTCTGAATGCCACCGCCTGTTTATTGGACCCGTGCCCTTCCTGGCTGGTTTTGGCCGCCAGGGAGATGACACGAGGCTGGCTCCAGGAGATTATCAACGCTTCTTTGAGAGAGGGGTCGCTTCCTACCACCTTGAAGATGGCGGTGGTGTGGCCCCTCCTCAAGAAGCCTTCCCTGGACCCAGCTGTTTTAAACAACTATCGTCCAGTCTCCAACCTTCCCTTTGTGGCGAAGGTTGTTGAGAGTGTGGTGGCACGTCAGCTCCCTCAGTACCTGGAGGAAACGACTTACCTCGATCCATTCCAATCGGGTTTCAGGCCTGGGCATAGCACTGAAACAGCATTGGTCGCGTTGGTTGATGATCTCTGGAGGGCCTGTGACAAAGGGTTTTCCTCTGTCCTGGTCCTATTAGATCTCTCGGCGGCTTTTGATACTATCGACCATAGTATCCTATTGCGACGGTTGGAGGGGTTAGGGATTGGGGGAACTGTCCTTGATGGTTCTCCTCCTTCCTCTCTGACCGTTCGCAATTTGTGTTGGTGGGAGGGGAGAGGTCCACTTCTAGGCCCCTGGTTTGTGGGGTGCCTCAGGGGTCGGTCCTCTCCCCTCTCTTGTTCAACATTTATATGAAGCCACTGGGAGAGATCATCCGTGGTCTTGGGGTGCGGTGTCATTTGTATGCAGATGACACCCAACTGTACATCTCCACCCCGGACCACCCCAACGATGCTGTGGGGGCTATGTCCCGGTGCCTGGAGGCCGTGCGGGATTGGATGGGCAGGAACAGGCTCCGGCTCAACCCATCCAAGACCGAGTGGCTGTGGTTCCCGGCGCCCCGATATGGCCAGCTGACACCTTCGCTGGCTATTGGGGGAGAAATTTTGCCCCCCACAGAGAGGGCTCGCAATCTGGGCGTCCTCCTGGATGTACGGCTGTCACTTGAACATCATGTTGCGGCCATCTCCAGGGGGGCGTTTTATCAGATCCGTCGGATCTACCGGTTGCGGCCCTTTCTGGATCGGGACGCCCTGCGCACGGTCACTCAGGCCCTTGTCACCTCTCGCCTGGACTATTGTAATGCTCTCTACATGGGGCTCCCTGTGGGGAGCACTCGGAAACTCCAACTGGTGCGGAATGCGGCCGCGCGAGTGATCATGGGGGCGTCACGTAGCACCCATGTGACGCCTCTCCTGCGCGAGCTGCATTGGCTGCCAGTGGCTCTCTGGGTTCGCTTTAAGGTTCTAGTTTTGACCTTTAAGGTGATCTATGGCATTGGGCCAGGTTATCTGCAGGACCGCATTCTACCGGTGATCTCCAGCAGGCCGGTGCGTTCTCACAGGGAGGGCCTTCTCCGGGTGCCGTCGGCCGCTATGTGTCATCTGGCGGCCCCGAGGAGTAGGGCCTTCTCTGTGGGGGCCCCTGCCCTCTGGAATACTCTGCCACCTGAACTTCGTACCAGCACGGACCTGAGGGCCTTCAGGCGCGCGTTGAAGACCTGGCTCTTTGAGCAGGCTGGCCTGGGCTGAGGTAGTTTTAATTTGTCTCCGAATTATTGATTTAAATTGGGTTTTAAAGTTGGGGGGTGGGTTTAATTAATGTAATCAGCCATTATTTAATCGCTTTTTAATTTTTGTATTGTTTTTTTGGGGTTTGGATTTGGCTGTACACCGCCCTGAGTCCCTAGGGAGAAGGGCGGTATAGAAATCCTACAAATAAATAAAATAAATAAATAATGATAAATGGCAATTTTACTAGTTCGTTCGAGATTTAAAAAAGGTGTTAGGCTTGTCGCCTCTGCTTTTCATAACAAAATTAGAAACACTATTGGATAGAATTAGACTGAATAAAGACATTAAGGGAACAAAGATTAAAAGGTAAGAATATAAATTACAAGCATTTACGGATGATATGGTATTTATTATAGAAGATCCAATGGATTCAAGGCCAATATTACTAAGGGAAATAGATAAATTTGGCAAATTAGCAGGGTTGAAAATTAACAAAGAAAAGACTAAAACGTTAGTTAAAAATTTAACAGAAAACAGACAAAAAGAATTAGAAGAAATAATGGGATTACAAATTATTAACAAGATCAAATACCTAGGCATATGGTTAAGACCCAAAACTTTAACTTTGAAGGAAGACAATTATACAAAAGTACTACAACAAACTGGTAGAGATATGGAAAATTGGAGTAAAATGCAAATTTCATTACTAGGTAGAAATGCCACTATCAAGATGAGTGTCCTATCTCAACTGTTATATCTATTCCAAATGATTCCTAAACAATTAGACAAAAATTATTTAAAGATTTGGACAAGATCACTATGAAATTCATTTGGGCAGGTAAAAAAACAAGAATCAAAAAGTCTTATTTACAAGATAATAAAAGCAGAGGAGGCTTTGGACTCCCTGCCTGGGAGACCAGTTATAGAGCAATAGCGCTAGTTTAGATAAAGGATTGGATTAAACTGGAAAATAAGAGTTTTAATATTAGAACATTAACATTAGGTCATGATTTAAAATAGGGTAGCATATCTTCTTGTGGAATCCGAGTACTAAAAATCACACATATTTTCATAGACACACCCTGCGTAAATCTTTAATAAAAACTTGGTCAGGTATTAGGAGAAATCATTATATTAAAATCCCGACATGGTTATCAACAATGGAGGCAATGTTCCATCCCAATACAATAGATATTAGTAAAAAGTTTAAATATCATCAAATTTTAAATAATAAAGGAAAACTTAAATTGATCCAAGAATCAGAAACTCAAGGATTATCTATTGACTGTTGGTCCTATCTCCAAGTAGCAATGAGATATGACAGGGATTCAAAAGAATTTGGATTAGATATAAAAAAAATACACAATTGGATAAAATACCCCTTGGTCCAGAAAAAAAGCATGATATCTAAATTATATAATTATCTATTAGAATATGACCTAGCCGAGGAAATTGTGAAAGCACCAATGATAGCATGGGCAAAATCTTTTGGCTATAATATAGATCTAGATGATTGGGAAGAGATTTGGCAAATGAACCTAACATTAAAAAAATCAGTATCCCATAAAGAAAATTTATACAAAATGTTATATAGATGGCATCTGGCACCCTCTAGATTGATAAAAATGTATCCAACAGCAAACCCAACCTGCTGGAAATGTAAGAGAAACCATAGTACCTTCTTCCATGTCTGGTGGAAATGTCCAGAAGTTAAAAAATTCTGGATCAGGATTAAATCATGGATAGAAGAAATAATCCAGGATGGATTGGAATGGAAACCTGAATTGTTCCTCCTGGGTATAATTAAAGAGGATTATTCACTTAAAGGAAGGTATCTGATTATTCACATCTTAATAGTGGCACGAATCTCACTGGCATACTACTGGAAAATGCCTAATTTACCGCCTGTATATTTCATTATTCAGAAAATATATGAATGCGCTGAAATGGAAATTAAATTAAAGGAGAAAGATGATATGGAATATTATCGGACCTGGGAATAACAATAAGAACAACAACAACAACAATAATAATAATATTTATATACCGCTCCTCTCCCGAAGGACTCGGAGCGGTGCACAGCCATATAATTAAAACATTAAATATATAAAAGTTAAAACTAAATTAAATTAAAGACCCTGGCTGAAAACAATTAAAACCCCTCCCTTAAACCCTAAAATTTGATATAAAAATTAAAATACCCAAATTTAAAATCAGCCCAAGCCAGCCTGGTCAAAGAGCCAGGTTTTCAAGGCATGCCTGAAGGTCCCCAGGTCTGTGGCTGTACGTAACTCTGGAGGCAACCCATTCCAGAGGGCAGACGCCCCCACAGAGAAGGCCCTATTCCTCAGAGTCACCAGCCTGCACATAGATGCTGACAGGACCCGCAAGAGACCCTCCCTGTGGGAGCGCACCAGACGGTGAGAGGAAAATGGCAGAATGCGGTCTTGTAAATATCCTGGTCCGATGCCATGGAGCACTTTAAAAGTTAACAAGGGCCTTGGTGGTGCAGGCTGTTAATCATCTAGCACTTAGTGCAAGCTGCCTGCAATTAGTGCAGGCTCGAATCCCACCAGGCTCAAGGTTGACTCAGCCTTCCATCCTCTCGGGGCAGGTAAATTGAGGACCCAAGAATTGTTGGGGGCAATAAGCTGACTTTGTAAAAAAATGCCGCTTGCGGGGGCCAAAAGCCCTAGTAATAAGCAGGCATATACAATGGAATGAAGGCTATTGCCGAGCACTTAATATGATGCTCCATAGACTGTAAGCCGCCCTGAGTCTCCGGAGAAGGGCGGCATATAAATGTAATTAAAAAAAAAAAAACACTAAAATCTTAAAGCGCACCCGAGAGGCCACTGCAGCTCACGCAGGAGGGGTGTCACATGAGAGAACCTTGACACCCCCATAACCACCCAGGCAGCCGCATTCTGTACCAGTTGAAGCCTCTGGATGCTCCCATTTGGGAGCCCCATGTAGAGGGCGTTACAATAGTCCAGTCGGGAGGTGGCCAGGGCATGAGTGACCGTGCATAAGGTATGGTATGAGTGGATAGATCGTAAAGAAAAACAATGTATAAAATAAAAAGAAATAAAGACTTTAAGAAATATACTACCATATATATGTTAAAGGACAGGAAATCATAGAGTACGAGCTTTTATTCTTCTCTCATTTTGATTAAGCCAAAAAAATGATTTATTTATAAAATTATATAGTTGTAATCCAGGAGTAAGGATAGATTAATATGTAATATATATTATTAACATAGGTATTTTACAAGGGATAGAAAGTAACCACCACCTAATAATCTATATGGAATATTTAAATCGCTATCAAACTAGCGATGTACTAGAGGAAAACATGATTGGCTGCACTATAGAATTTGTTATGATGTTTATTTGTACAATTTTTTATTTTTTATCTTTGTATATTTTAATCTTTTGTATTTAATAAAGCTTTTTTTTTAAATTAAAAAAAGGTGATGGTGCTAAAACATAGCCATAACTCGTGGTTGGAGGGACACTTTGGTTCCTAAAAACCCTACACTTAGTCAGAAGACAGTTCTGGTGGCCAAAAATGAAAACTGATGTTGAAGATTATGTGAATAGCTGCTCAATTTGTGCCAAGATTAAACACAGAACTGGAAAAAACCCTGGCCTCCTTCAACAAGTAGCTGAACCAATGAAGCCATGGGAAGAAATTGCAATGGACTTAATTGTAGAGTTATCAGAGAGCAGAGGAAGTACAATGATCTGGACTGTTATCGATTTATTCTCTAAGCAAGCTCACTTTACAGTGTGTAGTGGACTACCTTTGGCTAAGAAACTGGTGAAACTGTTTGTGAAGCATATTTATTGGCCTCCACGGAGGGCCTCATAGAGTAATCTCAGAACAAGGTATACAGTTTACTGCCAAGTTCTGGAGGGAGTTTTTGAAATCCATTGGGTTGTCCCAAGAGCTTTCCTTGGCATTCAATCTGGCGTGTAACGGTGCTGCGGAGAGAATGAATGTTATGGTGGAACAATACATTAGATGTTATGTAAATTATCAACAGGAGAACTGGGTGGAACTGTTGCTCTTTGCAGAAGTTGCTTACAATAATGCAGTACACAGAAGCACAGGTTTAATTCCTTTCCAAATCAACACTGGCATGGATTTTGTACCTATGCCAGAGCTGCCTAGGGAACCCCCAACATCCATATCTTTAACAGATTGGATGGAATCATTAAAGAAAGGTTGGGATGAAACCAAAAAAAGCTCTAGTGAAAACTGCTGAGGAATATAAAAAACAAGGAGACAAACATAGATCTCCCCAAAGTGGGGGACAAAGTGTTTTTATCAACTAAATATCTTAAGTTGAAACTTCCTAGTAGAAAGTTGGGCCCAAACTTCTTTGGTCCATTCCCTATATCTAAGATAATCAATCCGGAGATGGTCCAACTAAATCTTCCTCAGCTGTTGGGGAAAATACACCCAGTATTCCATAGTAGCTTGTTGAAGCCTACTGTGGGTTTAATCTATAGCTGATACCAGCAGCTCCCCTCAAACCTCTGATTGTACAGGGTGACACACATTATGAAATAAAGAAAATCCTTGATTCTAGATTACACCAAGGACAGTTACAATATTTGGTGCTATGGAAAGGTTACCCTTTGTCAAAAGCTACTTGGATGAAAAGTTGGGATATAAATGCAGATAGATTGGTTAAACAACTTCATGAACAATTCCCTGACAAGCCAAAGGGTACCCTTGGAAGGGGGAAAGGGGGTTAATGGTATTGCATTAACCCTTGGTTATGGTTTGTTTATTGTATTTTCCAGGACATGATTTTTTCAAGGTGGGGATGCCTGTCAGCTTTGGAAACCATATTGAGATCTAATGCTCCCATGCTGCCACAATTGAGCCTGGGAAAGTGGAAGAGGGGAGTTTATTGGAATATATCTAGTTAGACATAATAACATTCTTTTTCTGACTCAAGGTCAGGTCATATTTGAAAGGAAGTCTTAAATTGGGATTGGTGGTGATTGGGCTATGTGATGTGATGAGAGGGGCAGGGGATGGATTTGTAGTTTTTACTTATTGTAAGGAATCCCAGAACTTTCAGATTCGGGACTCCACAATTGTGCCAGTTACTATCCAAATAAAGGAACTTTTGAGAGATGACTGTCTCAGAGTTATTGGGTGGAATGGAGTTTTTCTGGAATGCTGACAGTAGGAGCAATCCTATTCCAAAAGAATGAACATGGACAATTGCAACCATGTGCTTACAGAAGCACATGGTTCCAAGAAATTGACAGAAACCGAGCAAAGATGGGCCATATGGGAATATTTCCTAAAAGAGAACAAAATCCCCTTCGAAATCTAAACTGATCATAAAAAAATAGAAGCCCTGAAAACTCCATGGAAATTCTCTCCTAAACAAGTATATTGGGCGCAATATTTTAAATGCTTTAATTTCACTCTCAAATATCTCCCGGAGGAGTGGGGGACTTCTTGGCCAAACCCCTATCCAGGAAAGCCAAGTACAACAGCAAAAAGATTGCAATTGTTAAATCCATACTCCAACCAACCCAACAAGCAGCCTAAGTAATCACCTGAGCACAAGGAAAAAAAGAACCACTTGCTGACAATGCAAAGACTTCCAAATTTAAGAAGGCATTACTTAAGGATGACTGGCTGCAAGATCACAAAAATATCTGGTTACTTAAAGATGGTCTAGCCTGGGTAGAGAACAAACTTTACATACCTGCCAGCCAGAGACTGGACCTCATGAAACAATGCTATGATTTTGGATTTGTAAAAACTCTGCACCTCATCAAAAGACAATTGTGGTGGCCATCTCTTTAGAATGACATTGAGAGCTATGTTACTAGTTGCCCTATCTGCACAGCTGTAAAATGACGACAAGGAAAATCCCCAGGTGTCAGCTTTGGAAGCCATATTCCACGCTGCCACATATCCTGAGAAAGTGGGAGGGAGTGATTTCATTTGAGTAGTTCTAAGTAGACAAAATAATATTCTTTTCTTAGTTCAAGGTTATTAAGTGTAGTGCAGCAGACAAAACGGATCTTACACTGGGGCGGAACATGACTGGTCCATATGATGTAATGATGAGGAAAAGGGATTGTAGTTTGGGACATTGTGGGAAGTCCAGGAAATTTTTAGTTTCGAGATTCCACAGACGTGCCAGGTGCTATTCTAATAAAGGTACTTTTGAGGTTATGCTTGTCTTGGAATTACTGATTGGAATGGACATTTCCTGGAACGCTAACACCAGGACAGCTACAAACCATAACAGAACTTCAGCACCCTGGGGAGAGATTTTTATGGATTTTATAATGGAGCTGCCTAAAAGTGCAGGAAATACAGTCATTTGGGTTGTAATGGACTTCTTTTCAAAATAGGTCCATTTTGTACCTTGCCAGAAGATCCCAATGGCCAAGGCATTAGCAAAAATGTTTTTAGTACACATTTATCACCTCCATGGAGATCTCCAATGGATTATTTCAGACAGGGGTGTACAATTCATTTCCAAATTTTGGTGGGCTATTTTCTATTAGGCTCTGCCCAGGGGTTGAGCTCTTTGCAACACCCCCAGATGAATGGGGTGAAAGAGAGCCAATGGAATATTAGAACAATATTTAAGATGTTTTATTAACTACCAACAGGACAATTGGATGACCTTTTGCCTTTTACTGAGGTAGCTTACAATAATTCAGGACACAGTAGCATGGTTTCACCATAAGAAAGGTAGCCACAGGACAAGAATTCAACCCCATGCCACAGCTACCCACCAAGGAACCTGATATCCCCTCCCTTAAGGAGTGGATAAACAATCTACAAACCACTTGGCCAGTGGTCAGACTAGTCCTACAAGAGGCCAGAGCTGTTTTTAAAGCTCAAGCTGACAAAAAAAATGCACTAAAACTCAAACCGTTCATGATTGGAGACCGCATATATTTATCTACAAAGTTCCTGCAATCATTACAACCTTCTAAGAAACTGGGGCCAAAATTCATTGGCTCATTTTCCGTCACCAGAATCATCAATCCCATCACTGTAGAACTCCTACTCCCTAAGATACTTAGACATGTTCATCCAGTATTTCACTGCAGCCTACTCAAACCAAAAATCACTTCAAAATCAGACCACCTCTTTCCACATCTCCAACACCCATTATGACGGAAGGAGAACAACATTTTGAAATTAAAGATTGTTTTGAATCACACACTCACCATGGCTCCACACAATACTTAATAGCATGGAAACACCTACCCACCTCCCAAAATGAATGGGTAGCCCCCACTTCGTTACAGAAATTCCAACTGAAATACCCTCACAAACCATCCTATATCTTAATGTAATACGTGCTTCATGACTTCCAGGTGGAATTCCCATTTTTTTGAGGAGGGCAATATGTCAGATTGTTATGAGTGAAATTTGGTTATTATACTTGAGAATATAAAGAACCAAACTGAAGCCATTTTGTGTTCACAGTTTGAACTTTTAAAGCTCAGAACAGTTATGAAATGTGTTTTTGTGAGACAATTTATTTGGTATAACTTAGAGGACATTTGTGCTGGAGCGCTCTGTCATTATAAATGTCACATTAAGGAATATTGAGGTTTCCTTATAATTTTTCTGGAATGTGAAAAACAGGAAATCTGAAAATGTTGGAAGTTTTCCATGGAAGGTTGTATAATGTCCATATATGGAAAAGGGAAGTGTTATGTAACCATGTGATTTGATAAACCTATATAATCTGTATTCACTAAATGGAAGGCGTCTCCTTCCTCTTAGAAAATGTTTTTTTTTCCTAGGGAGGAGTCCATACTGCAGTATTTTCCCTAATAAAGCATCCTATAGCTCAGATTATCAAAAGTCTGTTGTTTCATTTTTACATTCTTATAACAATTTTGGCAAGCTGCCAGCCAGGAGTTAGACTTTTTTTCTTCCTTTGGATGGGTGATTTTTCAGGACTGCAATGGCGCCTCTCTGCTGGGTTTGTGGAGGCAGTTACTGGATCTTCCACCTAAGGGAGGGGAAATCGCTCTTAAAGCCTTGACTGATAATCTGGTTGTAGGTGCTTGGAACGGCTGAAGTTTGGTGCACCGGGGGCTCAAGTGAACTGTATTTTAATTAGTAACTTTTCAAATTGTGTTGCAACATTTCCTAAAATAGAGGGGTCTGAAAATGATTTCTGTTTGATGTGTGTATGAGAGTTTAAACCGTTTTTTTTTTCTTGTCTCTTTTCTCTCTGTCATATTTTATGTAAAGGGGGGGTATAATGGGAACAAGATGTTTCTAAAGTTCCAGAGTTCTCTTTTGGAGAGCTGGTTCGGCTTTTGACTGCTGGTCTTTAAGTATTATTCCCTTGATACAGATTGTACTTTGTATGACTGGAATGGCTGAAATATGTTTGAAACAGTTCAGAATTTGGAGTGTATTGAAATGTGGATAGAGTTTTTCTTAGATGGGTCAGTTTAGAGATGAATCATCAGCTGAATTCTTGACTAGAATTAGAGTTAGTTTGAATAAGTGTTCTGTTTGTTTTTTCTTTTCTTCTTCTTCAGAGAGGCACCAGAATACTAGGCGTTAATGAAATTGTAGTTTGTGACAGAGGCCACGGAAAGTTTTTTTTTTTAAGTTGTCATGAAATGGAATCTTGTCAGTTAAATATGTTTTCTGTGTTCGAAGCTGTTATGACGCTAGAGAGAGAGAGAGGAGAGATAAGTCAGATGGATTTGGACTTGTAATAGTTAATAATAATCACAAGATTGTAACTTCATATCATATTATCTACTAGAAGTAGATGGAAGCAGCCAGAGAAGGGGAGAGAATGGAATTTCTTTCTTGGAACAGAAATAACTGCTGAAAAAAGTAAGCAGTGTTTTGCTTGTGGCATTTTTTTAAAAAAAATTGCCCGGACAAGCGGAGAAATGCAGCAGAGACTGTATACCCTAATTGAAGATTAGGGGGGTCAAAGATTTTTAACACTTGCGTCTCATCAGGAGTTTTTAGTAACTATAAAGGTGAGACTTGAGGAAACAGTTGTGTTTTCCTGATAGATACGTAGCCAGAATTTTTTTTGGGCCAGGTATGATATATCTAGTGTTAAGGGAGAGCCTTTTGATGTTGCTATTGTTGAAGATGTGTCTCTAAAAGGAGGACACTCTGAGATAACATTGGATGCTATGTGTATACCTGAAGCAGGTATGGACTTTTTAGGATGGGATGCTTTGTCCTTATTAGGTTGTGTTTATCTTTTCTGCAAAGAAATGTACTGTTCAGTTATTGACTGATGAACAGGAGAGATTTATAGATCCTATAGTGTGGGAAGTGAAAGGGAATAGAAGTGTTTTGAATATTGCACCTGTGAAGATGTAATTGAGCTAGTGAGGTGGAAGCAATGTAATATTTCCCTGGAAGGGAGATGTGGCTTGAAACTAGTGATAGGGTTCCTGTTAGGGGATGGGCTAATGAGCCTGCAATGTTACCATACAATATATTCATATTACCTGTAGAGAAACCTGATGGTTTTTTATGTCTAGTGGTTGGTTTCATATAATCACTTGGTGATTATTATGGCAGAATCTCTATACGTTGTTAGGGGGAATTCCATATGAATACAGGTATTTTTAGTGTGATAGATTTGAAAGATGCTTGGACTTGCCCAGTAGTGAGGTTTGATCCAGATATACATTGAACTTGACAGTATCGCTGGTGTGTTTTACCGAAAGGGGTTCTTAGAAAGCCCTAGTTTGTTTGGACAAGATTAGAGCAGGTCCTTGGGGGTTTTGAACCACCTGTGGATATAAAGGTGTTACAGTTTGTAAATGCTTTGTTGGTCTTAGGTGAAAAGGAAGAGAGATCTTGAGAAAGGTGTGTAAATGCTTTGTTAGATTTCTTAGGGCAATAGGGCCTAAGAGTTTTAAGGAAGGAATTGTAATCTGTGGAGTCAAAGTTAGGATATTTGATTAGGTAGAGAGAATCAATCCAGAGAGAGGATTGAGAGGATAGTTAGATAATCTATGCTGAGAACTAAGAGAGCTCTTGTGTTGATTTTTTTTGTCTGAGTTTAAGGAAACCTTTCCATTTGTTTGTAGCTGTGGAAGAGGTATAGCTGAAGGTGTTTGTTCTAGCTCAGGTGTGAGCTGGGAAGCAGAAACGTATAGTTTTGTTTTTGGTTGACAATTGATGGATTTAATAGTGCATGGTTGGCCTTTGTGTATATAGCTTTTATGGCTATATTTGTGGGAGGAAGTAGGAAGCTGACTTTTGGAAATGCTTTGGTAGTTTTAGTGTTTTAATGCAGAAGGCATATGTGGCTTACATATATTAGATTTATAAAACAATTTTATTGTTAAGGAGAATTTGTTTCTTTTAACTGGCAGGAGTTTAAATTCAGTTGAATTCCTTTTGAGAGAGAGACAGGAATGGAAGATATAGGACTATACATGATTGCATTGGAGTTCTAGATTTACAGACAAAAGTGAGAGAGGATTTGGAAGATAGCCCAATAGAGGGAGGTATTAATTCATTTATTGATAGATCTTCTTGAAGTAAAGAATGCTTTTCTGTTGAGTATTTTGCTTAGGTGTGCGAAGTGTTTGCTTTGGTGCAAGCTTTGAAGCTTCTAAAAAATGAAGTGGGTAAGCAGTGGATGAAGTTATAGAATGATTGGCTAAGAGAAGTTTTCCAAAAAGAGATTTTGGGAAATAGATTAGCAGATGAGGCTTATGTATATGTAGGTATATATAGATGCATGTATGAGAGAAGATAATGGTTTTGGTTCCTGGTTTGGAATGGGATGTAAAACCAGGTTTCATTGATGAAGAAGAGAAATAGATGACGTTAGAGATGTGGAATATGTAGATTGGAAGTGATTAATAGAGATTACATATAGTTAATAAGCCTATTATGAGAGACATAATAGAGAAGGTACATGAGGGTACTCATTAGGGAATACAAGTATTTACGGTTTTTGTGAAGAGAAAATATGTTTGTAGAAGTATGTACACGATAGTTATGCAAGTGAGTAGAACATGTATATATATTGTGTGAATGCATATAATCCTGATAGGAGGAAGAGATTTGGCTATTTGGCCATTTTAAAGAATGTGAGTTGCTTGTATTGTAATGTCAGTAGTGAGTACTTTGAAATATCTGTTGGTGATTGTTGATCATTTGACTGAATGGCTGGAAGCTGTTCTGTGTGTGAGGGTGAATGCACAAATGACTGTGAAGTTAATATTAGAACAGGTATATATATATAGATATATAGATATGCATTGATAGTGCATTTATAAGATAGAGGTACACATTTTACTTTTCATGTGGTAAAAGGGATATAGGAAAGAATTGGAAATAGATTGGCAATAGACCTGTTGGGTTTTTTTTCCTCAGGTGGGATGAAGAAGAGAACTATAAAACATTTACCCTGGATGAAATGTTTACCTCTAGCTTTATTGTGAGTATGTACTTGTTTGAGAAAAGATGTTGAAATTTCACTGTATGAAATGATGTTTGGAATACCTTATACTGGAAGTATGGGTATGTCTAGAATTGTTCTTGAAGATATTTTTCTTTGTTTAGAAAATATATACAGGGACTTTCCCAGTGTTTTTCTCTTTTAAGGTCTAGAAGACTTTTGGCGCAAACACCACCGTTTGATTTCCGAGTGCATGATTTTAAGAGTGGAGACTGGGTCCTGATAAAGCAGTGGAGAGCTTTTGGGAAACTGAGGCCTATCTGGGAATGACCAGTACAAGTACTGTTGACTACTGAGTCTGCTGTACGGACATGTGAGTGAGATTGGACACATCATTCATGTGTGCAGGGATTTGTGGATCTGGTTCCTGTTTCCAGTGGAAGCAAGCTTTGGAAAGACTGGACTTTTTATTTTCTATTTCTTTTAAATAGTGGGGATAGATAATTACATGTCTAGTTTAGCTTAGGTTTGTGGAATTTTGAGATTTATTGTTGATTATTTGGTTGAATGTAATACATTTTTTCTTTGTATTGTTTATTATTTTAAGACATGAAATAATAGACTGATGTACACAGGTATTATATCCTCTGAGTGCGGAAGAAGATAAAGAAGTGGATGTAAGTCCCCAAAGACCGGTTGTAAGTTTTGAAGTGTAAAACTACATACGTTAAGGTGGGTGGGGGCCTAGTGCATTTGTGAATATGATGTGGATAGTGATTATTGCCTTATGTGGGGTAGGTATGGAGGCTTCTGAGGTATTGCCTGGTTATTCATTAAGTGGCAACGGTTATGTTTCCAAACTGAACCCGACAGTACTGAACATGAAGGGCAGATATCACTGACATTGATGAAACCTATGGCTGAGGTTGGAATCTGTATAAGATCCGCCTTAGATGATGGTTTATATTTGAGAAAATATCTAGCATGTAACCGCACATATGACATATGACATAAGGACTTGTCTGAGAGGATGGAACAACTATATGATCATAGTTTTGACCTGTATGGCAATTATTCTCCTTCCTATATGAGACTTAGAGCTCTGGAAGAGATGTTATTTGTGCCATTTATTGAATTAAGAAGTACTCTAAGAAGTTGATGTTTTTGTGTGACAATATAGTTAGTGCAAAATGTTCATTTACCTGGAAAGGTAGATGTACAGTTAGATGTTTTGAGGTACCAAGAGTTTTACATAGAAGACATTAAAGGAACAGAGCCTAATGCGAGAAGTGAAAATGTTGTTCTGGAATTAAAGAGAGTAGCTTTGAATAGTTTTTCTTTTTGTGTGATAGTGTGTGTGAGACTACAGTTACAGATATCATGTCTACTTGTTTTATAGAAGTTCCAATGTCAGAAGAATTTTTGGATGGCAGAGTATATCTTGATGATATATTTTGTATAATTTGACAAAAGATGATACTTTGTTTGGATTTCCTGTGAAGCCAACAAAATGGACTAATCAGAGAAACTGAGTTTTTTTCAGCTTATGATTATATTAAGTATAAACATCCAGATGACAAAATAATTTATACTTATTTAACTACTGAAGAAGTTTTTTTTATTGAATGGAGGTTGAAGACGTAGGTGTAAGACACATGTATTGTATTTACCTAGAGGATGGTTTATGTTTTGTGGAGTATATGTATGTACATTGATACCAGTTAATACAATGGGTGTGTGATTGGTCATTTAATGACTGTTATGGTAACTATCCATACTAAGGATGGACATGAGAAGAAATATAGAGGACAACATTAGTGTTTAATGATGCTTCTTTTACAGAATGTGATGATATGTAAGTTGTATTTCCAATGTCGTAAGGCTAAGAAACCTGATGCAAAATGTAAAACATTTAGTCAGCAGGAAGTTAGGCTTATGTTAAGGGATCTTAATGATAATTCTCAAGTATAAATAGGTAAAAAAATAAAGGGAGGATTGTTATGAGTGAAATTTGGTTATTATACTTGAGAATAAAAGGAACCAAACTGAAGCCATTTTGTGTTCGCAGTTTGAGCTCAGAACAGTTATGAAGTATGTTTTTGTGAGACAATTTATTTGGCATAACTTAGAGGACATTTTTGCTGGGGCGCTCTGACATTATAAATATCACATTAAGGAATATTGATGTTTCTTTATAATTTTTCTGGAATGTGAAAAATAGGAAATCTGAAAATGTTGGAAGTTTTCCATGGAAGGTTGTATAATGTCCATATATGGAAAAAGGATTATGTAACCATGTGATTTGATAAACCTATATAAGCTGTATTCACTAAATGGAAGGCATCTCCTTCCTCTTAGAAAATGTTTTTTTTTTCCTGGAGAGGAGTCCATACTGCAATATTTTCCCTAATAAAGCATCCTATAGCTCAGATTATCAAAAGTCTGTTGTTTCATTTTTATATGCTTATAACAGAAGGAGAACAACATTTTGAAATTAAAGATTTTCTTGAATCACACACTCACCATGGCTCCACACAATACTTAGTAGCATGGAAACACCTACCCACCTCCCAAAATGAATGGGTAGCCTTACCAATTTCAGTTGGTATTTCCAACTGAAATACCCTCACAAACCATCCTATGTCTTAATGTAACACATGCTTCATGACTTCTAGGTGGAATTCCCATTTTTTTGAGGAGGGCAATATGTCAGATCCATATGTCTGCCATTCTTTGATGGAAGAAAAGGGGGATTTAGATTTGATACATTTAATTCTTTTCCTCTCCATATATCCTAAATATCCTATTTCTTACATTGGCTTTGTATAACATTTTACATGATTTATAACCGTTGCCTGGAAAAATCTCACCTCTTCGAGGGATGTAAGAGGAGAAGGGCCATGTGGATTGCAACACCAGAAGATAACTCCTAAGAACCTTTCCTTATCTGCTTTCTCAGAAACAGTGGAATAATAACATGCTTACATCTGCGGATTGGTGGAATCCACATTGGACTGCAGGGAAGGGTTCTATGTCCCTTTATCTTAGTTGCATGCCCTGAGGGACCTCAGACACTGCTTTTCATTTTGATTTGCCTTACCCCACATTCAATAAAAAATTCTTTTGAAATACAAAGTTTTCAAGAGTTCATGCTTATATTTTTGGGGGTGGGGGTGGGGGGAAGAGGCTGGTCCTTACGCTATATTAAGAGAGAAAGAATTTACAGAACCAGCAGCAAAGGAAATGGATTTTTTCTTTAAAGAAAATAAAAAGAAGATACTTTACTTCAGAATGTATGGGACATAGCCAAAGCATACCTCAGAGCATTAACTATAACCCACATCATGGCTAAAAAGAATAAAGAGAAAAAGTAACAAAGTATGACATTAAAAGAAGAGTATAAGAAATTGGAGTTGGATCTTCAAAGAGATCCACAAAAGAAAATGTTTAAAAGACAAGTGAAGATGATTAAGCACAAACTGAACTTAATAGTTTCAGAAGAAAGAGCACAACAAACCAAAAGGATAAAACTTTTGAGAATGCAAATAAACCAGGAAGGTGGCTAGTGTATAAACTGAAAAGAAAAAGAAATAAAAGTATTAAATAAATTACAAGATAACCAGGGACATATACAATTCCAAAATAAGATAATTTTAAAAATAAAGTATATTATGAAAAGTAAATAAATCTATGGAAAAGATAACACAATATATGGAAGAAGCCAATCTATTCAAAGTCCCAGAAAACTAAAACTATATTAAATGGAAAAATAACAATATGGGAGCCAACAGTGATAAAAAGAAAGAAAAGTGATAAAACCCCAGGCCCAGATGGGCTCCTGGCAGAATTCTATAAATGCTTTTTAGGCACGTTAAGCTTGCCATTGAAGGAAGTTTATAATGAGCTATTATCAGAAGCCAAATTGTCAAAAACATGGATAGAAACGAATATTATGCTAATACCAAAAGAGGATGTAGATATGACATAGATAAAAAATTACAGACCAATGTATCTATTAAATGTTTAAATAAAATCTTCACTTCAATAATAGCAGAGAGATTGATATATTTTTTACTGAATTTATCCACCCAGATCAAAATAGTTTCTTACCAAAAAGACAACTAAACCACAATTTAAGGATTATTTTAGATACATTAGAATATTATGAAACACATCGAGGAAAACAAATGGCACTAATTTTCTTAGATGCTTAGAAGGCTTTTGATAATATAAGTTGGCAATTTATGATGCATCAACTAAACTGTATGGAGAGGAATTTATAAATGTAATTAAAACAATATACTATCAACAAATAACTAAAGTACTTGTAAATGGGGACTATGGAGAGAATTTTAATATAAAGAAAGGAATAAGACAAGGATGCCCACTATCACCTTTATTATTTACAGTATATTAACTTTGGAAATCTTGAATAGGAATATCAGACAAATCAGACAGAGGATATAAACTACAAACTACAAACATTTGCAGATGATTTGGTATTCATTGTAGGAGAACCATTAACAACAGCTCTTAAACTATTAAAAGAACTAGAAGAGTTTGGAGAGGTAGCAGGACTGAAAATAAACAGAAAAAAACCCTAAAGTGGTAATTAAAACCCCTACACAAAAACAAAAAGAAAAACTGGCAGAAAAAGTGAATTTTCAAAAGTCAAATACTTGGGAATATACTGATCAGCAAGATATGCAACAATAAAGGAAGATATGTAACTATATAAAACTTCTTAAACAAATAAAATTAGATTTAGAAAAATGGAAAAACTTACACTTATCAATGTTGGGAAGGATTGCCATGGTAAAAATGAATATCCTGCCAAAACTGATTTTCCTGTTCGAACAGTACCTATAAAAATTGATTTTTTTTTGGTGATAATCTGAATAAAGTAACTTTGAAATTTATTTGGCAAGGAAAAAAAGTGAGAATAAAATTGAAAATGTTACAAGAATCTAAAGAAAATGGAGGGTTTAGACTACCAGATTGATTTTTATATTATCAAGCATGTGTGATAACATAGTTAAAAGAATAGATAACCCTCAGACATGAGAAATTGTTATATCTAGAAGGACATGACTTATAACTGGGATGACATGCCTTTCTATGGCATGAGAATAAAATCCATAGATAATTTCAAAATCACTATATAAGAAACTCATTAATATAGGAAGAAATAAAACCTAAAATATATTTTAAAATTCCAGAATGGCTCTCAATGATGGAAACCTTTACATACCCAAATCTGGTGAAGTTCAAAAAGATTGTGACATATAAAGATATTTTGAATACTGAAAGAAAACTAAAATTGAAGCAAGAGCTTGAAGACCAGGGCATTATATTATCAAAATGGCCTCAACTGGCACGACAGCTTCCTCGGCACCTGGATGAAGCTGTCTATTTAGATCCACACCAATCAGGCATCAGGCCCGGGTACAGCACAGAGACAGCTTTGGTCGTGTTGGTGGATGATCTCTGGAGGGCCCATGACAGAGGTTATTCCTCTGTCTTGGTCCTATTAGATCTCTCAGCGGCTTTTGATACTGTCGACCACAGTATCCTATTGCGGCGGTTGAGGGGGTTGAGGGTGGGAGGCACTGTTTTATGGTGGTTCTCCTCCTTCCTCTCCGGCCGTTCACAATTTGTGTTGGCAGGGGGGCAGAGATCGACCCCAAGGCCCCTGATTTGTGGGGTTCTTCAGGGGTCAGTACTCTCGCCCCTACTGTTCAACATTTATATGAAGCCACTGGGTGAGATCATCTGTGGCTTTGGAGTAGAGTTTCATCAGTACGCTGATGATACTCAGCTGTACGTTTCTACCCCAGGCCACCCCAATGAAGCCGTGGAAGTGATGACCTGGTGCCTGAAGACTGTGCGGGGTTGGATGGGGCGAAACAGGCTTTGGCTCAACCTGGCCAAAACCAAGTGGCTGTGCTTTCTGGCACCCCGTTACAGCCAGTTAGTTTCATCGCTGGCTGTGGGAGGGGAAATTCTTGCCCCCACAGAGAGGGCGCACAATCTGAGTGTCCTCCTGGACGTGTGGCTGTCGTTAGAAGATCATATAGCGGCCGTCGCCAGGGATTTTTGTCAGGTCTGTAGGATCTACCAGTTGCGGCCCTTTCTGGATCGGGATGCCCTTTACATGGTCACATCCACCCTCGTCATCTCCCGCCTAGACTATGCCAATGCTCTCTACATGGGGCTCCCCTTGAAGAGCACCCGGAGGCTCCAGTTGGTGCAAAATGCAGCCGCGCGGGTGGTTTTGGAGGCTTCTCGGAGTTCCCATGTTATGCCACTCTTGTGCGAGCTGCATTGGCTTCCGGTAGCCTTCCGGGTGCGATTCAAGGTGTTAGTGACTATCTTTAAAGCACTCCATGGCTTGGGACCTGGGTACTTACGGGACCACCTACTGCCGTCATCGATCTCCCGTCGCCCAGTATGCTCCCATAGGGTGGGCCTCCTCGAGCTGCCATCGGCTGGATGGATGGCGAACCTGAGGGTATGGGCCTTCTCCTTGGGGGCACCCTACCTCTGGAACGAATTGCCCCCAGAGATGAGGACCATCCCTGACCTTTTGGCCTTCCGTCATGCGTTGAAAACATACTTATTTCATCAAGCCGATCTGGCCTAGGGTTTGATAGGGTTTAAATTGGTTTAAATTGGGTTTTAGTCTTTTATACTCTTGATTGAGTTTTATCTTTGAGCCACCATATTTAATCTTTTAAAATTGTTTTTTAAATATTGTATTTGTACTATTTTTTAATTTTGGCTGTACACCACCCCGAGTCCCTGTAGGGAGAGGGGCGGTATGCAAAACTAAATAATAATAATAATAATAATAATAATAATAATAATAATAATAATAATAATAATAATAATAATAATAATAATAATAATAATAATAATAACTGCAACTACAATCTAAATATAATTTAGATATAAAAAGGTATGGCTTTTATAAAAACAAACACTATTTGATCAGACACCGTTGAACTCTGGAGGAAAAACTAATTAAGAAGATATATAACTTTTTTTACTACATTTTCAAATGGGAAACAAAAGATACAATAGTACAATGGGGGAAAACTTTGGCTATAACATAGAACTAGATAAATGGCAAATTTTATGGGAGAGGAACTATTAATTAACTATGGGAACCTCTTATAAAGAAAACGTATATAAAATGTTTTGTAGATGGCATTTATTATCTGCTAGGTTAGGTAAAATGTTTAAAAATATGTCTAGCAAATGTTGGAAATGAGCACATTTTATCATATGTGGTGAACTTATGTTAAAAGCAAAAAAAATGGGGCAAAAATACACAGGTGGCCAGAAAAGATAATAGGAAAACATGTAGATTTGAACTGCTTTTATTAGGTGTAATATTAGATAAGAAAAGTATGTATTTAGCATTACATATTATAACAGCAGCAAGGATTGTATTTACACAATATTGAAAACATGAAAAAACACCACAAGATGATGAGATAATTAAGAGGACATTAGATTGACATTGAAAATTAAACAGAAAGAAGACACAACATTATCAAACGTGGAATCTATTTTATACATGGTTGGAAAAAAGGGGTGGAGATTAAGAATGTAATCAGTATTGTTAAGCAAATTAAATACCTAGATGATGTTTATTAAGCACTGAGGAATGTAATTAATAAAAAATCAATAAACATTAAAAAAGAAGAAGTGGAAGCTTCAATTACTGAAAGTTTTCAAGAGACTGGACTGCCATTTATCAAAAATGGTGTAGGGTCTGCTTCAGTAGAGGGGTTAGACTAGATAACCTACAAAGTACCTTCCAACTCTGTTAATCTGTATCTATTTGTACCTGTAGCTACCTGTCTACCCAGGGAAATATCTGACCAGATCTGTGGTATCGGCCGATGATGGTGGTAGAGCTTGATATCAAGGAATACTGGAGCTATGGGCAGAATGAGACCTGATCAAAAAGGAGTCAGGAGTGATGCTCATTGGGAAGGAGGCCACCACCTGCCTCAATACTGATTCCTCCTGGAGCTCCCCAGGTGCAGAATCAGTGCATGCTTCCAGTATGGGCAGGAAAGTCACTGAGCAGCCAATGTGCCCAGCACCAGCTCCCAAGGCAATCCCCAAATCCCCAACCCCTTCCAAGCCAAAGAAGCTGCAAAAGAAGAGCCAAAAGAAATTGCATGTGGTGCACTAGTTCATGGAGGTCTCTCTCCTAGCAAAGGAGAGGGAACTCCAACTGAAGAACATCAGTTGAACTTCTATGAAAGTGAGAATGATGGAGAGGATGACCCAATGGTAAGTGGAGCCATCAGTCCTTTGTCTGTTCTTGGGGAGATCATAGCACCCAAATCAGGGGCCCTGAGAGAGATGAAAGTGCTCACTCAGGGTGCATTCAATGCCTAATCAGCTTTCAAATGGTGCAGAAACTGGAGTTATGAGTGAAGAAGTGGTTATCAGCCCTGAAACCATATTAGAGCACCTTCAGGGCTGCCACAACAAGGCCATTGGAACTGTGGGAATGGGAGGGGGAAAAGAGAGATAGTGGGGGATGTGTAGCCAAAATAAGATTCTTTCTCTTGGAAATCAAGGGCATTCTCACCAGGTGCTGAGGCGGCATGGACCAAAGCCAACTGAAGTTGGGACTGTGACCTGATTGGACCATGTGATAGAAGTGTCATCTGCAGGGCAAGAATTTTGGGTTTTGATTTGGGTGGGGAAAATCTTGGATCCTTCAGAGTTGGGTTTTCACCAGCCATACCAATATGACGTGCCTAATTAATTTATACTTTGAGGAAACTCTAGGCCTCAGAGTTTTGATTGTGTTACATGGAACCCTGACAGTTGCACCATCCTATAAAGTTTGAGCAGGTTGACGGATTGTTGGTGGGGGATCCCCAGCCATGTACTTAACAGAACCAATATGTCCACCACAAAACAATTGCATTCATAGTGGCACAAAAAATTATGGAGGATGTGATATTGGGGTTGTCTTGGTTAAGCAAATGGAGCCCTACTGTATGCTGGCAGAAGGGAATGAATCGCAATAATGAGGAAAAATCCCATCACAGCAGGGAGGAAAACCAAATCAGAGGAAAATTAGTGAGGGAGAGCTTGAACATTTAAAAGCCACAGCCTAGGACACCATCCATCCTTAAGGAGTACAGAGATTTAACAGAAGCATTCAATGAGAATGTAGGAGTGTGACATCCTACATCCTCAGCAACCCATGGACTGCACCATTGTCAGATTGCTGTCATGATATTGTCATTCATGTGGGGAGGGAACCCTGGATTCTTTTACTCATTTATTGCTCTCATCCTGTTTCCCTAGTTTATAACTTTTACCCTGTCACCTATTTTGCCCTTTGCTTTGATTTACCTTGGGGAATGTAGGAGGGCCATCTATTTTCTCTTAGTTCGGAAGCCTCACAGAAGAAGCGCATGGGAACAGCTCCTTATCTCTTTCTCAGGGTGACCATTTCCACAACATCTTTGCAACTGTGGATTGGCTCATTCAACACCAGACTGAGGGGAGTGATTTCTAACCACTTTATCCTAACAGAATTGCCTGGGGGGAATTCAGACCCTGCTTTGCATTGTCTTGCATTTATTTTATTTATTTATTTTATCATATTTTTATACCGCTCCCTCTCCCAAAAAAGGGACTCGGGGCAGTGTACAGCCTACTAAAAACACATAAATACATTATAAATACAGTTAAAAATATATTAAACGCGATTGTCCCGGCTGTGTCCCATCAAAACCAAATACAACAATATAAAATCAGGGATCTATATAAAAATTAAAAATTAATTACTAAAACCGAACTAGTTTAAAACCAGAACCCATTTACTCGGCCAGGCCAGCCTGCCTAAAAAGTAGGGTTTTAACTGCGCGCCGGAAGGTCAGGATATCCGTCATAGCTCGTATCTCCGGGGGGAGATCATTCCATAGGGAGGGAGCTCCCACAGAGAAAGCCCGAACTCTTGGGGCCGTCAGCCGACAGCGGCCGGGCGACGGTACCCCAAGGAGGGCAACCCTGTGGGAGCGTACTGGGCGGCGGGAGGTTGATGATGGCAGCAGGTGGTCCCGTAAGTACCCAGGTCCCGAGCCATGGAGCACTTTAAATACCATCAGTACCACCTTGAATCGAATCCGGAAGGCCACAGGAAGCCAGTGCAGCCTGCGGAGAAGCGGTGTAACTGGGAGCTCCGAGGGGCACCCACGATCACCCGCGCGGCTGCATTCTGGACTAACTGCAACCTCCGGAGACTCTTCAAGGGGAGCCCCATGTAGAGAGCATTGCAATAATCCAGGCGGGAGATAACGAGGGCGGAAGTGACTGTGCGAAGTGTGCCCAGATCCAGAAAGGGCCGCAACTGGTAGATCAGACGAATCTGATAAAAAGCCCCCCTGGCGACGGCTGCAATGTGTTCTTCTAAAGACAGCCGTACGTCCAGAAGGACACCCAAGTTGCGCGCCCTTTCCACGGGGGTCAAGACCTCTTCCCCCACGGCCAGTGAAGGAACCAGCTGGCTGTATCTGGGCGCAGGAAACCACAGCCACTCGGTTTTGGTCGGGTTGAGACGAAGCCTGTTACGACCCATCCAACTCCGCACGGCCTCCAGGCACCGGGACATCACTTCGACAGCTTCGTTGGGGTGGCCCGGGGTGGAGATGTACAGCTGAGTATCATCAGCGTACTGATGGAACACCACCCCGAAGCCACGGATGACCTCTCCCAGTGGCTTTACATAAATGTTGAACAGCAGGGGCGAGAGCACCGACCCCTGAGGGACCCCACATAGTAGAGGCCTCGGGGCCGATCTCTGCCCCCCCGTCAACACAAATTGCGAACGGTCAGAGAGGAAGGAGGTGAACCACCGCAACACGGTGCCCCCCACCCCCAACCCCTCCAACCGCTGCAATAGGATACTGTGGTCGACAGTATGAAAAGCCGCTGAGAGATCTAACAGGACCAGGACAGAGGAACAACCCCTGTCCCAAGCCCTCCAGAGGTCATCCACCAACGCGACCAACGCCGTCTCCGTGCTGTGCCCGGGCCTGAAGCCCGATTGGAGGGGATCGAGATAATTCGCTTCATCCAGGTACTGCGGGAGCTGACGTGCCACCACACTCTCAACAACCTTCGCAACAAAGTGAAGGTTGGAGACAGGACGATAGTTAGATAACAATGCTGGGTCCAGGGACGGTTTCTTGAGGAGGGGCTGCACCACCGCCTCTTTCAAGGCGGCGGGTAACAGCCCCTCTCTCAAGGAAGCGTTTATAATACCCTGGAACCAGCCTCGTGTCACCTCCCGAGTGGCCAAGACCAGCCAGGAGGGGCACGGGTCCAGCAAACAGGTGGTGGCATTCAGTCCCCCCAGTATCCTGTCCATGTCCTCCACAGTAACAGGATCGAGCTCAACCCAATTGACCACACCGATATCCACCCCCGCCCCCCCGCCTGGAGATGCCCAGTCAGAGTCCAGTTCATCCCGGATCTGAGCGATTTTGTCCTGCAGAAACCTAGAAAACTCCTCAGCCCGTCCCTGCAAGGGGTCCTCCCGCACTCCCACCTCCAGGAGGGAGCGGGTCACCCTAAATAGGGCAGCTGGGTGGTTTTCCGCAGACACAATAAGGGTGGAGAGGTAAGATCTCCTCGCCATCCTTATCGCCACTAAATACGTCTTAATATAAGATCATAATAGTGTTCGGTCAGATCCAGAGCGGCTAGCCCTCCAACTGCTCTCTAGGCGTCTTTTCTGGTGCTTCATCTCCCTTAGCTCCTCAGAAAACCAGGGAGCCACGTGGGATCGGCACCGGGTCAGAGGCCGCAAGGGCACGACTTGGTCAAGGGCCCCAGCAGCCACCCTATCCCAGGTGGCGACCAAGCCCTCAACCGAGCTTCGTGTGTATGAGCTTCGGGAAATGGCCCAAGCTCCGTCAGGAACCTATCAGGGTCCATCAGGCACCTGGGGCGGTACCATTTTAATGGTCCCGCCTTCCTGCGGTCAGGGGGTGCGGAACGGAAGTCGAGCTTCAGGAGCGAGTGATCCGTCCATGACAGGGGTTCCACAACTATATCCCCTATACCCAGATCACTCTGCCACTGATCAGAGACAAAAACCAGATCCAAGGTGTGACCTCCCACATGAGTAGGGTCCCGAATTAACTGGGTCAGGCCCATGGCCATCATGGAAGCCATGAACTCTTGAGCAGTCCCCGAGGAACCGCCGGCAGACGGCAAGTTGAAATCCCCCATGACCATAAGCCTGGGGGTCCCAACCGCCACGCCAGCTATGACCTCAAGGAGCTCAAGCAGGGCCGCTGCCGCATAGCAGGGAGCCAGGTATGCGACCAGCAAGCCCACCTGAACCTTGGGACCGAACTTCACGAAAAGGAGCTCACACCCGGTTGTCTGAGACACAGTGGCTTCCCTCGGACATAGATCCTCCTTAATAACCACCGCAACCCCCTCTCCCCTCCCCTGGGCCCTCGGCCGATGAAAGACCCGAAACCCGGCTGGGCACATCTCCACCAGAGGGACTCCCCCCTCCTGGCCCAGCCAGGTCTCGGTAACTCCCACCAGGTCCGCACCCTCCTCACAAATCAAATCGTGAATGAGAGGGGCTTTATTCACTTCCTTTCAATAAAAGTTTCCTTTTGAAATGCTAAAATTTCAAGGGTCTATGCTTTCTTAAATGGGGAGGAGAGGCAGGACCTTACATAAAGCAGGGTCAAACTTGCTCTACTGAGGGGACCCTGCATACAATGTCTGAGCAAAGCAGTAATCAAGGAGAGGGAGAATGCTAGGGTAAAACCTCCACTACCACCACCCAGCCAGAGGCCAACTCTATCTGCCCCATCAAAGACATCAAAACTGTTTTGAAGGCCGCATTTTGAATGCCCCCACAAAGCCCAGATGGTCAATTGGAGTGGGGAAGAAATATAACTGAGACAGAAAAACCCAAGAAGTCAGCCTCATCTGGGGTAGTCAACAACTGGGCTGGAAACATGAGCTGGAAGCCCTATCTGACCAGGAAGAGCCAATCAAAGAAGCGGCTGGAGATAATTGCTTCAAGAGAAACTTTATGCAGTTTGTGATGGAGGCTTTTGAAAACCTCAGAACAAGAGGGGAATTAGATTGACACCAAAGATGGGGCAAGGCAGCAGGAACAGCCAGTTGGGCTAGTGCTGCCACTTTGGATCCAGCAGCTGCAGGCCAAGCAGATGTGGCAGGGAGCAGAAACATCTAGGTGAACCCACCCTGCACAGCACCAGCCCCTGCAATTGCCCCTGATGAGCCCAGAGCACTGCAACTGGAGAGGAAGAAACCCCCTGGGAGTGAAGTATGATGGCAACCTGCAGCAACTGGGGTTTTTCCTGGCACATGTCCTCATGGACATGCAAGACTACAGAAGGGATTTCCAGACCCAGGGCATTTGGGTCCGAGTTGTCATCCCGTCTCTGGAAGGGGTAGCTGCCTGTTGGGTGGTGACCCTCCAAAACATAGATGCCCCTGAACTGCAGATTTTTGACTGATCCATGATGGCCCTCTGCTGCCAATTTGAAGATCCCTTGGCAGATTGCAAAACTCATGATCACATCAGAACCATGAAATCCCCTAGTACTGAGATCATTTGCCTGTTTTAAATGCAGGAAGGAGTGGCACCATGCAGCTGAGTGTCATTTGAAAACTTCTGCTTGAAATCCAGAACGCCTATCTGGAGGAAAGCCCACAAAAACAATTCTCTGAGAAAAAGACACTGCACTGAGAAGTGGAGAAACTGTGAAGTTTTGTCCCTCACAAAATTGGGGGAAGGAACTCCAGCATCACCTGGGGAGGAATCAGGCCCATCTCAGAGTGACCTGGAAGATGACCTGCTGGTAAGTGAACTAATTGAGCCACTCACCCTGCCCCTAAGACTATTCATCCCCAGTTGGAGGAAAAGAATGAAAATCTTAGCCTCTTGGACTCAAGGTGTACTCAATTTTTGATTAGCACAATCCTGGTGGGAAAATTGGACATACACTTAGAGAAGCTAAAAAACCCCATCACATTCTGCCAGTTAGCTGGATCAGTCATGGGGGGGAGGGGGGGGACTGGTCATTTTTGCCATAGAATCTCTAGACATAGCAATGGGGATTCACGATGAAAGACTCACTTTCATTTTGGCACCCAGAATGGAATGGCCACTAATTCTAGGGCTCAACTGGTTGAGGAAGTAGAACCCCAGTCTGAACTGGAAGCAGGGGGTTCTAAGGTTTCAGTGGGGAGTGACTGGACTCAATGGCCAAAGGAAGGTACTGGAGGGAGACCAAAATAAAGAAACATCAATGGAGGGAAAGGTCGCACCAATCCAGGGCATCCCCATCCAGGGACCTAGCTGAGGTATTCAGTGAAGAAGGCTCCAACGAGCTCCCGCCCACCCCACAGACTGCACTATAGAGATCCTCCCAGGGGCCAAATTACTGAAACCAAAAATGTATAGTATGTCCCCCAGGGAACTCGAGGAATTGAGTGCCTTCATAGATAAAAACCTGGTGAAAGGTTTCATCAAACCAATGTGACCAAAAATTGCCACTCCAGTGCTATTCTGAGAGAAGATGGGTCTTTGCACCATCTTGTGAGGATTATAGAAATTTGAACACTGTGAGCATGGAGAATGTCTACCCCCTCCCCCTCATGAAAGATACCTTTTGGACTCCAAGGAGCCCCACTATATTCATGCAGCAGATCAATGAGATGCTGCATGAGCACTTATATAAAGGAGTCCTAGTTTATCTTCATTACATCCTCATCTACTTGGTGATGATGGAGGAGCACATGAAGCTAGTGCAACAAGTTTTGCAGCAGTTCCTGAAGGCCAACCTGTATGCCAAGTATGAGTTTCACAAAAGGAAGAAATCTTGAAGGCTGACATTAGTTTAGACTACCTGGGTTTATCAGGTGTCATGTCAGGGAATAGAAATGGACCCAGGGAAAGTGAAAGCCATCCTAGGGTGGGCAAAAAATGTAGGCCACAACATAAATCTAGATGAGTGGGAAAAAACATGGACCGAGAACTGGAAGCTGACTCTGTTGATGGCATTTAAGGAAAATCAATACAAAATGTTTTGCAGATAGCACTTAGTGCCGACAAGACTGGCGAAAATGTATCCAAATATAAAATCAGAACACTGGAAGTGCAAACAAAAAAAAAGGAATGTTTTTCCATATATGGTGGCAATGTATAGAGGCTAAAAAATATTGGAAGAAAGTACAGAGATGGCTGTTTGAGATTGTAAAGTATAGATTGAAATTGGAACCAGAATTTTTTTTATTAGGCATGAGGGAATTTGAGTAAAGATAAAAGTTACCTTGTTGTACACATTTTAACTGCAGCAAGAATTATTTTTGCATAAAGCTGGAAGAGCTCTAAAACATCATCAGAGGAAGCTTTAATCCAAGAAATAATGGATTGTGCTGAGCTAGACAAATTCACGATGGAATCAAAAGGCAAGGATGATTATGATTATTATGCAATATTGGGTTGGTAGTATAAATGGGTGAAGAATAAAGATAAAAATGATGTATAATCACAGAACGAGAAACATGTATATATAATGACACATTTACTGTTAATGGAAATGAGAGTTCTGTATTTTTGTTTTTAAAGAATAAAAATTATTTAAAAAAAGAAAGAAAGCCATCCTAGGGTGGCATGCCCCAAGGTCCTACAACCAGTTACAAAGCTTCCTGGTGTTCACTAACTTCTACCAGCAATTCATCACTTTCTTTGCAAAGATAACCCTGCCAATAATGGAGCTATTGAAAATGGGAGAGAAGGATGAAACCACAACCAAGCCAGCAACTAAGTTGGACAATGGAGTGCCAAATGGCCTTTGGAAAACTTAAGATTTTTTGCAGTGGAATTAGTTTCAAGGTACTGCAGCCTGGAAGAGCTGTTTGTGATCCAGGTAGATGCCAGCAATGTAACAGTAGGGGCAGTGCTCCTTCAGAGAGACATAGAGGGGGAATTGCATCCGTGTGCATACATTTTACAAAAACTGAATGAAATAGAAAGGCATTGAGCTGTATGGGAGAAAGAGGCATTTGCAGTGATATGGGCTTTACTAATCTAGAGACAATTCCTGGAGGAAAGCAGAGTGTCAGGGTTCCAAGTAATAGTACTCCCATAGCAAGCAAAATTTTGAGGCAGGTAGATTCCTCAAAGAATAACTTTATTTGGATATATCATATTGGCACAGATCTGATGAAAATTGACTTTGAAGTTTCCCGCAGTTTTCACCTAATTAAAAGTAAAAGTTTGTCACTTTCTCAAAACAATTAGTCACATGGTCCAAGCACGGCACAGTCTGGTTGCTGGGTGACATCACTCTACCTTCCTCCAACCAAATGTGAAAATGTCCTTGGTTCCTAAGAGAAAATATTTCTCCCAACTATCTCAATTCCCCCTTCCTATCTCTCAGCTTCAGTGTGGCAACACTGAAGCTATCAAAAATGGCTTCAGCCAGTCAGCTTCAGGGTTGACACAGAGTCCCTTTCAAAGTGTGGACTGATCACAAAAACCTAGAAATACTGAGAACCCTCTGAAAGCTCTCACATAAGCAAATCCAGTGGGAATAACACTTTAATCAATTTGAGTTCAAACTGAAGTACATCCCAGGGGGAAAGAATTTCCTAGCTGATGCTCTGTCCCACCTGCTGCAATACAAAAGCAATAGAGAAGACATAGTGAATACAGTCATCTCTATGAAGCAGCGGGCAGCACAGGCAACTAGAAGGCAGCAGCAAGAAAGGAACTAATGCAGTAATATAGCAAATGAAGAGGAAGCTATGAATAGATGCTCAGTTCGAAGTCTATCGGGTACAAGTCCTGCAGAAGAGCCATGATGCTAAGCAGGCAGGCCACTTTGGATTTTTAAAGATTGTACATTTGGCTGAACAACAGTTCTGATGGCTAGAAATGGAAAAAGACATAGAGATCTATGTAAAAAGTTGTGCAGTGTGTGAAGCTATGAAAAATAGACCAGGAAAGAGCCCACCTGCAACAGGTGGCAGAGCCAAACAAACCTTGGGAAGAAATCACCATGGATTTTATCATTGAACTCCCAGAAAATGGGGGGAACTCTGTAATTTGGACAGTAATCAATTTGTTCTCTAAACAAACTCACTTCATAGCTTGCTTGAGCTTCCCATTTGCTAAGGTGTTTTTTTACTGGTACAGGGGTTGCCAAAGTGGATCATTTCAGACTGGGGAATCCAATTCACTGCCAAATTTTGGAGGGAGTTCATAAAACTGATAGGATTATGCCAGGGGCTCAGCTCAGCCTTTCATCTGAGCACAAACAGGGCTGCGGAGTGTTCTAACACAATGGTGGAACAAAACTGCATTGCTACGTCAACTACCATTAATCTAACTGGACAGAAATGCTGCGTTTTGCTGAAGTGGCTTATAATAAGGCTGTACAGAGTAGTATGGGGCTACTTTTTAAGGTGGTGATGGGAGACGAATTTGTATCCCTTTTGCATCAGCAGAAAATCGGCCTGCCGCCCTGTTTAGAGTGACCCGCTCTCTACTTGAATCGAGAGCGTGGGATGACCTCTTGCAGGGTAGGGCGGAGGAGTTTTCCCGATTTCTGCATGATAAAATCGCTCAGATTCGGGAGGGGCTCGACTCCAATTGGATGGTCCCAGGGGAGGTGTCCGGGGCAGGTCTTGGGAGTGTTATCTGGGGGGAGGTGACCGCCGAGGGTGTGGACAGGTTGCTGGGGGGTCTGAATGCCACCACCTGTTTATTGGACCCGTGCCCTTCCTGGCTGGTTTCGGCTGCCAGGGAGACGACACGAGGCTGGCTCCAGGGGATTGTCAACGCTTCCTTGAGAGAGGGGGTGCTCCCTACCGCCCTGAAGGCGGCGGTGGTGCGCCCCCTCCTCAAGAAGCCTTCCCTGGACCCAGCTATTTTAAACAACTATCGTCCAGTCTCCAACCTTCCCTTCGTGGCGAAGGTTGTTGAGAGTGTGGTGGCACGTCAGCTCCCCCAGTACCTGGAGGAAGCTACTTACCTCGACCCGTTCCAATCGGGCTTCAGGCCTGGACATAGCACTGAGACGGCATTGGTCGCGTTGGTTGATGATCTCTGGAGGGCTCGTGACAGAGGGTTCTCCTCTGTCCTGGTCCTATTAGATCTCTCGGCGGCTTTTGATACTATCGACCATAGTATCTTGTTGCGACGGTTGGGGGGGTTGGGGATTGGTGGAACCGTCCTTCGATGGTTCTCCTCCTTCCTCTCTGACCGTTCGCAATTCGTGTTGGCGGGGGGGGAGAGGTCCACCTCTAGGCCCCTGGTTTGTGGGGTGCCTCAGGGGTCGGTCCTCTCTCCCCTCTTGTTCAACATTTACATGAAGCCGCTGGGTGAGATCATCCGTGGTCTTGGAGTGAGGTGTCATCTGTATGCAGATAACACCCAGTTGTACATCTCCACTCCGGACCACCCCAACGATGCTGTGGGGGCTATGTCTAGGTGCCTGGAGGCCGTGCGGGACTGGATGGGCGGGAACAGGCTTCGGCTCAACCCATCCAAGACCGAGTGGCTGTGGTTTCCGGCGCCCCGATATAGCCAGCTGACACCTTCGCTGGCTATCGGGGGGGAAGTTCTGCCCCCCACAGAGAGGGCTCGCAACCTGGGAGTCCTCCTGGATGTACGGCTGTCGCTTGAACATCACATCGCGGCCGTCTCCAGGGGGGCGTTTCATCAGATCCGTCGGATCTACCGGTTGCGGCCCTTCCTGGATCGGGACGCCTTGCGCACGGTCACTCAGGCCCTTGTCACCTCTCGCCTGGACTATTGTAATGCCCTCTACATGGGGCTCCCTGCGGGGAGCATCCGGAGACTCCAGCTGGTGCAAAATGCAGCCGCGCGGGTGATTATGGGGGCGTCACGTAGCGCCCATGTGATGCCTCTCCTGCGCGAGCTGCATTGGTTACCGGTTGCTCTCCGGGTTCGCTTTAAGGTTCTAGTTTTGACCTTTAGGGCGACCCATGGCATGGGACCAGGTTACCTTCAGGACCGCATTCTGCCAGCGTTCTCCAACAGGCCGGTGCGTTCCCACAGAGAGGGTCTGCTCCGGGTGCCGTCGGCTGCTATGTGTCGTCTGGCGGCGCCAAGGAGTAGGGCCTTCTCTGTGGGTGCCCCCGCCCTCTGGAATACTCTGCCACCGGAGCTCCGTACCGGCATGGACCTGAGGGCCTTCAGGCGCGCGTTGAAGACCTGGCTCTTTGAGCAGGCCGGCCTGGGCTGAGAAAATGGTTTTAATTTGGTCTCCATATTTAATTTTAAATTGGGTTTTAAGGGGGGGGGGGGGTTTGTTAGTTTTATCAAGCAGCCGATTGAAATTTAATATTTTTTAACTTTTGTATTCTTTGTGGGGTTTTTAGATGAGCTGTTCACCGCCCTGAGTCCCTCGGCAGAAGGGCGGTATATAAATGGAATAAATAAATAAATAAATTTGTGCCCCTGCTAGAATACCCTAGGGAGCCCTGTCACACTAAATGGGTGGGTTCCCTTCAGAATACTGGGGAAAATATTAAGAGACACTAGCCAAGGCCACTGAGAGTCAGAAAGTCAAGGCAGATAATAGACAAGCAGCCCAGGTGCCATTCCATATAGGGGACAAATTGTATCCATTTACAAAGTATTTCAGGTAAGAAACTGGGTCCAAAATACATAGGGTCTTTCCCTATTATAAAACTTAAAAGCCCAGTCACAGTAGAGCTTAAACTATCCAGGATATTGGGAAAAGTGCACCCAGTGTCCCATTGTAGTCTGCTTAAAGTGGTGGTGGGATCTAGGATGAGACTGGTGGAGAGAGAGGCTCTAGGTCCCATGATGGTGTGTGTGTGTGTGAAAAGCATTATGAAGTTAAATGGATCTTGGATTCTAGATTATATAAGGGAAAACTCCAATACTTAGTAAAGGTACCCTATGTCAGAGATGCAATGGGTTAAAGCTCAGAGTATGAAGACAGACTGGTTAGTGAGGGAATTCCATGAAAAATACCATCAGAAGCCAGGGGCTCCTTCCTAGGGTGGGGGATGGGAAGTCTTGGTGTAATTAACAATGTGTTTACTATTTTCCAGGTATCTTCCAGGTTTCAGGGGGGGTCTGATTATCAACTTTAAAATATGTTTTTGCTGTCCCAGCCATTGCCGCTATTCAGCTTGCCACAATAATAGGGAGGAGGGAAAGCTACCTTTGGAGTACCAGTTTGAGGCAGCAACAAGAAATCGTCCTATGGAAATCAAGGTCACCTAACTAGTTGTACAACAAAGACTTGGACAGTTTCCATAACAATGTCTGACTATCTAATTGGACAATATGACTTTCACTAATAGGGTGAGGGAGATTTATGTGAAAACAGCAGGAATTAGGTAGAGTTGTTTTTGCTTTCTGTGCTGATATGGTGAACTCAATAAAGTTTTGCATTCAAAGATTGGAACATCTCAATAGTGCTTGCTTGGTTGGGTCCATCAGTCAGAATCTTGACGTATATAATACACATCTGCACACACCACCTGTTTTTTTTAAATCAGTACTGATTTCTATGCAGATACAGGAGCATGGCTTGAATTTCATTTTAAATATGTTGAATTATGTTTTAATGTATCAATAAACAGAAGAACTCCTCAATTTCACATAAAAAGGGATGTTTTGAAGAAACATGATAAGTACAAAATACCTTTCGTTCAATCATTAGCATTTGGCAAAGAACGGCCATCTGTGAAATCCAACAGACTGTCCTGATGCAATTAGAATCAGGGGGAAGCATTGTGACATTCTTTTTTTGGCATCCAGAACTTTTCCCATATGTATTTTACCAGGGGAAAATAAACAGGATTCACATTTTTGGAACACAGTCAATTAAAAAAATGTTGATTGCCTCTGCAGATATTCCCATGGTGCCAAACTGTACGTGAAAAGAAGGGAGGATAGAAGAGAAAAAGGAGGAAGAAGAGGAGAGAAGGTGTGATAATTAAAAGAATTGCCACTCTGTAAGTCAGTGGAGCTAATATGTCAACTCAACAAGCTGAGGAAGTAGAATGTGCCCAGCTGCTAGAAAGACTCAAATGTGGTTTGGTTCCTGGCACCACTTGTGACAAGATGAATTACAAATAGTAAGAAAGTGAGTTTCCATGCTATCCTGTGCCAGATGGTTACTTCTCTGTTTGATAGCATTTAGGCTGCAAAGGGAACTCTGTAGCCAATGAATGCTGTTGTACTGGCAGAGCCACATCAGGAATCAACTATTTCTCCTTTGGTCAATGCCATCTTGGAAAAAGACCTGTGCACAACTGGAAGAAAAGAGAATTCCAACGAGAGAGCTGGAGAAACAAATGATTTCATTCCTATTGCAATTAGAGGGTTTTTTTTGTTGAAGACATGATATGACTGTGATAATAGCAGGACAATTTTGCTTACATTCATGCCTTTTGTATAAAGACTGACTGAATACAGGAAGCATGTAAATCATCTTGATTCTCAAGTCTTGACCCCAGAACACATTCAACATAGGTGTAAATGAAGATTGCCCCAATCTTCATTACATTCTGTCATCTTCATTCCTTTTGCTGCATTGCAAAAGTCAGTCAGTCAGGATTTTCAAATGAATACTTTATTAAATATAAATTGCCAAAAAGTAGCTACAGACTCCTGCTGGGAGTCAGACATTTGCTGGGTCCTTCTAATAGAGGACACTGAGCAAAGCTTCATTACAGAACAATGGTGGTTGTTGCCAGAGATTACAGATTTGAATAAACAACAAATAAGCAACATCTGCTCCAGCATATGTGTACGGTGGGGGGGAAACCCACAAAATAAAAGAATTTGCAAATGCCAAAAGCAAGACTAAACTGCCAGTGTTACTGTAAAGTGAATTTTTAATTGCACATGTATACAAGGCAGGCTAGGGGTATTAGTCTCACATATGTCTGCTTGCTGCCAACCTGGAGTATAGATGAATTTAATTAAATAAGGATTATCCCTTCTTCCCAGTACAATTACTTATTTATAACAAAGATAGAATTGCCTAATAAAATTATAATAGTTTATTTTAAAACACATATATTCAGACCATTGCTCAAAAAGAAGCTGGTATTCATTTAGGAATGCTTGCAATTTGACTGTCTTTTAGAATTAATTCCCTTATTTTGCTAAATGGAAAGAGAAAATGGAAAGAGATGTAAGGTCTTTCTGCTCTTCAAAATATAAGTATGAACTCTTGAAAACTTTGTATTTCAAAAGGATTTTTTAATTGAAGGGGGCTAAAGCAGGTCTAAATTAAAAGCAGGATCTGGGGTCCCTCAGGGCATGCAACTAAGATAAAGGGAATTAGAACCCCTCCCCACAATCCAATGTGGATTCTACCAATCCACAGGTGTGAAGATATTATACTAGCATCTCTGAGAAAGCAGATAAGGAAAATTTCCCAGGGCTATCTTCCAGTGCTGCAATCCACATGGCCCCTTCTTCCCTTGCATCTCCCCAAGAGGTGAGAATTTTCCAGGCATCTGGGGCACCAGGCAATGGTTATAGATTGGGTAAAAGGGTATACAGCAGACAAAGTAAGAAATAAGATATTTAGGATACATAGAGAGGAATGTATCTTAAATATTAAAGAATTAAATATATCAAATCCAAACCCCCTTTCTTCCATTGAAGAATGGTAGATACATGGATCTGACTTATTGCCCTCCTCAAAAAAATGGGAGTTGCACCTGGAAGTCATGAAGCATGTATTACATTAAGAATTAGGATGGTTTGTGAGGGTATTTCAGGTGGAAATTCCATAACAATGTGGCGGCTTTTACATGTTTTTTGACTACCCATTTGCTTTGGGAAGAAGGTAAGTATTTCCATGCTACTAAATATTGTGTGGAGCCATGATGAGTGTGCAAGTCAAGGATATCTTTAATTTCAAAATATTGTTCCCCTTCCCCCAAAATGGGGTTGGAGGTGTGGGAAGGGGGGGGGGGTCTGATTTTGAAGTGATTTCTGGTTTGAGTAGGCTGCAGTGAAATACTGGATGAACCTGTCTAAGTGTCCTAGGGAGTAGGAGTTCTACATTGGCCCATTTCAGATGATTCTGGTAATGGGAAATGGGCCAATGAATTTTGGCCCCAGTTTCTTAGAAGGTTATAATGATTGTAGGAACTTTGTAGATAAGTATATGCGGACTCCAATCTTGAACAGTTTGAGTTCAGTGCATTTTTTTTTATCAGCTTGAACTTTAAAAACAGCTCTGGCATCTTGCAGGACTAGTCTGACCACTGGCCAAGTAGTTTGTAGATTGTTTATCCACTCCTTAAGGGAGGGAATGTCAGGTTCCTTGGTGGGTAGCTGTGGCATGGGGTTGAATTCTTGTCCTGTGGCTACCATTCCTGTGGTGAAACCAGTGCTACTGTGTCCTGAGTTATTGTAAGCTACCTCAGTTAAAGGCAAAAGGTCAGTCCAATTGTCCTGTTGGTAGTTAATAAAACATCTTAAATATTGTTCTAATATTCCATTGGCTCTCTCTTTCACCCCATTTGTCTGGGGGTGTTGTAAAGAGCTCAACCCCTGGGTGGAGCCTAATAGAAAATAGTCCACCAAAATTTGGAAATGAATTGTACACCCCTGTCTGAAATAATCCATTGGAGATCTCCATGGAGGTGATAAATGTGTACTAAAAACATTTTTGCTAATGCCTTGGCCATTGGGATCTTCTGGCAGGGTACAAAATGGACCTGTTTTGAAAAGAAGTCCATTACAAACCAATTGACTGTGTTTACTGTGCTTTCAGACAGGAGATTTTCTTTGCCATCTTTTTGCAGCTGCATAGGTAGGGCTGCTGGCAACATAGCTGTCAATATTTTTTAAAGAGATGACCACCAGAATTGTCTTTTGATGAGGTGCAGAGTTTTTACAAATCCAAAATGTTTAGCTACTTTGGAATCATAGCATGGTTTCATGAGGTCCAGTCTCTGTCTGGCAGGGAATGTAAAGTTTGTTCTCTACCCAGGCTAGACCATCTTTAAGTAAGCAAATATTTTGTGATTTTGGAGCCAGTCATCCTTAAGTAGTATCTCCTTACATTTGGAAGTTGTTGCATGGTCAGCAAGTGGTTCTTTTTTTCCTTGTGCTCGGGTGATACTTTGGCTGCTAGTTGGGTTGGTTGGAGTATGGGTTTAACAATTTCAATATTTTTGCTGTTGTATTGGGGTTTCCTGGATAGGGCATCAGCCAAGAAATACCCCCCCCCCCAGGAGAAACTTGTGAGTGAAATTAAAGCATTTAAAATATTATGCCAAACATATTTGTTTGGGGGAGAATTTCATGGAGTTTTCAGGGCTTCTAAATTTTTATTATCAGTCCAGATTTTGAAGGGGATTTTATTCCCTTCTAGGAAATGTCTCCATGTGAGGAGGGCCCATTGCACAGCATATGCCTCTTTCCCCATATGGCCCATCTTTGCTTGGTTTTTGTCAATTTCTTGGAAGTGTAAGCACATGGTTGCAAATGTCCATGTCCATTCTTTTGGAGTAGGACTGCTCCTACTGCTACATCACTGGCATCAGCTTGGATGACAAATGGTTGCTCTGGGACTGGGTGTTTTAGGATTGGTTCAGCTGAGACTAGTTTTTTAAGTTTTTTGAATGCCACTTGGCATTCCATTATCTAGTTAAGGGCTCCAGTTTCTCTCCCCCCCCCCCCCTTTTCATTTTTAATAAGCTCATAATGGGGAGGGCAATATTTGCAAAACCTGGAATGAACTGATGGTAAAAGTTTGCAAAACCCTGGAAACTTTGTAGTTGTTTGAGGATTTGGGGTGGCTCCCAATCAATAATGGCTTTTATTTTTTGTGGGTCCATCTCTATTCCTTTTTGGGATATTCTGTATTCCAGGTAGTCAATTTTCTCTTGGTGGAACTCACATTTAGAGAGTTTTGCATATGGTTTGGTGGCTTGGGTGCAAACTGCTCTGACTAATTTTATGTGCTCTTCTTTTGTTTCAGTGTAAATTAAAATATCATCAAGATAAACTAGAATCCCCTTGTTATAAGCATTCAAAAATGAAACAACAGACTTTTGATAATCTGAGTTATAGGATGCTTTATTAAGGAAAATACTGCAGTATGGACTCAGTTCACTCTAGAAAAGAAACATTTTCTAAGAGGAAGGAGATGCCTCCATGTAGTGAATACAGCTTATATAGGTTTATCAAATCACTTGGTTACATAATACTTCCTTTTTCCATATAGAGACGTTATACAACCTTCCATGGAAAACTTCCAATATTTTCAGATGTCCTGTTTTTCACATTCCAGAAAAAATTATAAGGAAACCTCAATATTCCTTAATGTGACATTTATAATGTCAGAGCGCCCCAGTACAAATGTCTTTTAACCTATGCCAAATAAATTGTCTCACAAAAACACATTTCATAACTGTTCTGAGCTTTAAAACTGCGAACACAAAATGGCTTCAGTTTGGTTCTTTATATTCTCAAGTATAATATCCAAATTTTACTCATAACACCCTTTGTACAAATGTCCATGGAGCACCTTGCTAATCATTTGCATAAATATGTCAGGGCTTTTTGTAATCTGAAAGGAGTACTTTAAACTGGTAGAACCCCAGTGGGGTGTTAAAAGCAGTCTTCCACTCATCTCCTTTCCTAATTCTGATGCAGTAGTATGCCTCTTGCAAATCTAACTTTGAAAAAAATTCTTTAGAGAGGTGGGCCAACATGTCCTTCATGATGGGAATTGGGTACATATTTTCCATGATGATGGTGTTCAGGTTACAGAAATCCACATAAAGGCGTAGGGTACCATCTTTCTCTTAGCAGAACAAAACTAGGGCTGCTATTTTTGATTGGGTGGGTTTGATGAAACCCCTTTTTAGATTTTTGTCAATAAACACTCTGAGTTCATCTAGTCCTATAGGAGACATTTTTGATTTTGGAACTTTAGCCCCCGGCAGGATCTCAATGGCACAATCTGTGGTGTGATGAGGCGGAGTTCATCAGACACCTCCTTGCTAAGTACTTTTGGCCAAATCATGGTATTCTTTGGGGGTGCTAGTGGCCTCATTAGGTTGGCCAGCCATGGCTGTTTTCCTGTTCTCTTTTCCTTCCTTTCCTCCCTCTGGGATGTTTGCGAATGTTACATATTTCTGGAAATGTATAGTTCCTCTCTTCCAGTTAATTTAGGCTTCCACTTCTACAGCCATATAAGTCCTAGGACTAGTGGCCCTTCAATTCCCAGGGCTACAGTGAATGTGAGGGTCTCGCTATGGTCTCCCAGTTTTATTTGTAATGGTTCTGTGGCAAAGCTGGCTGGCTCCCCCCACCACCACCACCACCACTATAGTCCCATCTAATTTGCAGAAAGCAATGGATTTTTTCATTCTCCTTAGGTGAATCCCCAACTCCCTACCAGGGTTGGGTTAATTAGGCACTCTGAGTCCAGTAATGCTGTTACTTCCTCCCCTTTCTTCAACTGGGGATAAACAGTCTTAGGGGTAGTGGTTCGATTGGGTCACTTACCAGAAGATCGTCTTCCGGATCGCTTTTGGACTGGCTCAGGTTTTCTCGGGATGTTAGAGTTTCTTCCTCTAGGTTTGGAGTGGAACAGAACCTCACAGGTTCTCAGCATGGTTTTTTTTTCCTTGTGGGTTGGGTTTTGCAGATGTCAGGCTTTCTGGCAGGAGTTTTCAAATGCTGCATGGTGCCCCTCCTTTCCACACTTAAAGCAGCCAGATGGCCTTGGTGCCATGGTGATTTAGGGTCTGAAAGGCTGCCACTTTCCCTGGGGTGGGGATCTTCTCCAAGCACTGCCAGTGTAGTACTAATTAGGGGTCATGTCAATCTCTGCTCCTCTGCCACCAGGTACCATTCATGCTGGCAGCTAGGGGCCCAGCAGGCCAGGCAGGCAGCGTATAGTTCGTGTTGAGCCCATCTTGAACCAGCAGACTAGAATATCTTCTGGTCAGTCAACTCATGTGGCCAGGTCATGGAATTCCTTGGTGTATTCAGCTACAGGGTGATGGACTTGCTTTATGATGGTAATATGGTCATGGGCTTTGTGATTGATGAGGGAGTCTTCAAAGCGATCAGCATAGGGCTATCAAGATTCCACAGCTCTGGACTGTCGATGTTGCTCCTTCCAGGCTAGGGTGATGACTCACATTTGTGCCCCCTGGGTTGGGATGTTCCGCCTGTATTCTTGTATTTAGATGAGGACTTGAGCCAAGAAAAACCCCAGCTTCTGGGGGTCTCCATCAATGACTCTTCCATCCCAGCTGTCACTTTTCCCTATGAAAAGTGACAGCTGGGACTTTTGGGGCTTCGTGGAGCTTTTGAAGACAGTTTCAATGTCTTTGATGGGACATATGGAGTTGGTGTTGGATTTGGTACTTGTCAAGGTTTCTCCTCAGCACTTGGCTTCTCCTTGCTTGCTGCTTTGTTCAGACATCATTGCAAGGTCTCGCAGTACAGTAAAATTAGGGGGGGATTTCCTCTCCGGGTTGACCACTATTGCAGATCCTGCTTTATGTGAGGAACACTCTTTCTGCTCTTCAAAAATAAGTATAGACTCTTGAAAACTTTGTATTTCAAAAGGAATATTTTTATTGAAGGGAGGTAAAAGCAAGTAAAACTTCAAAGCAGAATCTGAAGTCTCTCAGGGCATGCTACTAGGATAAAAGGAATTAGAGACCCCTCCCAACAGTCCAATGTGGGTTCTACCAATTTGCAGGTGTGAAGATGTTATTATACTAACATCTCTGAGAAAGCAGATAAGGAAAGTTTCCCAATGCTATCTTCCGGCACTGCAATCCACATGGCCCTTCTTTCCTTGCATCTCCCCAAGAGTTGAGAATTTTCCATTGCATGGGGTGCCATGCAATGGTTATAAATTGTGTAAAAAGTTTTACAACAGACAATGTAAGAAATAGGATACATGGAGAGGAAGAGAATTAAGTGTATCAAATCTAATCCTCCCTTTCTTCCATCAAAAATGGCAGATACACGGATTTGATAAGAGCAATATTTTGAGGATGTCTTCACTCAAGTCTTCACTCAATCATTTCCCTAATCTACTAAAATCTATTATATAATCGATTATAGAAGAGGCTCCTCTAATCTCCTGGCTGTCAGCCCTGGATCCATCTTGATTCAGATTTAGAGTTGCCACAGTGAGGGATGGACACATTGTGGGAATGGGAGAGTAGTGAAAAGGGAAGAGAGCTACAACAACATTCTTTTGCCAGAGCTCAATATCAAGTCACTGGAGCTTGGAAGGGAGTGACTGGAATTGGCAAGAATTCTGAATTGATGTGGATTGGAAAGTGTGACTTGAGGGTCATCAATAGGGGAAGGGTGTGAGTTTTAGTGTAGAGGGGGGAAATGTGGGAATTCAGATTTGGATTTTCCCCCAGATGTGCCAATATGACTTCTCTAATAAATTCTTTTTTGGATGGACTTTGTATCTGAGTGCTGAATTTGGGATGGAGAGTTTAGTTGGAAGGGTGACATTGGTTCAATTTCATTGTATTTCAAGAGTATGCTTTTCCACAGAGCAGTACGCCACAGAATGGATATGCACTCATCAAAAAATAGTGTTTCATAGAGTGACCAGAATATACAAATTTGTATTTTACAATGGATCTTGAGGAAATAAGTAGAAGTAAAGAAGGCACAGTGGTGCAACTGTTGCTGGATCTGTGCCTCAGAAATGGCCAACACTCTAACAGTTTGAATTGCACTACAGTGTAATGGAATGAGTTCCCATCATTTGCCTCTAGCTCCTCCCCACCCAGCAGTTTGAAAGCATGAAATATTGTGAGTAGATAATCCACTCAGTAGGAAAAGCTAACTGCATTTGTGAGAAGAACAGGTGCCAGTGTTGGATCTGCCTGGATGCAAAGCCCTGGATGAGCCAATAACCCAAATGCTGCTAGCTAATCTTGGTGGAATCACTTCATAATCCAAATAAAGCATTATCATCATACTAGGATACTTGACCCCATACCAATATTGTCAGGTTCCATCTAATGCAATCATCATAAAATGAACTCAGAGGCATTGGAATTCTTCAAATAAGCATTTTATTTAATTACACATCTTGGCAGTAACTGGTGAAAGCCAGTACTGAAAGTTTCCTGGGCTTCCACATCACTATAGCTAAAATTTTCTCATTTTTCCAAAACAATATGTCACATTGTCCAACCAGGAGATTAAATAGTTTCCTGGCAACTTCACTCCTCTTTACTCTGGCTGAGAAGTGGTTGGAATGAAGTTGACCCATCTCTCAGCTATGTTGTTTTGGTTGGAGCTTCATCCAACTCAGTTCTCCCCCCCCCCTCACCCCCCCCCCGCATTTCTCAAATTTGTCAAACTGAATTCATATGATTCCACCACAGAAATAAATCCAGGCTTGACTCATCCAGAGATTCCATATAGATGTTAAGTAGGAAATGAGAGGTTATAGAATATTAAAAAGTCCTACAGAGCAAGTATCTATGGCTAGATTTCTCCTTTCCTATTAGCACTGACTGGAAACAGTCCCCGAAGAAGGAGGGAATCATTAAAACATCATAGTCCAATATCAGAAATACACCAGAAGAGCCAGGATGGATATAGTCTTGATTCTATCAGGAATCATCAACAAAATTAATCATGATAACTCAGTATAATAACCTGATCTGAAACCTGAGTCTAGATAATACATTTCTCCCTGGGTCCTCAAAAGATGCAAATAAACCACTTTTTCATCAGCCTACTCTAAAAGCAGAGGTTAGAAACAGGATGAAAATTGTCCAGTAAATCCAGTGATAGTTTCTTGAAAAGAAGATGTACAGAGCAAGTACCACCATCTTGTATCCAACTATATATTGGAAGTCTTGACAATCTGGGATATACATGGATCTAATTTTAGGTATCCCCACTTGCATCCCAAAAACCTATCCATTTCATCAAGTCCAATAGGTTAGAATTCTTCCCGTTAAATCAGATCAACTCTATAAGGCAGTGGTCACCAACTGGTGGGCCAGAGACCATTAGTGGTCCACAAGAAAATTTTGGTGGTCCGCAGAGAAATGTCACCCCCAAAGCTCCCCTCCAAAGCAATTAATCCAGACTGTGCAGAAACACAAGGCTGCACATGGCCCACGGAACACAAGGATTAGGTCGCTTGCATTGTGAACAATATGAGGTAGTGAGGGAAGGAGGGAAAGGGTAGAGGTCAGGTGCCGCATGCACCTGACCTGGCCACCAGGCTGCTTCTTTCTGCTTCTTTCTTCTTCTGCTTTTGGCTGCACACAAGCAAAGCAGCAAAAGTTTTTCTTTCTTTCCCCCATACTCTGCCAGAAACAAGTCTTTGGGACCCTGCAAGGTATTCTGCGTCAACAGGCTGCGCCAGCAAAGACTCATTTCTGGCAGAGTTTGGGAGAGAGAAAGAAAAACTTTTGCTGCTTCTGCTGCTTTCCTTGCATGAATAACAGATAATCAGAGTTGGAAGGGACCATATAGGTCACCTAGTCCAACTCCCCACCCAAGCAGGAGACCCTACACCATTTCTGACAAATGGCAGTCCAATCTCTTCTTGAAGGTCTCAAGGGATGGCGCTCCCACAACTTCCAAGGGCAAGCTGTTCCATTGGTTGATTGTTCTCACAATCAGAAAGTTTCTCCTTATTTCCAGGTTAAATCTATCCTTGTTCAGTTTCAATCCATTATTCCTTGTCTGGCTTACAGGCGCTTTAGAAAATAGATTGACCCCTTCCTCTCTGTGGCAGCCCCTCAAATATTGGAAGACTGCTATCATGTCTCCCCTGGTCCTTCTCTTCACTAGACTAGCCAAGCCCAGTTCCTGTAACTGTTCTTCATATGTTTTAGTCTCCAGTCCCCTAATCATCCTGGTTGCTCTTTTCTGCACTTTTTCTTGAATCTCAAAATCTTTTTTATAGTGTGGTGACCAACTGGATGCAGTACTCTAGATGTGGTCTTATGAAGGCTTTATAGAATGGTATTAGTACCTCACTTGATCTTGATTGTATCCCTCTGTTAATGCAACTTAGGATTGCATTAGCTTTTTTGGCTGCTGCTGCACACTGCTGGTTCATATTTAGCTGGTTGTCCACTAAGACTCCAAGATCCCTCTCACAGTTACTGTTATTGAGCCTGGTTTCACCCAGTCTATATGTGTACTTTAGCCAAAAGTCTCTCCCTGACCCTGAGAACGGAGCTGAAGATGATATCCTGTGATCCCAAATAAACAATGATCGATTGGTAGGAAAATCAGGTGAGAAATTTTCCTGCAGACTTTTTTTGGGATTTTCCCAGGGTCTCTGCTGCTTCTGCTTTTTTTGCTGGTCAGGTGAGGCATCTGGGGGGAAAAATAGGATACCTCTTGAAAAGACAGACTAGATTTTTCGGGGGTCAAAAGAAAATAAGCCCTGCCTTATTTTCTAACAAATATGGTAGAAGGTAAGACCAATAGCAGGGGAGGGAAATCCACCCTGGGATGACTTGCTGATGTTGGTGGGGAAGTTGATCCCATATTCCAGAGCTGCAGTAGTCACAGGACTGTCCCTTTGGTCATCCCAGAGTTCCAGGATGACCAAAGGACCAGTCTTATGACTACTGCAGCTCTGGAATATGGGACCAACTTTCCCACCACCGTCAACAAACCACCGTCAGTCAAAATTCATATTAGTGGTTCATGGGATTTAAAATTATGAGTTTGGTGCTCCCTGAGATTCAAAAGGTTAACGACCCCTGCTATAAGGTGTCAGTGTTCCAAAGAAACTCCCCAACTCCATTCAGCACTCAGAGACAAAGTCCACAAGTAAGAATTTATTAAAGAAGTCATGCTGACACATCTGGGAAAATTCGAATCTGAAACTTCCAGGTTCTCCCTTCCTCAAATGAAAATCAAAGATCCATCCCCTGCACTCATCAGTCCATCATATGGCTCAATCAAACGTTGTTCTATCTGAAGCCAAACCTTCGCTCACTCCCATCCAGTTGCAAGAGGACATGTCCTTGATTTTTGAGAAGAACATTGTAAAGTCTAATCTATTACTCACTAAGAATTCCCCCCTCCCAAATTCCCAGGCACTAACTGTGACAGCCTCGAAGCTTCTAAGAAAATATATGACTAATATAATGATGGCTTCCATGGCTGACATAAGGTCTGAACCACCAGAGTCTCACACTGGATCCAAGCAACTTTATACAATAAATGTCTTGAATATTTTTCAGAATAATCCTGTAGATGTTTCTCTAGCATCCCCTTCTCCCTCTCCCAGAGGAGAGATTTCAACAAGGCTTGCTATCTATATACACACTGTAGTACTTGACCTATGATTAACCTTGTGACTAGAATACCTAATAATACAAACAAAAGCATAAATCCCACATGGTTATCTGCTGATCAGATAAGAATAATAGTCAAACAACCATTACTTCTGCTAAAGCCACAATTTAATCATAGGCAGAGTTAGTTTAGAATAATTAATATTACATATGATAACTGAATGTCAGTTTGTACCGTACATAAAAGAACGATACAGCCACCATTTTAGTCCAAATAATGTTATCTTCCAAATCTTTCACAACGAAGTATAGTTAAGTGATGTGTTTAATCCATCCATGCTTTACTATTTATGCAGATTATTTCTATAATACAACAGAAGAAATTCTTATGTGAGAATATGCCATGCAGTCATTTTGAAACCAACACAATGTAGCAGTTTCTACTTCATCCCCTAGTTTTTTATTGGTACTTGTATCTAGCAAATATTTTTAGGTGTTCAACCTTATTTCCAAGAGGTTGTTGTTGAATATATCTAGAATGCACCAACTTGAGAAGGACTGAAAGGCCCCAATTTCAATATAGGTTATTATGCTGTTTTTGGATTGAAATTAAGAGCAGATCTCAGTGGTTGCATAACAAACAAATAACTCTGTTGGCATATTGCAGAGATTAATGATATAATGTTGATATGATAAATACCTGTGCAGATCCCAACCATGAAATCTTAAGCTTCTGCCACTGTCCAGGAAACAAAGTTTAGTCAAATACAGCATTCTAAGCAAACAAGTATGAAAGATTGCAGCTTACTGAAAGTAATATTTCGTGCGGGGGGGGGGGGGGGGGAGGAGGAGGAAAGGGAGGAAGTTTGGCCAAGCATTCTTACATTTCCAAGGCAAAGAAAATAGCATCAGCATGGTTTGAATCTTGTAACACCTGGATGGGATTTCTTCAGATTCTCTCCAGATCCTCGTCTGAACTTTAATTCAAGTTCTTAGCCATTCTAACTAATATGTAGCAAGAATAAAATCTTCCATAATATTATTATAGTGGTATATTGATATATGGGTGCAATAGATATTTAGCTGACTAGAAAAAAGGGAAGAAAGACAGAGTGAGTTTATATTTGTTAACACTACCTGGAGTGTTTTCAAGGGGATTTCCCCAGAAAGTTTCATCTTCAAAACTCTGGATCTGAGACAAGAAAAAGTAAAGCATTTTTAAAATTATTATTAAAAGTATATTTCTTCTCTTGAATGTTAGGATTTTAAGTCAAAGCAACAATAAACCTCCAGATGTTTCTCTGTTGTTGGTGCTTCTTTTTTAAAAAATAATTTACATTTCAGGTTTAAGTTGTAAATTAATATTCATCGCCTGTTTCTTTCCCAAACACAACCCACTATAGGGGGTGGTATATAAATCTTGTAAATAAATAAATAAACAATACAAAGTAGAAATGATTCCCTTTGCTCTGACAGAAATGGATCCAAGTGGGGCTACTGAGAAGCAAGAAGTAAAAGCATGTTTAGGGAACCCTTATATTGGCAAAGATATTTTTTTAAAAAAAACCTTTAAACAAAGAAGTCTTCTCCTCTCAAAAACAATCATAACAAATAAAACAGCCAATGGTGAAAATGGGAATGATATATATCATTGCAAAAAAAAAAGTGATTGCAGAGGGAGAGTGCTCTGGTTCACAATGTTTGGTGCTGTGGAGATATGCCACAAGTTCTCCTTAATTCATACAGTGATAACTGTTAAAATGTCACTTTCACATATAATCCAAGTTTTAGGGCTCAGCAAACAGATCCAAGTATTATAGTGCTGGAAAATCTAGTTCCCCTACCCCCAACTCCTGAATTTTTATTGCAGCTTAAAATAAATATTGATTCTCCAGTTTTTGTTCCATGTATCTTTTTGGTTAATCAGTTTAATCTTTTTCTTCATCTAGTTTCTGGAGACCAAGAATGAAAATAAAAAGGTGAATTTTTGAGCTCACCATGGACTTTCACTACAGCCATTCAAGTGATTGAGGCATGTAGATGGGTAGAAGACAAACTTTCAGCAGCTAAAGTAGGAAAGCAATTTTAAATACTTGATATTTCTGCAATAATCAGACATTCTCTGGCAATGTCTGAAAGAGGGAAGGGAGATAAAATGGTCAAGAGTCATAATATATTTCATATAATGTATGAAAATCCACTTTTTTACAAGTATTTACATGTACTGCAGAGTCAGTTATTCATTTGATTATTTTTACCATGTGCTCTTGAAGATGCCATTGAATTTATAAAAAGCAATTCAGTGTTCAGCCCATGGCACACTGCTCAAAAGAGTGGCGCTGAACATCACATCTACCCCAACGACTATTAGATCTTCCATTGGTGTACAAACTGGATCCATCCTCTACTCTGCTCTATATTTGAACAGAATGGGGATAAGAAGTGGTATTCAGCCAGTTCTGACAGGTTCTGGAGAATTGGTAATGGAAATTTTGAGTAATTCGTAAAACCAGTAAATACCACCTCTGGTTGGCCCCACACCCATCTATTCACTGCTTCCCAAGTCCCAGCTGATTGGAGTCCCAGCTGGTTGGCTGGGTCTTCTTTTGTTGCCCTGCACAGGAGAACAGAGCTGGAAAGCAGGTTAGTGGGATGGGGAGGGAATGGGGATTTTACAGTACCCTTCCCCTACCACACCCACTAAGCCATGCTACACCCCCCAAGCCACACCATGCCCATCAAGCCACACCCACAGAACCAGTAGTAGAAAAAATTGAATACCGCCACTAGTGGGGATGTTTTACAAATTAAGTATCTCTAAAAAAACAAATGAGCCATAATAGCTTATTTTGCAAAGAATACGAGGTTTGGAATGAAGTGCTACAAACCACTTTTATATTTCCCCTTCTGTGGAGTAATTGAGAAGCAAAATGTGATATAATCATATTTATTTGGAAAGAGCTATTTACTTAAATTTCTTTCATTCTTTAACCCAAGTATCATTATTTCCTATCTATAGTATGCCAACATATAGCATTTGATCTTACCTCTTCCATTTCAAAAGAATCTGAAGGGCTTTCAGCTGATGCCAGATAATCTTCTGAGAGTTAAAAGCAAATTGTGCTCCTTGTACAATCTTTCTTTATTGAGAATCTCAGACTTTGAAGGAAAGTGCGGTTCTGTTAAAGATAGCAGAGGCAATCCTCAAGTTTTAGTGGCTATGAATTGTGCAGATTGGGATATAATTATATCCTCCTCCTCTTTCTTATTTGGAATAGTTCTTTTAGAGAGATTAAGGCAATGGTGGGATTCAAATAATTTAACAACTAGTTTTCTGCCCTAATGATTTCTTCCAACAATCAGTTCACCAAACTGCTTAGAAAGTTAACAACCGGTTCTCCAGAAGTGGTGCGAACTGGCTGAATTCCACCACTGGATTAAGGCAGCAATTATACTGTCGGATAATACTGTGCCCGTCAGGAAATATAGATCAGCAGGAACAGAGTTGTCTTCCTGGATTTTATAAATACCAGCATTTTGGGCTTGAGTTTCATGTGTTTGCCTAGATATTTTTCTCAAGAGCTGACCTATTCTTCTCTTCTTAGCCTATGACTTGTCTTTTGGAATATTAATTCTGGTCTTCTTTTCTCTCTTTTCTTCTATTTTCTGCTGCCTGATGCTCATATTACACAGCAAAGAAAAAAAGAACTAGTCACATGACCCAATATTTCCAGTTATTGAAAGTGCCCTTAAATTTGAGAAACAAACCTTATTTATTTTAGTTAGAGCAAAACTTTGAAGGCTTTTAATACACAAAGGAGATTCTGGGGAAAAAGATGAGTATTTAAATAATATACTGATCTCTGACTGGAATCTATGGGACCAAGCATGGTTAGCAGATTGGGACCTTTGGGGTAATATCTTTTAATGAGTGATTGGAAAACTTATTAATATTCTATGCCCTCATGCCTGCTCAGTGAAAAAGAATCAGACATTTTTCAATATTATGGAGATGAAACAGAAAATATTTTTAATTTGGTATCACTGCCATATGTACATGCCATAATTTAGTTTGGACTTATATCAGTATAAGTGTCTATGGTCCAAGTATCTTTTACAATGTTTATTAACAAAATTATATTTTGTTGTAAAAATATTTAGAAATCTCAGCATATAAGATTATATTCTTGGTTTCTGTGAAATAATTTCACACACAAAGATTAACATTCATAGACTGACATTTATTTCATTTATGTTTTTAAAAGCTTATTCAGTTTCATTTATGTTTTTAAAAGCTTATTCAGATTGACAAATTTAATAGTCTGTGCTATAATTATGATTGTATTGCTGTTTCTTTTGAGGAAGATTCAAGAGAGGATGTAACAGAAATTGATTAAAATCTTGATTGCTAAGCTACCAAACACATTCCTTAGCACTTAGATTTATACATCAGTTCATATTACTTTACAGCCCTCTTTAAGCGGTTTACAGAATCAGCATATTGCCCCAATAATCTGGGTCCTTATTTTGCTGACCTCAGAAGGATGGAAGGTTGAGTCAACCTTGAGCCAGTGAGCATCGAGCTCCTGGCAGTCAGCAGAATTAGCCTGCAATACTGCATTCTAACCACTGCACTATCATGGCTCCTTATACTATTAATTTTCCTTTATAAAGAAGTATATATGCAGCAATACATTCCATGGGCTCTTATTAAATAATATTCTATCCCAGATTTCTACCCAGATATTGACATTTCAAAATAGCTGGTCTTATTTATGAAATAGTATAAATAACTGATATGTACTAATGAATCCTTGCAATTTCCAGTTTTTTACTATTCTATTTTGCACTGGAATTTATACATATATTGGTTGTAATATAGAGCAAAGCAAAATACTAATTTAGTAGCATGATAACATTAACATTCTGCAATTTTACTCAATCAGAATAACAAAGTTATTATCAGCACATGAACATATACAAGCATCTTTTTCATGTAGTACATGAGGAATTAGATGATCAAAGGATAACTGATTAAGTTTATTTAATGCAATTTTTTCTTTTCTTTTATAAAAGATCACAGTAATGACATCTGCATCAGTGGAGATTGTTGCTGCTCTTCAAATTTCAACAAAATGGATTTTTCTTCAGTAGATTAGTAACAGCTAATATGGAGAAGAATGTGGATTCACCATCTCAAAAGTCTGTGAATGTGCCATGGTAATTCCATAATAAATTCATATCTGGAATCAGTTTATCAATTATTTACTCACCATGCATTGTCTTTGAGCTTCTATGAACGCTTCGATATTGATACCTTTAGTAATGTATGGACAACTGATGAAATGAGAAGGAATCTTAGTGCAGATATCAGGTTCCTCAAACACCAAACACCAAAGCAGTCAAAACCTCAAAAGGTTCCTTTTCTGAGAAATCCAGCCATTCAATGACACTATAGGGAAAATACCAACAGAAATTATTTTGCTTTGCTGATCTTTTCAGTCTATATTCATACAAGTATACACATACACATAAGGAGAAAACATATATATATGAATCAAAAATAATTCAACTGTCTGTTACTTATTAAACTAGCCACATACTTTTTCAGGCTTCTGTATGTAAACATATGTAAACAAATTAATGTCATTGTTTTAAGGAGGTGATTTGAATGAAAGCCTAGAAAAGTATAGGGCTGCTTTAACGAACAGGAAAGAAGTTCTGCTGTTGCATTTGGGCAAAATTCAAAGCACTTGTCCAAATAAAGTTTTCAAAGGATAGATAAATGATGATGATAATAATGTGATGGATAGATAGATAGATAGATAGATAGATAGATAGATAGATGGATGGATAGATGGATAGATAGATGAATAGATAGATAAATAGATAGACAGATAGACAGAGAGATTATAGACAGACATATAGATAGACAATTGTTCATTCTTTAGTACAGGAATCGCCAACCTTTTGGACCTCAGGGACCACCAAACTCATAATTTTAGATCCCAGGGACCACTAATTGGTTCTGTGGGTGTGGCCTAATTTGTGGGTGTGGCTTGGTGGTCATGTGACTGGCTGGGCATGGCTTGTATGTAAATATTATAAATATTTATATAAATATTGATTTTTTTATAAAAAAAGAGCAACTTTTTTTATAAAAAAAGAGCACCCAAAATCAGGGAAAGCAGGCAGGCAGATTGAGTTGCTCACAGAATCACAGATTCATTCAGAAATCTATCTATGTGCCATTGGCTAGCTCAGTCTGTCACATAAAATTTGCTTGCAAGCAAACTCACAAAATTAACTCACACCATATATGTAAATATTGATTTTTTTTATTTAAAAAAGGCAACTTTTATCCAAAATCAGGCAAAGCAGGCAGATTGAGTTGCTCACAGAATCATTCAGTGATCTATCTCTCTGCCATCGGCTAGCTCAGTCTCTCAAATTTGCTTACCATGAGTCTGCACTGAATTTGCTTGCAAGCAAACCTTTAGTCCTAAGTGAGGTTCGGCTGTGCTTAGCTAGAAAGCAAGAAATCCAACCATTTCCTGCTTCCTAGCTAATCTAAATCTCCCAGCAGAGCAGAACAGATGATGGTCAGAAAAAGGAAAAATAGCAACTTAGCAGACAAGTTTGCCGGGTAAGGAGTGAGGGGGTGGGGAGGGTTCCTGCAGGCCATGTGGGCAGCTCAGCCTTGTGTTTCTGTGCAGCCTGGATTACTTGCTTTGGGGGGGGTGCTCTGGGGGTGAGATTTCTCTGTGGCCCACCAAAATTTTCTCACGACCCACCGGTGGGCCATGGCCCACCGGTTGATGACCTCTGCTTTAGTACAGTTATTTTAAAGCTAGACAAGTACACAATGGCCCTCTGAGAATTTAGATGACATAACACTGAGTTGAGTTTTTCAGCAAAGCACAGATGAGATATAGGACATGGATTTTTAGCTTTCCTCACTGACAGACTCTGGTTATGTAATGGTGAAAAGATCTGTTTTAAATTTGCCATTTGTGGATCCATTATTTCTTATACCCTTGTTTGTAACTATGTCAACAATTGGCTGTATTGGTTCCCCTTGTCTGAGCCTGATAACTGAACTCTGACATTTTTAATATTTGAAAAAGACTTAAAATTACTTGCATGAAATTTCAGATTTATAGTTTAGCACCAACGTTTTAAAAAATGAAGAAGGTAATAGCGAAATATTTCTATTTTTTTCTCCAAAAAACATTTATCGATAAGCCCATGTAATCATCAGGAAGTGAGTTTGATCAAGAATGTCTTTATTTGCCATGCATCTTGCTATGGGGCTACTCTGGATAGCTTGCAACTATAAAATGGGAGAAAATAAAAAATGCAAATGTAACAATAGCAAAGGAATAAAACAAAAAAAAAAACAATGGAAGTACAATAATATGAAATTAAAGAAGATGAATGGAGGAGCAACAGAAAGCCTTTGGGGAGGGAGGGTCAACTAATTAGTCCAATAGTCACCTCTAGTGATTTACTGTCCTATTGGCTCCCTGAGCCAACTGACAGAGCCAGGTCTTTCTTGCCCTTGTGAATGGATAGAAGAATGGAGGAAAACTCACCTTGGGGGGAGCAAGATGTTTCAGAGAGGGGCAGCACTACAACAGAGAAGGCTTTTTTATGGAGCCTGTCAGTCAGAGTTCTTTGACTGATAGTATTAAATTAAAGTGGAAATTACTGAGACAGACCAGAAGATTCAGGGTAACCCTTTTATTTAAACAGCTAACAAGGGTAAACTGCATGCTAATACAGTGGCTGACAGATGACAGCTGATCGTGTCTGACAGCACTCTTTATATAGCATGCTGTCAGACATGGTAGCCAATCAACTGTTGTGCTGCCTCTCGCTCATTCCTTGGACCAGACAGAAGACTTTAAATCATAACACACCTCCCCCTTGGAGTGCGCCTGTGTAGTTTTGCAGATACAGTTGCTGAAAAGGGAGTCTCACCATCAAACTGTTTTTGGAGGCCCAGCCCCGGTTCCACTGGTAAGTCTTGCATTGTATCCGTGTGTTTGGGGTTTGGTGCCAATGGCCTTGTAGTGGTGCCTGCTTCAGAGTTGGATTCTTGGGTGTTGCATGGAGTGGTGGCTACATCAGAGATGGACTCATGGATGTTTTTTGGGTCAGCTGAGTGCCTTCTCAACTGGTCTATATGCCTACACCACAGCCTATCATTCACCAACACCTTGTAAAAACAGGGTCCAATTACCCCCCCACACCTTTTTGGGTACTCATAATGGAGATCCCCCATAATTTCTGGCGAAGACCCCATTGCCTTCTTTGAACGTCCTGAGGTTCATGTTTGGTTCAGGTGTATGATCAGGGGCATAACTGGGATGCAGCCTATCCAGATGGGTATGAAGGTATCTGCCCATTAATAACTCTGTTAGACTGTACCCTGTGGTGAGGCTTGGGGTCACATGCTGCACCAATAGATATTTGGCCACCTTGGATTCCCAATATCCTGAGCCCATTCTGGTCAGGGCCTCTTTGACAGATCTTATCATGCGTTCTGCCTGACCATTGGAAGCAGGATGGAAAGGGGCAGAGTCCTGATGCCTAGTCCCAACAAAAACAGTTCCATGTTGGCAGCAGTAAATTGTAGATCATTATACAATACCAGAAGGTCTGGGAGGTCATGCATTGCAAATAGCTTTTAATATTCTGCTTATGGTCTCTGAAGTGGTGGATGACATAAACACCACCTCTTTTTTTTTTTTTAGAAAACTTTATTGAATTTTATTACATAAAAACATTAAAAATATATAATTCAATAACAGCTGTTTGTGGTGCATTATCATATAGCAATCATTTGTGCGATAGTAATAGTAACTATACTAATTAAATATAGTAACTATATTCTTATTCTATCTATGTTCTATATTTAATAATCATCTATCCTTAGTCTGTTCTTAGTCTCTTTTTTGAGCTTATAAGAGAGCCATCTGCCAGGCTTATTTGCGTGTTCAAAGTATATTTGTTTAGTTATTTTCAAATTTCTAATCAATTCTTCCTGTTCCATTAAATTGAGTTTATGTTTATAAAAAATCAATTGTTCTTGGATTTTAATCTTTTGTGGTACTTCCTGTAATTCAGTTTCTAATCTCTTAATTGTTTGGTGTAGGTTGTTATACTGAGCGTATTTTTCTTTATTTTTTTGTACGGTATAAGATATAATTTCCCTTATAACGGCCTTCATCGCATCCCATAAATTTTGAATAGTTGTATTTGAGTTATTGTTTTCTTTAAGGTAGAAATTTAATTCTTTCTTAAGTTTCTTTATAAATTCCTCATCTTTTAATAGTTGAGAGTCTAAAGTCCACCTTCTTGATTTTTTCTTACCCTGCCAATTAATTTTATGAGGGTTGTGGTCTGCCCAAGAGTTTGATATAATTTCTACTTCTGTCACATCTTGTATTAGATCTCCACTCATCCATGCCATATCAATGCATGACCATGAATGATGGGGGTTTGAATAAAAAGTAAATTGTTTCTTATCTGGGTTTAGTTTTCTCCATACGTCTATTAAATTTAATTCCTTAATCATTTCTACGCAAATTTTAGGTAATTCTCTCTTCCTTTTTTCCCTTTTCTTCTTATTTCCCCATTATAATCTTTTTGATAATCTGTTACAGCATTGAAATCCCCAATAATACAAATATTTTTCCTTTCCAATTCAATAATTTTAGCATATAAAGCTTTATAAAATTCTTTTTGGTTAACATTAGGAGCATAAATTACCATCAATAAGATTTTTTTCAAATTTATCTCTATTTCTATTGCCAGAATTCTTCCCTTGGGGTCTGCAAATAATAATGTTGCTTTTATCTCTTCTTTAATATACACTGCTATTCCATTCTTTTTTTCATTACCTGCAGAAGCGGTAAACACTGTCCCTAATTTGGAGCAGACTAAATAGTTTTCCTATGCTTTCAAAATGTGTGTTTCCTGTAAACAAACAATATCTACATTTTGTTTTATCAACTTTGCCAGAATCCTTTGTCTTTTGATTTTTGAATTTAAACTATTTATATTAATAGATAGGACTTCCGGTGGTGAGGCAGAGATGAATAGAGGCATAGAAGTCTGCTCATAATTCTTCTTGCCTCTTCTTGCTCTTGGCACAACCCTTTGGGGTGCACGAATCCAGAAGAGAAATATGCCGGTGTGAGGAAACTTGAGCTGTGGTGAGGGGAAGGCAACTCCCATTACAGCGAAGAGAAATCCCTCAGAGCCCGACAAGCAAGAGATTGCTGTTTCTTTAGTAGCAGTCCTGAAGTCCGGTCTTCCACTGACAAAAGGAAGCAAGTGAGAGACAATTTGTGGTGATCAACGGTGAAAGGTGCGGGTGAGAAAGCCTTTTTTGAATTCTGTGGATCCACAGGAAATTGTTGAAAGAATCTGATTGGAGCCCAAAAAGGAAGCGGCTAAGGAGCGGAGGCAAGGCGGGTGAAAGTGAAAGGGCTGGACAGAGAGAAACAAGGACAGCAACAAAAGTAACATTGAAGATGGGGAGGTTGGTGAGATTTGCTACATTGTCATTAGTGGAAAGGAACCGAGCTGCTGGAAGGTCTGGGGGATTTGGATTATTTTCTTTTGGAAAGACTGCATTAAATTTGAGATGAGAAGAAGATCAGTGTAAGTGAAATAAACGGAGATAACGCGGAGCAAAAGAAGATACTTTTTGGAAGTTTTTGGAAAAGTCTTTAACTATTGATTCAAACATGTATTGATCTAACTGACTAGTTTACCTTAACTGAAGAAACATAGAACTATAGAAAAACTGAATTTAATATTTCCTTAAGAAAAGACGATAAGAGAATCGGACATAATTGAGTGAGCTGAGACTCTGATAGGACATTGCTATTACTCAGCTATTTTCTATTTCCGGGCATCTGGATCTGCAAACGTGTAATTCCAATGACTGAAGGTGGAACAGCTACTTTAAGACTCTTTTCCTTTTCTCTCTCTTTCTACGTTCTTTATCTCTCTTTGGTGCTTTGATTAGCTAATGTTCCTCTCTCAATTTTTTTTTCTTTATCTCCATATAGTATTATGCAAGTAGATATATATGAGGTAGAGGGAAACTGTTTATTGCTATTGTGATACAATTTGTTTGATTCAACTGATTTATTAATAATATTGATAATTACATTCTTACCAGTTATATACAATATATAGAAAAGATATTAAGAGATAGATAGACAAATTAATTAATTACTGTATTGGTTAATTTAGTTTATTGGTTATTTTTATGATATATTATTTAACAGTGAATGTTAATCTGGGACAATATAATTAATATAATACAAAAACAAAAACAAATTTTAGGAGAAATGACCTCCATAACTTATACAACACTCAAAGCTGGAAAGAAGACTATATTAACAACTCCAACAGCAACACCCTCATCAATGTCACAGAAGACAATTGAGGAGTCATTAACATTGGAAAAACAGTCTTCTATTACAAATGCTAATATTCATTCGACACTGCTCACCCTACAAGATTCTATGTCAAAGTTACAAGAAATAATGCTTAAAAATCATATAGAGACAAGAGCAGATATAAATGAATTGAAAGAACAGATGGGGAAACTAAAAGTAGAAATGAAAATGGACATTTTTAAATTAGATGAAAAAATTGGAACAATACAGAGAGCGTTGGAGAAAAACGAAGGAATAATAAAAGAAGAGGAGAAGAGGACAGAAAAAACTGAAAAGAAATTGGAAAGAGTCGATGAACACTTAAAGAATATTAGTAAGGAAACAGAAGACTCCCTGGTGTTTTTAGAAATGGATAAGGCCGCAACGTACCTAAGATTCCAAAATATAGTGGAACCAAAAGAAGAAGACCGAGAACAGGTGATGGCAGAAATCTTGGTGGAGGTATTGGAGAGAAACAAAAATGAGATTTTGAAAGAATTAGAGGAAGTCTACAGAGTAAGTATTAACTACGCAAGACGACATAAGTGCCCAAGAGAAGTGCATGTATGTTTTACAAGAAGAAAGGTTCAGGACATTATATATAAAATATCGAGAGATGAAACAATCAAATATAAGGATAAAGAAATTGTAGTTCTTAAACAAATTCCAAGAAGGGTTAGAGAAGCAAGACGAGACTATAAATCTCTGGCAGCCCAATTGAACTGAAAAGGTATTATATTTAAATGGCTTGTCCCAAGAAGGATGTTAATTACTTGGGGAGAAAAAAAAATTAAACTAGACTCTCAAAAAAGTCCAAGATTTCTATGAAAGACTGGTAGGCTCAGAAGAGCAGACCAGCAAAGATGAATTAGAATCAGAATCTCAAGAAGACCAAGAATACCAAAAGAAGGGACAAAAGATTGCAGAAAATCTGAAAAATAACCAACAAGAAGAAGGAAAAGAAGGAAATAAGGTACAATATCAATCACAAGTAGAATTTGGAGTAACTACAAGGCAAAGAGCAAGAAATAATTAAACCCAAATCTTCAAGAAGAACAAGATCAATTAAAATAAAGAAGAAAAACAAGAAGTAAGAAAAGATATTAGATTAATAAACGTAGAGTACTAGAGAGAAAGTGATCAAGAAATAAAGATATAGACAAATTAGAACTATGGACACCACCTCTTAATAAGTGTCCACAGCTACTAGAAAAGTTCTACGGTACTTTGAAATGGACCGGCTAGGTCGATATGTATTCTTGACCAAGTCTTTTTTGGATTCTCCCATTCCATTGTTGGTGTTGCTTTTGGGGATACAGGGCATGAGATTTGGCAGGGCTGGCATCCAGCAACCCTGTTAGTGATGTCTTTATCAAGTTAGGGCCACCATAGATATTTATGCATGCTAAGCTTTTCATTTTAGCAATCCCAGGGTGTCCCTCATGAGGGAATTCCAATACCTGCTTGTGTTGGATGGTATTACTACCCTCATAACAAACAACCCTCCTTGTGTTGAAAGTTCATGCTGTCTTGTAAAGAAGGGGTGGAATTCTTTGGAATTGTGTTGTGTGGGCCACCCTTGTTTATCCCAGTCCATTACTTGTGAGATGACCTTGTCCCATGCAGATGTCTTTGCCACATCAGAAGCAGTGACAGGTGTCTCGAATTCCTCTATCATTAATACAGATGAAGCAGGAGCTGGGTCACTGACAATCATAGGCAAGGGGCAATGGCTCAATGCATCAGCATGACATAAGTTCTTCCTCACCTGGTGTAGCAATGTGTAATTATAGGCAGCCAGGAACACAGTCCAATGAATCATGCATGGTGACAGCACCTGGGGTGTCTGCCTGTCCCCAGCCTATAAACCCAGCAGTGGTTTGTGATCTGTCATGAACTCAAACTGCCTGCCATACAGATACTCATGAAATTTTCTTACTCCAGTTACGAGAGCAAGAGCCTTCTTGTCTGTCTGGCTATAGTTACACTCTGCAGCAGCAAAAGTTCTGGAGAAGAAAGCTATTGGGACTTCTCTGCCAGTATATAATTTATGGCTTAAAACTGCCCCAATGCTGTATTGTGATGTATCACATGCTATTACAATAAGTAACTGCTCATTGAATTGAATTAATTTATTTTTATTTATTTATTTTGTCAATTGCTTACAAGATAATAGGTATAAGTAAAAACATAGTTATGAATACATGGATACATATAAGAAAAATAAAAATAAATAAAAGAAACAATAGGATAGGGATGGTAGGCACATTGGTGTGCTTATGCATGCCCCCCACAGACCTCTTAGGAAGGGGGTGAGGTCAGTAGTAGACAGTCTAAGGTTAAAGTTTTTGGGGTTTGGGGAAGAAACCACAGAGTCAGAGAGAGTATTCTAGACATTGACCAGTCTGTTGCTGAAATCGTATTTCCTGCAGTCAAGTTTGGTGCGATTAACCCTGAGTTTGTATCTATTGTTTGCTTTTGTGTTGTTATGATTGAAGCTGAATTATTCATTGATAGGTAGGACATTGCAATGTATGATTTTATATACTATACTTAGATTGGACCGAAGGCGGCATAGTTCTAGGTTTTCTAGGTCTAGAATTTCGAGTCTGGTGGCATAAGGTATTCTACAACAAATAGAGGAGTGAAGAACTCTTGTTGTGAAATATTTCTGGATTTTCTCAACTGTGTTAATATCAGATATGTAAGGTGGGTTCCAGACTGATGAGCTGTATTCAAGTATTAGTCTAGCAAATGTTTTGTATGCTCTAGTTATTAGTGTAATATTACCCGAGAAAAAGCTATGTAAGATTAGATTAACAACTCTTAATGCCTTTTTGGCTATGTAGTTACAGTAGGCTCTATCACTTAGATCATTAGAGATGAGTACTCCAAGATTCTTGACAGAGTTTGGATCATCAACAAGGTCTTGACTATTCAGCTTGTATTTTATTTTCTGATTTTTTTTCCCAATATGTAAGACAGAGCATTTATTTGTTGAGATTTGAAGTTGCCATTTGTTCAACCATTCTGATACATAGTCAAGGTCTTTTTGAAGGGGAGCTGTATTGTCTGTGGTGTGAATAGCTTTACATCATCAGCGAAGAGAATGCAGTTGCTCTTAATATGATCACAGAGGTCATATATGAAGAGTATGAAGAGAGTTGGTCCTAGAACACTGCCGTGGGGGACACCACTATTGACAGGTACAGAGTTTGATAGGATGCTCCCAATTTTGATCATTTGTTGTCTGTTGACAGGAATGCTTCTATCCAGTTATGCAGGTGTCCAGAGATACCGTAAGATTTTAGTTTTAGGAGTAATTTGTCATGTACCACTGAATCAAAGGCTTTACAGAAGTCTATGTAGATTGCTTCTATTGCTTTGCCCTGATCGAGTTGTATAGTTCATATGATTTTGCAGTGTAAGAGTCACAGATTACAGGATAGTTTTTTCCTGAAACCAAATAGTTTATTAGAGATAGGTTGTTTGTTTCTAAGTGGAGGATGATGGATTGGTTAATAATGGATGGATTGGTTAATAATTGATTCCATGACTTTACAGGTGACGCAGCATAAAGAGATTGCTCTGTAATTTTCAACTAGGCTGGGGTCTCCCTTTTTGAAGATGGGGATGACCGTGGCTTGTGACCATAGTTTTGGCAAGGAGCTGGTCCTGAAAGATTTTTCAAAGATTATGCTTAGAGGTTCAGCTATGGCAGTGGATAGCTTTTTTAAGAAGTAGGCATATATTCCATCCGGTCCAATAGATAGAGATGGTTTTAGATTGCATAGTGCTTTTTCAACATTGTCTTCTGTAAAATCGATATGTATTAGATCATTGTAGTTGTCTGTGGTTCGACTAGGAAACAGCATGATCCATTGCTGTTTACAAATATTGAACCAAAGAATGTGTTAAAGAGGTTGGCTTTAATAGTGTCATCATTGCAGTCTTTACCATTAGGTCCTTTCAGGGGTGGGATGGATCTTGAGTCTTTTAGTTTGTTGTTTATAAAATTGTAGAAAGCGTGGGTGGAATTGGTGCATAGAAGGTTTTCTTCTTGTTTAATGTGATAATTGATGCATTCAGTCTTTATCTGGTGGCATAAATTTTTGTATCAGCTTTTGAAGTTGGCAACATGACCAGATTTGTTTTACCACCAAAGTGATTTCTTTTTAGATTGAAACTTCCTTATTGTTATGGGTAATTTGTTTTTTCTGGTTTTGGGAGTTGTTATTGGTACATATAGTTTGACGACTCTTTTGACTTCAAGTAAAAATATGTTGTAATGGTCTTCTATAGTATTGCACCCACAGAATAGAAATTGTCAATCAAGGGATGAGAGATCATTGTTTAAAAGATCATAGTTGCCTTTTTTGAAGTTATAATTAGGAATTCCGTCATTGTGATGGTTTTTGTGTGGATGTATGTTGAGACAAATGTCAATCATTAATTAATTAATACACTATCTGAGGTCAGAAGAGATTTTACAGTCTGAAATGCAGCAGCCTACCTCTTGCCCCAGACCCAAATCTATGTACAGACTCTGCCAAAATAGCTTTGTGAGGTAAAAAGATTGCATAGAAGTTCAAAATACCCAGAAATGCTTGAAGTTTTGTTTTGTTTTGGGGCATTGGTGTCTTTTGGATGGCAGTAATTTCAGATTCAGTGGGATGGAGACCAGCAATATTAATGGAGAAGCCTAGGAAATCTACCTTGGAGATCCCCACTTTGGATTTATCTTTATTGACTTTTAGTCCTATTTCTTGTAGTCTTTTGAAATCTATGCACAACCACTTGAATAGTTATTTTCTGGATGTGACAGCTATCAGTATAGCATTGAAGTATGGTATTACACCTTGTATACCTTGCAATATGCATTCCATTAAATTTTGAAAAAGGCCTGGCGCCATCCTTAGTCCAAATTGTAGGTGCCTGCACCTAAAAGCCCCTGTGTGTAATGATGGTTTGCGCTTCTAGAGTATATCATCCACAGGCAATTGTGGTAGGCCTGTGAAAGGTCTAATTTTGCAAAAATGGTGTTGTGACCTATGGAGTGAATTAAATGTTGTACCACAGGTACTGGGTAAAAGTCTACCTGTAATGCTCTATTGATGGTACATTTGTAATCTGTACAGATTCGTACAGATCTATCACCTTTGACAGGTGTCACTATTGGAGTCTCCCACTAGGCTCCAATACACCTTGTGCTATTAATTTGTCCAATTGTACATCAATCTTTGGTTTAAAGGCAAAGGGAACCCTTCTGGGTTTGGTCTGATGGAGGCAATCTGAAGATCCAGGTTGAAGGAAATAGAGGTACCTGTGTATTTGCCTAGGGTCCCATCAAAGTCATCCTTAAATTCATTTAACATATTTTCTAAGTCAGGTTCCTGTATGGAATTGATGCCACTAATTTCCAGTCCCAATGACTTGAACCAATCTAATCCCAAGGATTATCTAATTGAGGAGGGCTCTATTGTGGAGCCCTCCACAATAACCAGTGGAAGCTTTCCCACAAAATTTTGGAAATTTACTTGGAATTTGTGTATTCCAATGACTGGCACCAGGTTTGATTGGTAGTCTTTGAGGTGAAGTCTGCAGGGCTGTATCCATCTTTTTGACATCTGTGGAACTAGGCGTTTGATGGTACCCCAATAGATAGGAAAGACCCTGTATCTATTTCCATTTTACAGGACTATTTTAAATTTTAACATCTATGAAAAAAAGTTTCCCTTAGTCTATTTGTTTGCCCTTGTACTACTGTGAAATTCCTATCCAGCCTCTCTAGAGTGAAGCAATCTTCATAATGGGCTGTTCCTTTTTCCCTGGTATTTTGAAAATTTGGGCTCTGAAGTGGTGGTATGAGAGCCCTACAAACTTTTTTGGCAGCTAAGACAAACTGTATTTTTAAATTTGCAAACCTGTCTAGAGTGATTTCCCCCACAGCCTAAGCAAAAGGGTCTTGTCTGGCAGGTTTTGCTTCCCCAGACCTACATTTTTGCCATTGGTTTCTGAGGCGATTAATGTCCTGGTCAGGATCTATATCGTCTTCAATTTCAGTCTGTTCCATATGAATATACTTGTTTCCTCTAGCTGTAGCAGTCTCCCCAGATTCTTGTATTTCAGCTGTAGATTGGTTGGCTATCTCAGCTGCTTGAGCCTCATCAATAACTTGCTACAGTAGTAAAACTGGCTTAGCTAGTAAACGACATTGAAGTCGAAGGTCTCTAACCCCACAAACTAATTGATCCAAAATGGTATTGTCTAAATCCCTGAAGCCACAATGCTGAGTGGCTTTTCTTAGAGCAGCCATGTATCTGCTTACATTCTTGCCCTCAGCCTGGTAATGCCTATGAAAAGCATGCCTCCTAGCTATTCTGGATGGCTTAGGAGCATAATGGCTTCCCAGAACTGTTAAAATGGTCTCCCAAGATACCTCATGCACTGTCAGAAGTGCCACACCATGTCAAAAACTTTGGCGCCACAAAAACTCAAAAAGAATACTTTTTTCCTCTTAGCAGAAATATCGCGCAGGTTGTTTGCCTTAATAAAACACTCAAATCTGTCAAGATTAGATTCCAATGTATCAGTTTCCAACTGATATGGGGCAAAGGAGAGTGCAATTTCCATTTTAGCAATGGACAGCTCTGAGTGACTTCAGTAGTAACTTCAGCTCTGAGTAATTTCAGCTAACAGATTTCTGAATGACTTCAGCTAACAGATTCGGAATCTTCAGCTGGTTGTCTCCCTTCTCTATCCCATCCTCATTGCCAGTGTTAAATTAAAGTGGAAATTACTGAGACAGACCAGAAGATTCAGGGTAATCCTTTTATTTAAACAACTAACAAAGGTAACGTCAAACCACGCGCTAACACAGAAGCTGGCATGTGATAGCTGATCATATCTGACAGCGTTTTTTATATAGCACACTGTCAGATGCAGTAGCCAATCAGTTGTCATGCTCCCTCCCACTCATTCCTCAGACCAGACAGAAGACTTTAAATTATAACAGATGGGATTCTCAGCAGGCACCCTCTGTTGGCAAAAGAGGGCAGGCTTGTCTTAGTGGGGTGAGATGGTTTATCAAATAACTGCACATTTGTCATGGATGGCTTTAAAGGTCATAATCAACACCTTGCCAAATCCTATGTAAAGTGTTTTGCACTTGCATCCAGACAAGAGATGGCTAGGGATTGAGTGACTGGATGCAAGAAGTCAGGATCTAAGAAAGTGCAGTTGGTGTACAAACTGAAGCAATGCAAAAGCTGTCCTACCATTTGATCTTTTAGCAGAAGCTGTAGGTGAGTTTGCCTATAACTCAATTTTATAATTATCAGCAGAATAAGAAAGAATAGAATAGAATAGAATAGAATAGAATAGAATAGAATAACTTTATTGTCATTGTACAAGTACAACGAAACTATGGATGCACCCCAGCAACTGTTTGCAATACAATAAAACCAAAGCACTTAAAGATGAAAATAAGAAAAATGGAGTACCCACATTTCCATTTGCAATTTGAGAGTACAGTATCTATAAATATACACAAAATAATAATAAAATTGTATAAAAATGATATGCCCTACAAGTTAAAGAACCTTTTTCTAACAGTGATCACAGCATGATTGATTTTTGTCTCAACTTGTGTCCTTGCAAAGAGGATCATAATGATGGGACTCCAAATTATAACTATAAAAAAAGCAAATTATGGCTAGTTTTGAGCTTCCCTGAAGATGGACTGCTGACTGTGATTGTGTGCAGCTTTGGTCTGTGCTTTAGCATCGGAGAGCTCCAATCGACCATATTTGGGGCAGAAGCCACCTCGTAGGGGCAGCGGAGGAAGGGGAGACCATCAGCCGGGCAGTCTCAAATCCCCTCCCTGGCTTGGCAATTGCTCCCTCCCAAAGACGTCTGAAGCGGTGGTCTAAAATGGCCACCCTGAAGAGGAAGATTAAACTGGAATAAGCTTGTGCTGGAGAGAAAGAAAGAAGCGAACAGCAGGAGGACCGGGATGATATAATTAAATGGAAGAAACCCCCCAGAATTAACATTTCAAAGAATTTTTAAGAAAGGACTTAAAGTAGCAAATAGAAAGAGGGAAAAAAGTGTGAATTGCTTTTGACAGCAGTGGGGCTTTGAACCAAGAAAGGTAGAAGCTGGAGAAGGAATCATCTAATCAATTTGGATAAGTATATTTTGATTTTATATAGGCACTAATAAAGCTGAACTATAGATTGTTAAAGAGAAAGTTTAATATCAATTGGATTTGACTTTTATGGTTGAATAATTGAGAAGAAAAAAGAAAAGAGGGGGTGTGGACTTGTCAGAATAAAGAGTGCCATCTGAGTTAAATCTAACTTGTTTTTTCTTTCAAAAGACTCTGTTTCTTAAAACTGTAAGGAAAATTGATACAATAAAACAAGAACTTTGAAAAACTGAAACATTGAAACAAAGAAAGAAACAGGAAGATTCTGCCCTTGGATTAATTATTGATTCTGATATGGATTTGGCATTGGATTAGCAGAGGATTAAAACTTGAGAGGAAGAAAATAAAAGCTGACTGATGGAATTAACTTTAAAGACACTATTTGGACTAAATTGCTAATTAGAAAGCTGTAAAATGGTGTTATATCTCTTCTGGCATTAAAAATGGAACTTAGAAACATGAAAATAATATTACAAGAACAAGGTGAAACGCTGGGCTTTGCTTCAAAATTCATTGAAAATGCGATTTCAGAGTATGAACAACAAAGACAAAGGACAGAAGAGAAGGTGGAGCAAATCATAGAAGGGGCCATCTTTAATTACCATCAAGAACAAAGAACACTGGAAAGAAAGACAAAAAGAGCTGTGTTAGGAATCTGTCCACCAATTAGTTGGGTTGTCAATATATAAACCAACAATGTATGCTTGTAGCTTTAAGACAAAATCACTGTATTGATTTGTACTATGTTCCGACTGGTTAATTGTATTGCGAATTGCCATAAGAGGGAGCTAGAGATTGTGGCTTGCTCTATCTGACATTCTGTCTATCTGACATTCTGTCTCTCTGACATTCTGTTTCCCTAACATTCTGTTGCTATCTAAGCTGTGCTTATACTTTGATATTTTTGTTTACTGTAAATGACAAAGGCAACCAGTAAGAAGACTTTATAATTGGATATCCTTTGGACTGTAAAAAGTATATGACCTGGACTATTTATTGGACTGTGCTATTTCTTAACGTAAACTTTAAATCAATTTATTGTATTTATGTGTGGCTGAATAATTATTCATAACTACTCTCATAAATGTTTCCATTGTGCATATCCTTGTTAATCAAGGGCTATTCTGTACATATCATAACATTGTTTATGGGCCCAGAGAGATATGGAGAATCAGTGTGAATATACAATTTCATATTCAGCCAGCTGATTGCGGTTTATTGTTAAACTACAAATGGCACAAGAACAGTCAACCAGTATATCCCAGATAACCCAGTTGGATGGAACAAACTATGTTTCCTGGTCTATGAAGTGCAGTCTACTTCTGCGTAAAGACAGATTATGGTCTGTAGTTAATAATCCACTAGGTGTAACAGCTTGGGACTCATTGAATGATGAAGATAAAAAGAAAATAGCTGACTTTAACCAGGATATGAAAAGGCTGTTAGTATAATTGGACTGACACTGAGTGATCAGCAGTTAGTCCATATCCGTGGTGAAGAATCTGCTGCTAGGTGTTGGGACATTTTGAAGAGGATTTATGTTCGAGATAGTGTGGGTGCACGCTTACAACTTACACGTAAACTGTTTAGAGCCTGTCTTATAAAAGGTGGCATGTTAGCTCATTTGGAGTTTATGAAAAGGACTTTACAAGAGCTACAGGAAAAGGAGCTGATTTTCTTGGAGTTGCATCAAGTTTACATCATTCTTTCTTCTTTAGATGAAACTTATGATGATTATGTGTCTTAACTGGAAGTTTTAAACAGAGATGAACTTACATTGACTGGCATAACTGGAGGACTGTTAGAAGAGTCAAGAAAAAGGCAAGATAGAAATCAACTGAGAGAAAGACAACCACAGGAAGAAAAACTGTCTTCAACTGCCCATATTGCTAGGAAATGTTTTTCTTGTGGGGCTAAAGGTCAAATAGCCAGACAGTGTAAAAAGGGTAAGAAACAGAATGCTATTAATATACAGAGAGATTATAAAAATGTTAGTTTGACCATATCAAGTACAACTACAACTGTAAACCATGATATATGGGTAGTTGACAGTGGAGCATCGCAGTGTATCACTAAAAGTAAAGAGAGGTTTGTTAACATGACAAAGAGTAAACAGCATGTATCATTAGCTAATGGATGGAAATTGAGAGCATCTGGAGAAGGTACTACATATTGTTCATGTATTAATGAATGTTTACCTATGTTATATGTACCTAGACTGATATTTAACTTGCTATCTGTAAGAGAAATGGTAAAAGCAGGATTTGTTGTAACCTTTCAGGGAGATAAATGTTTAATTGAAAAACAGGGTAAAAGTGTTACTGCAAGATTGAATAATGGTTTATTTATTATACATGATAATCCATTAATTAATGCTAACTCAGTTTATGAGAATAAAAAGCCTCATGATGAATGTATTCATCTGCTCCGTAGACTTATGGGACATATAAATTTCAAAATGTTAAAGAAAACTGTTATCTAATGGTATAAAATTAAAACCTTGTACAAAGTATTTAAATTGCAATTCTTGCAATCAAGAAAAAAGCAAGGTAACTCCTTCAAATAGGGTAAATGGATTCAAGACCAGTGAATCATTAGAAGTTGTTTTTGCTGATATTATTGGACCTAAGAAACCTAGTTTAGATGGACCCTGTTACATATTAAATATAATTGATCATTTTTCCAGATATGGTTTCTGTTATTTAATGAAAAAAAAAATCACACCAGCATTTGTAAACTGGCTAAAATTTGCTGAAAGGAAAAAGAAAAAGGAAGTTATTAGCTTAATAACAGATAATGGTACTGAATTTACCAATAGAAAATTTGAAACCATGTTACAGAAAGCTGGCATTGAACATAAGCATTCTGCTTCTTATAGACCACAACGTAACTCATATATTGAACGTAGAGGACAAACATTACAAGCTATGGCTAGGACTATGATTTTGGATTTTGATTTATCAGAGAAACTTTGGGGTGAAGCAATAATGTGTGCTAACCATGTTTTGAATAACGTAGTGAATTCAATGACTGGTGAATTACCATTTACTCGTTGGAATGGAAAAAAGCCAGATCTCAGTTATTTACATACATTTGGAACCCCAGCATGGGTTCATATTCCCACACAAGTAAAGTGAAAGGGACAACATAGAGTGAGACAATTATATTTTGTAGGTTATGAAGCTAATCATAGATCATTTAGATTTTGGGAGCCAGGTACTACTAATGTATATTGCAGTGCAAGTGCTAAATTTCTGGAGCATGTTGGCTGGAGAAAGCTTGAACAGGAATATAATAAGGTACAGGATAGTGTTGTTGTTGAGACTCCATTGTTTACCGATAATCCTAATGATAATAATATTGATGATAAGATAGTGGAGGAATCCTCTATGGAGGAATCATCAATAGAAGAACCCTCTGTGACTGTAGAAGACGAGGATTTGATAGGGGAGGTAAAGGAAGAGGACATGCCAACAACATGTACTGAGTTGCCTAGAAGGTCAACTAGGGAAAGACATCCATCTGACAGATTTCAAGCAAGCATTGTATGTCAGTTTAATACAGAACCTTCTAACTTCAATGAAATAAAACTGTATCCTACTAAGGATCAGGTAGCTTGGCAGGAAGCTATGAATAGGAATTAAAATCATTAAAGGATTTAGTGGTGTATAAGGATGTAAAGTTACCACCAGGTAAGCGTGCAATAGGGTGCAAATGGGTGTATAAGATAAAGACTGGTGTGGATAAAGCAAGATTAGTTGCTCAAGGATTTGCTCAGTCAGATAAGGACTATGATGAAGTGTTTGCACCTAATCTGAGAGCAAATACATTGAGAGCAGCATTAGTTTGGGCAGCTAAGAATAAATGTAAAATAAACCATGTAGATGTTTTATTTTATTTTAATTGTATTTATTTTATTTGGTTTGTCCATTGCTTACAAGATAATAGGTATAAGTAAAAACATAGTTATGAATACATGGATACATATAAGAAAAATAAAAGAAACAATAGGACAGGGATGGTAGGCACATTGGTGCACTTATGCACGCCCCCTACAGACTTTTTAGGAAAGAGGTGAGGTCAATAGTAGAAAATCTAAGGTTAAAGTTTTTGGGGTTTGGGGAAGAAACCACAGAGTCAGGTAGAGTATTCCAGATATTAACCACTCTGTTTCTGAAGTCGTATTTCCTGCAATCAAGTTTGGTACAATTAACCTTGAGCTTGTATCTATTGCTTGCTCTTGTATTGTTATGGTTGAAGCTGAAGTATTCATTGACAAGTAGGACATTGCAATATATGATTTTATATACTATACTTAGATCAGAACGAAGGCGGCATAGTTCTAGGTTTTCTAGATCTAGAATTTCAAGTCTGGGGCCATAAGGTATTCTGCAACGAGTAGAGGAGTGGAGAACTCTTCTTGTGAAATATTTCTGGACTTTCTCAACTGTGTTAATATCAGATACGTAATGTGGGTTCCAGACTGATGAGCTGTATTCGAGTATTGGTCTAGCAAATGTTTTGTACGCTCTAGTTAGTAGTGTAATATTACCAGAGAAACAGCTACGTAAGATTAGGCTAACCTCTTAATGCCTATCTACATGCACCTTTACAACATACCATCTATATGAAAAAGCCATTAGGTTTAAAGGATGATGGAAAAACTGATTATTGGAAATTAAAGAAAAGTATTTATGGTCTAAAGCAATCCGGTTATGAATGGAATAAATGTATTGTAAAGGAATTGGTTTCAATAGGTTTTGAAGCTGGTATAGCTGATCCTTGTTTGTTCCAAAGAGAAAAAGATGGTTTAATTTCTCTATTATTATTATTTATGAATGACATAGAAATCATAACTAAAACTGAACAAGAAGTAAATGATATTGTTTATGGATTATAGAAAAAGTTCAGGATTAGAAGTTTAGGGGAAATTAAGCATTATTTGGGTCTTGATATAGTGAAAACGAATAAAGGTTTTAAAATTTTGTAAGCCAAGAAGATTAGCCAATTATTAAAACGCTATAACATGGAGTATTGTAAATCTGCTAAGACACCAATGAGTAAGGAATTTACATATAGTGATATCAAAAGTCCTATGTTTGATAAGGAAATATATCAATCCTTAATTGATAGTCTATCATAATTGATCTAGACCAGATATATCTTACAGTGTAACCAATTGGCTAGGTATAATGCTGAACCAAATGAAAGGCATTGGCAAGCAGCTAAGCAAATAATTAGGTTTTTAAAACACACAATCCATTATTCATTATATTTAGAACCAAGTAATGAATTAGAGTTAACTGCATATGCTGATGAAGTTTTGCTACTGGTATAATGACTCGTAAGTCAATATCAGGTATAGTGGTAATGTTGGGTAATGCTTTAATAGGATGGAAGTCTATTAGGCAACAACATATTAGTTAGATAAGCATTTGGAATAATATAATAACATAGAAATGTATAAAAGCATTGTTAAGATTTTAAGTATTGTTAAGAAATTGAATACAAAAATTGAATATGTAATTATGATTATATTTGTATGTATATGTGAAACCTGTAATCATGCTGTTCACTAAAAAGAGGTGTTAAAATGTGGAAAACTGAATAAAACTTGTTTTTAAAAAAAGCAAATTATGATCTCATAGCTGCCAACCTCACATCTCTTGATTGGCATCTCCTGTTCACAGGTTGTAATACTGCAGAAGACTATTAAAACACTTTTTTGCTCGAAATCAATAGAGTCATTAATCTGCACACACACCCTAAAACCAAAAACAACCCCTAAAGCCAAAAATAAAAACAAATTACCCATATCAGTAAGAAAGGTACAATCGGGGTGTGGGGCCAATTGCTGAGCCAATTGGATATGCAAAACAGCTCTCCGTAGTGCACAGCCGTTTCCTAACCACTTGGTTGGCTTTTCAGAGTCCCAATTCCTTGGACGGGGATCAGAAGAGAAGGACAATCTGTGGAGCGAGTTCCAAGTAATGGTTGGAGCTCAAATGCAGGAGAGGTCCTGATACATCAAGTGGAAAGGGAAGAAGATGGCCAGCAATGGCTGCCACAGATTTGATAGCTGGACAATGGAAGCAGTGAAACAGCGGAATAATGGGCGACTGAATCTGGCTGAAATTGGTTCTGGCCGGTAAATGTGAGTGAGGAGAAACCCTTTTGAAGGATTCCGTGGTGGATTATAGGTGAGAAGGAGCCCAGACAGAAAGAGAGTAGAGGATTTTTCTCTCCCCCTCTATAAAAGTGCTGAGGAAGATCCTGGGGAAAAATGTAAAAACCCGTAAAATAAATTAAGAGTAAAGAATAGCTGCACTAACAGTAAAAGTAACTGTGACAAACAAAGGAAGATCCTGGTTGGAGTTTTTTGTGGACTGTATTAAAAGAAGTTTGAGATAGCCTTAAAACAGGAAGAGCTGATTAATTTGAGGAGCTGACTGACATTTTGGACAGTGATAGAGAAACTTTAAAATAGAACTTTAATACAGAAAAAGAACAAGAGAGACATCTGCTGCCAAAAAAGGAATTTACCTGAATTTATCCACTTCATCAAATCCAAAAGGCTAGAATTCTTCCCATTGAATCAGGTCAACTCTATAAGGCAGTAGTTGTCAACTGATGGGCCAGAGACCATTGGTGGTGCACGAGAAAATTTAGGTGGTCCACAGAGAAATGTCACCCCAAAGCATCCCCCAAAGCAATTAATCCAGGCTGTGTGGGAACATAAGGCTGCACTGCCTACATGGCCCATGGGAACACAAGGCTTATGTTGCTTGTATTGTGAACAACATGAGGTAGTTAGGGGAGGGGGGAAAGGGTGGATGGGGGAACTTGCCCCACTCGCCTGGCTTGGCCACCAGGCTGCTTTTTTCTGCTTCTTTCTTCTGCTTTTGGCTGTATGCAAGCAAAGTTTTTCTTTCTCTCCCCCAAACTCCACTAGAAACGAGTCTTTGGCACCCTGCAAGACATCCTTCTCCAAGAGGCTGCACCGGCATGACAAGTCTCACAAAGACTCATTTAAGATGAAGTTTGGGGGACAGAAAGAAAATCTTCTGCTGTTTCTGCTGCTTTCCTTGCATGAAGCCAAAAGTCTCTCTCTCTTCCCCTGAAAATGGAGCTGGAGACAGTATCCTGTGATCCTAAATAAAAAATGATTGATCAGTAGGAAAATAGGGGGGATTTTCCTGCAGACTTTTGTGGAGATTTCCCCAGAGTCTCTGGTCTGTGGGATTTAAAATTATGAGTTTGGTGATCTCTGAAGTCTAAAAGGTTGGGGACCCCTGGTTTATGCTGTTTATGTGACTATGAATTGGGTGACTATTAATATTAAGGATTAGTACTAATTAGTGTTAATATTATCTTCCTCTGTGCCTACACTCAGATATTAATATTTAACAATCCTCTTATTGACACTTATCATTTTGCCTATTGTTATCCTTGTTGATATTGTTACCACATTCAGTATGTTACTTCTACTAATATAATAAGGTTAGAACTAAGACAAGTTTAGTAAATTTGAGGTAGAACGGATAAATAAATAATGTTAGAGCTGTGGAGGCATATAGTAGGGAAAAGAAGTGGGTGTGTTGTTTTAAAAGGCTATTAAATATGACAAGTGTTACAAACCTATCTAAGATTGGGACTGGAAGGAAACAGATGGCACAGACCTTCGATTATGTCAAACCCATCTAACCAAAGTGAATGAAGAATTATTGCAACAAGAAAGATCTAACTCTTTTAAAGATTTACAAGTCATGCTACAATCAATGCAAGAAACCATGTCAAGAAATCATGAAGAAATGAAGAAGGAGATAGAGAAGGTAAGAAATGATACAGGCAACTTAAAGAAAAGATGCAAATGATGGTGGAAGATTGGAATCCTTTCAACAACAGATTATGAGAAATGAACAAAAATTACAGGAGATGGAAGAAAGAATTGAAAAAGAAGAAAAAAAAGTGGAAAAAATGAGAAACTGATCCAAGCAAATGAAGAATTAGAATCAATGATTATTGTCCTTGAATTTAAAAAATGGGACACTATCTACGATTTCAAACATAAGAGAAGAAAGAGAGGAAGACCTACCAGAAATGATTGCAGAATTATTAGCGAAGGATCTAGGAATAGGAAAGGAAGAGATGTTGATTGAAATGGACAAAATTTATAGAATCCACACAAACTATGCAAGACAGCATAATTTACCAAAAGAAATCCACGTTAGGTTCATTTAAAAAATCAATCAGGAATGGAATTTTTCAGAGGATGAGAGATGATCCACTAGAACAGGGGTCCACAACCTGTGGCTGTAGAGCCACATGCCATCAATTCATAAAACATTTTCTATGCCCGTTTTATAGTTGCCAACTATAGGGAGGGGAAGGAGTTTGAAAGAGCATGCAGCAGTTTGGAAGCAAAAGTACATTCCATGCATACCTTGCAAAGATTATACCAACCAACTGGAGTTTCTGCCATGCAAAATTCAAATTGGAGAACATATTGATGACTCTTGGCTATGGATGTGTTTCGTTGGAGAATATGAATTATGATACACCCAGAGGGGTGGAGGAAAACCAAGGTCACGGGTGACATGTCTCAGAATTGGCTGTATCCAGGTCATGCCAATATATTGTTCCTAATGAATTATTTGAAGCTTTTTGAAGTTTGGCTCAAGGCTCATGATTTAATTAGGCTGATCGCTGGAATCCTGACACATGTGGTTCCTTCGGTCCTCTGCTGTGGCTCCCTGTCAGCTGATCCACCACTGGCTAGCCCTGCCCTTCCCCTCCCTGCCACTCCTCACTGCCTGAGAAGGTAAGGGTGATGGCAGGGATGGAAACTCGCTCCATATTCCAGAGCAGGAGGTGATTGGGTGGAAGTGAGTGACTTCAAGTTGGCCATGCCCATCCAGTCACACCAGTTCTTAAATTATTGGCTCTCAGTGTTTTCTTTTCTGTGGGAAATGTGTCCAAATGGCTCTTTGAGTGTTTAAGGTTGCAGACCCCTGCACTAGAATATAGGGGAATAACAACTGACAGTACTTAAACAAGTGCCAAAAAGAGGGAGCTATGATGACCCTACCAATTCTTGACATCTAAATTGACCAGACACAATATTAATTTTAGGCGGCTGATCCCAGAAGGAATATTGATTTCATGGCAAGAAAAGAGAATTAGAGTCGATAGTTTGGAAAAAGCGGAGTTCTACAAGCAGAATTTTGGCAATGAAGAAGAATTAGAGGAGAGGGAAGCAGAAGAAGAAAAAGAGTCAAGACTTCTGGTCAGAGAAGAGAAAGAATTACAACTTAGAGAAATAAGAAATAGAAAAAAAAGAAGAAATGGAAAATAAAGAGAGAAGACCCAAAGAACTGAAAGAAGAACCGAGAGAAGTCAGAGTAACAAGGAATATAAGATATAAGTAGAAAATGCAGGAAGAAATCAGGATTCTAACTCTGAATATTAATGACTTGAACTTTCCCAAAAAAGGGAAAAAACTTTCAACAAACTGAATAGAAAGAACTTTGATAATAGCTATCCAAGAAGTCTACATAAAGGAGCAGCATAAACATCTATTGGACTACCCCAAATTAGGGAATATGTTTGCGTTGCTATCACAGTATAAGAAAAGAGGGGTAGTGCTTTATATCAAAGAATCAATCTTAGCTAAGCAAATCTATAAAGGTAATGATGGTGGGATTCTGATTGCAGAAACAACATTAAACCAAAATATTATAATGCTTCAAGAAAGTGGATCTGCCAAAAATTTCAGAAGAAATAAAATGTATGCTGAACATGGATTTAAGAATGTCAGAACTAACAGAGGTTTTGAAAAAGCAGAAGAAGAATAAAACAGGGCCCTAATGGATTATCAGTAGAATTGTACAAAGTTTTACAAGATCTGCTGGGCCAAATACTATTGGAAGTGTTTAATGCAGTTTAAAAGAAGCAAAAATACCATCGTCATGGACGCATGATGCAAATATTGCAATGATTCCCAAAGAAAATACAGACTTAACAATAATTAAAAACTATAGGCCTATATTGCTACTGAATTCGGATTATAAAATATTTATGGCAATAATTGCCAAATGGCTTAAAAGGTTTTTGAATGAATTTATACATGTCAACCAAAATGGCTTTTAGTCCAATAGACAAATACGAAATAATATGAGAACGATAATGGATATATTGGAATACTATGAAGTTCACAGTGAGAAGCAAGTTGCATTGTTATTTTTAGATACAGAAAAGGCATTCAATAATGTTAATTGAAATTTTATGTTAAAGCAGTTAGAATATATGGACTTCAGCAACAATTTTATAAATATATTCAGGGTGATCTATGCTAAACAGGAAGCCAAAGTAATAGTTAATGGAGAAATGACACAAAGCATCCAAATCAAAAAAAGTACAAGACAAGGGTGTCCATTATCACCACTACTGTTTACATTAATTCTATAGGTACTGACAAGAATGATTCGAAAAGATAATCAAATTAAAGGATTAAATATCAAGAAGGAAGTCTATAAACTGCAAGCATTTGCAGACAATCTTGTGTTCATTATGAAGGAGCCATCACAATCAGATGCAAGGCTTATGGAAATACTGGAAGAGTATGGGGAAGATTTATTTTATTTATTTATTTATTTATGTATGTATGTATGTATGTATGTATGTATGTATGTATGTATTTATTTATTTATCGAATTTATATACCGTCCTTCTCCCGAGGGACTCAGGGCGGTGTACAGCCAACTATAATATAATACAAATTACAAAAGTTAAAAGAAATTAAATACACGGCTGCTACTAAAATTTATACTTAAAAACCCCAATAGTTAAGATATAAAAACTGCAATTTCTAAAATCACAATTTCTAGAACCCCAATTTCTAAAAACCCCAATTTAAAACCCAGGCCAGCGTGCTCAAAGAGCCAAGTTTTCAACGCACATCTAAACGCTCTCAGGTCGGTGGTCGTCCATAACTCAGGAGGCAACCCATTCCAGAGGGCGGGTGCCCCCACAGAGAAAGTCCTGTTTCTCAGGGTCACCAGGCGGCACATAGATGTCGTCGGGACCCGAAGAAGACCCTCCCTGTGGGAGCGCACCGGTCAGTGGGAGACTACTGGAAGAACGCAGTCTTGCAAGTAACCTGGTCCGATGCCTTGGAGCGCTTTAAAGGTCGAAACCAGAACCTTAAAGCGAACCCGGAAGGCTACCGGCAACCAATGCAGCTCGCACAGAAGAGGTATCACATGGGAGTTTCTTGACGCTCCCATAACCACCCACGCAGCTGCATTTTGCATCAGTTGAAGCCTCTGGATGTTCCCTGCAGGAAGCTCCATGTATTAAAATATAAAAATAAAATAAGGACAAAACCAAAATCATAGTTAAAATCATGTCAAACATACAGAAAAAGGATTTGGTTGAGAAAAAATATTTTGAAAATTTGAATAAGACAACATTGAAACTTATTTGGCAAGGGAGGAAACCAAGAATTAAATTAAAATTATTACAAGAAGCCAAAGAGAGATGGGGAGTTGGCCTGCCTGACTGGGAGCTGTATTACCAAGCTGCTACACTCATTTGGATGCAAGAGTGGATAAATTTAAAAAATAGGTTATTAGCATTGGAAGGTCACAATTTACAATTAGGATGGCATGCATTTTTGTGGGATGAAAAGTTCAAAGCTCATCAGTATTTCCAAAGGCATCATATAAGACAAGCCCTGCTTAAGGTATGGATAAAAATGAAACAAAAAATATATAGAAATACCGGCATGATTCTCTATATTAGAAGCGTTAGTGCACCCACATTTTATTAACTTGGGGAAAGTTATTAATACAAAGATATACTAAATGAAACTAGGGAAATAAAATCCAGACAAGAATTAAAAGAAGAAGGGGTGCAATTGGAATGGTGGGCATATTTACAAATCCAATCATGCTACAAGAAGGACAAAAACGAATGGGGTATACAGAGAGAATTGACAACATTAGATAAAATATTACTAGGAACAGATGAAAAAGCAATCAAGATAACCTATAAATACCTATTGGAATATAAAATGGGGGAGGAATAAGTGAAAAAAGAAATGATAGTATGGGCCAAAAATTTCCGTTACAACATTGAATTGAAAAAAATGGCAAAAGATATGGGAAAGAAATAGAAAGCTAATCTTGGCCACTTCATATAAAGAGAACCTATACAAAATGTTCTGGTCTTCCCCCATCCCCTGGATGTACATTCTCCAATGGGCCATCCATAGCCAAGAGTCATCAATCATGTTCTCCACTAATAATCTTGTGCACCAGAAGCTTCGGCCACCTAGCAATTACCTAAGAAAATATTTGAGGTATGCATTACTCTCTCCCCACTCCCTTTCTACTGACAACTCTAAAAAAACAGAAATATTTTTAGTTGACATTCAGCTTCCCTCACTTCTTGAAGGTGACCTTACAACACAAAAAGAAAACAAATTTATTGCAGGTTATAGAACTTAGGGTTGCGAAACCTCCCCTCCAGGCTTGTTTCTGTTTTCTGCATGGAATCTCATCACAAGATGATTAGCATGGGTGTTCCTACTCTTTACTCAAGATGCCTCTGATAAGGGGTAGCCCTTCCACTTGATTAAATATTGGAGTTGTCTCCTGTGCCACCTCAAATTGAAGATTTGCTGCACCTCATAATGGGTTTGGCCCCCTATGACTACTAGATCTGGAGGCTCACGAGGTAGGGGTCTCAGGGTCGATCCCACTACAAGTTTTAAGAGGCTACTATGGAATACTGGGTGTATTTTCCCTAACAGTTGGGCAACTTCAGTTGCACTGTGACTGGGTTAATGACTTTTACTATGGGGAAAGGTCCCATGAACTTTGGCCCCAACCTCTTACTAGGGCCAAGTATTTGGTGGAGAAGTAGACCTTCTCCCTCACCCGGAATGACCTTTGCGGGGCCCGGTGTTTGTCTGCCTGTCTCTATATAGCTCTGTGCTGCTTTTGCCAGCACTTTTTTTTTTACATTCTCCCAAGTTGCTTTCAGCATTGACATCCAATAGGTCAGGCTGACCGAGGAGGGGAGATCCCTTGGATACTCAGGCATTGGGATAAAGTCCATGCCACTCACTATTTTGAATGGGGTTAGTTCTGTACTACTGTGAACAGCATTATTGTACGTGACCTCTTCAAAAGGCAGGAAGTCTGCCCAATTGGATTGCTGATAATTCATGTAACACCTCAGATACTGCTCTACCATGGTGTTCAATCTCTCTGCCCCCCAATTGGTACTTGGATGAAAAGCCAAGCTAAGGCCCTGGGACGACCCAATAGTCCACAGGAACTCCCTCAGAATTTGGCCGTGAACCGGATTCCTCTGTCTGAGATAATTCTCAGTGGCACTCCATGCAGGCAGTAGATGTGTTTCAAAAACAGCTTGGCTAATTGGTGGGCTGAAGGTAGGCCGCTGCATGGTATGAAATGTGCCTGTTTGGAAAATAAGTCTATTATAGTCTAGATCACCATCTTTCCTCCACTTTTCAGCAACTCTACTATGAAATCCATGGGCGATCTCCTCCCATGGCCTTGTTGATTCTGCAATCATCTGTAGCAATCTGGCAGAGTTCCTGGTCATTTTTTCATCATAGTGCAAATGGTGCAACTCTTCACATAACTGTCCATGTCTTTATGTCAGGCCACCAGAATGGCCTCCGAGCTAAGTGCAAAATCTTTAAGAACCTGAAGTGGCTTGCTGATTTGGCATTGTGGCTCCTCTGAAGGACTAGAGTACATAGGGATTCTGGGACATAGAATTTTGTTCCTTTTTCATGCTAGATCATCTCTTTTCATTAAGATGTGTTGATTGTCCCAGAACCAACATTCTTCTAGCAGTTTGGTATAAGTAAAAACATCGTTATGAATACATGAAATGGATACATATAAGAAAAATAAAAGAAACAATAGGACAGGGATGGTAGGCATGTTGATGCGCTTATGCACGCCCTCTACAGACCTCTTAGGAAAGGGGTGAGGTCAATAGTAGACAGTCTAAGGTTAAAGTTTTTGGGGTTTGGGGAAGAAACCACAAAGTCAGGTAGAGTATTCCAGATATATTTTGTTATTTTGAGACAAACAATAGAAAGAATGAATGGAAAGGAAGGTGTGGGGGAGTCATGATGCTTCATGATGCTTAGTTCCACCAACCCTTGCAGTACTGCACTTCAAGGCCAGCCAGGAAAACAATGAAGTGGTTGCCTTCAGGAAATATGGCAAGACATGTAGAACTGATGAGATAAACTAATGCTAAGTAACTATAATGAGGGATCAGAACAGTTTAATATGGACTAATTACTGTACATTTAAAATTCTAAGCCAAATAGCTCAGAAAATGTTCAGACAACTGTTGAAGCTCAAGACATATTGTATTATGAACACTAACATTTTTGAACAATATATTTTAGTAAATACACCCAGAATTATTTATTCTGAAAATAACAGGGCCTCTTAGAAATCAGCAGAAAGTTATCTTCTAAGCATTGAATATAATTTTTAATGGATCTCAGCATCTGATTCTTAAGTTATCTGCAGAGGTAAGGGCTCCAAAGGATCTTCCAGAAATCCAGTGCTGTTTGATTGACAGCTGTTTGTTCTTGTTGCTATTGCTAGAAAAAAATTAAAATGAATGAATAGCTGAGAAGATTTTTTTTTAATTTTTGGTACTTTAGTGTACAGTACTCCTATAAACAGCCAAAAATCCTATATACTTTCTTTTTTTCTTATTACTTCTAAAGTCAAAATATATTTCTTATAAATCTCTTATAAATATATTTCTTATAAATTTTTACTAAATCCCAGTAAAAAAGATTTTGATCAAAAGTGTGTCCTGAAATCTTAAAGGATTATCTTGAAGAAACCAAAGGATACAGAAGATAGCATGGTATAAAAAATTGCACAGTGTTGACAGGATAGGACTGTATTCATTTAAGCTTCTCTGAAATACTTCAAGTACTAATACAGTATATTTGGAGAAGCAATCTATGCAAGCTAAACCATGCATATAAATTGCATTGGTCTACCTAAATGGATACATTTTAATTGATACATTTAAATTATAGTCATATATTGTTAGAATTTTTATTTCTCACTCTGCTTTATCATGTTGATTTGGTTTCTTATTAATTCAAATAGACAAAAGCTATAAAATAAAGATATTATTGTAATGTATTAAAAGAAAAATGGTAAAATCAAAGATTCTAGCTTCCATAGAATTTATGCATTGTAAAGTAAATAAAAGAACATTCTGTAAACCAGAGGTCCTTAAACTATGGCCCATGGGCCACACATGGCCCGCAGACACAATGTAACTGGTCCACGCAATGTTGAGATTCAGCCCTTCCCTCACCTCCCAGCCATTGCTTGCTTGGCTGTTTTTTCCCTCTGTCTTCATCGCCCCTCCTCTAGCCATTGCCTTATATATGCCTTGCAGAATCCAGCCACACTTCTGTGTAATTCTGCTTCCTGTTGCCCGCATACCTCTGCTCATTGCTGCCCACACACGTCTGCTCACAATGGCTTGGAAAGGTAAGGACAAAGGACATGGGCTGACAGGCTGGCAAATGGGTGATGGAGGGTCAGTGGTGGAGGGAGTAATACCAGCAGTGGTGTATATGAATGGTGTATACAGGGAGGACAAGGAGCGCGCGGGAGATAGCAGCATCTGGCCCTTCCTAGGTGTTTCTCAAAGCTGCCTGGCCTAAGAAGGGAGCGAGGGGAATGCACGGGAGGCCAGGCCATTGGAGCCCTTCTTCGGTGTTTCCCAAAGCTGCCCTGGTAAAAAATCTTGTAAAAAGAAAAGTCAACCCAAAGAGCAACATGTAAACAAAAGCAAATAAAACACTCCTAGGAGCAAAACAAATTAAACTATCTCATCCTTAACTTATCTCTTATCTTAACTTTAATTTTTAACTCTTTGCTTGCAAAAAGACCCTCAAATCTTTGCCGGGAACAAATGGGGGAGAAACCATGTGGGCCCCTAGACAGGAGAAGTGTTCATTGACAGCTTTCTCAGCCTGTCATTACTTCCATGCTATAGTGATTTCTATTTTTTGTAGTGCTGTATTTATTGTTATCTTACTAATAGAAATTTTTAATCCCTAAGAAACAATTATGTCAAAGAAAAGAAAAACTGCAGGATCTTCAAAGAACTGTGGACTTACGATTATTTTTTCATGCAGTACAAGGAAAGAGCTGTTCATCATATGCCAGGATTTAGTGGCTATGTTCAAAGAATATAATTTGTATCGACACTACAAGACTTGACATAAAAACAAATATGATTGTTTGGTCAGACAAGTGAGAAAAGACAAAATATTAAAATTAAAAAAAGAATTGACAAATCAGTTTTTGTGAAGCAGAATATTTCATCACTGTGAGCAAGTTTTCAAGTTGCCAAGCTAATAGCGTGCGCTGGCAGACCATTTGTAGAGGGATAATTTGTTAAAGAATGCCTTCTTTATGTTGCCAAAGAGATGTGTCCAGAGAAGGCTCATTTATTTAGTACAGTGAGTATTTCAGGACTGTCAGATCTGTGTATCTGCCATTCTTTGATGGAAGAAAGGGAGGTGTTGTATTTGATACATTTAATTCTTTTCCTCTCTAATTATTCTAAATATCCTATTTCTTACATTGTTTGTTGTATAACCTTTTACATAGTGCCCCAGATGCCTTGAAAATTCTCACCTCTTGGGGAGATGCAAGAGAAAAGGAACCATGTGGATTGCAGCACCAGAAGATGGCCCAGGAAAACTTTCTTTATCCACTTTCTCACAGACACTGGTAAATAACATCTTCACACCTACAGATTGGTGGAATCCACATAGGATTGCGGGGAGGGGTTCTAATTCCCTTTATCTTAGTTGCATGCCCTGAGGGACTTTAGACCCTGCTTTTAATTTTGACCTGCTTCACCTCTCTTCAATAAAAAAATCCTTTTGAAATACAAAGTTTTCAAGAGTGTATACTTATTTTTTGAAGGGGAGGGTGAAAGAGGCTGTCCTTACATAAAGCAGGATCTGCAATAGTGGTCAACCCAAAGAGGAGAAGCCAAGTGCTGGGGAGAAACCATGACTGATGTACAGAAAAGGGACAGCTTGGATGGTAGACCTTTACCCATGGTAGCCATAAACCCAGGTGGAAAATAGAACTGAAAGCCTTTTCCAATCACTGGCAAATAATTGATTGAAGTGGTACATAAACTGGCTCATGAGGGAAGCCCTGGAAAACCTCGGTGGTCAAGCTGAACAGGGTCATCAACAGAGAGCAAATGAACCAGCAACCGAAGGAACCCAAGCCATCACCCCTGATCCAGCTGAGGCTGATTGCATAACCAACCAAGCCAGAGGACCAACAGCTGTGCCAGGTACCTGACCTCCTGCTGTTCCAGAGCAGGGGATTAACCCTGACCAACGCAGGGACCTACAACTGAAGGGAAAGATCTTTAGTTTTAGTTTACTTTTTTGTCATTGCACCTAGTCCAACAAATTAAATACCATCTTCAGTGTACATTATGACTATGAAAATAAACACACACATCCTTTACATTCTATACATTGAATTGAAAACCCCTGATATTGCATTAATATTGCACTATACAGTAGAATTCAATAGAGTTACTGCCCTAGGATAGAAGCTGTTTTGCAGCCTATTTGTCCTTGTTTTTATTATCCTGTACCATCTGCCAGATGGTAATAGTTCCAAAAAAGGGTGCCCAGAATGAGATGGATCTTTGAGAATGTTTTGAACTTTCTTAAGGCAGCAGGAACTATAAAGCTCTTTTGAAGAGGGGAGAGGGCAACCAATGATCTTCCGGGCAATGACATTAACCCTCTGGAGTACTGTCCTATCTGCCACTGTGCAATTGGTAAACCATACAAACGTGCAGTAAGTTAAGATACTCTCTGTAATGCAGTGGTAGAAGGTCACCAGCAGTTTTTCATTCAGTTGTTGTTTTCTGAGAAGTCTCAGGTAGTATAGTCTCTGCTGAGCCTTTTTGACCAATGCTGTAATGTGAGCACCCAGGTCAGGTCCTCTTTTATGGTAAGACCCAGAAACTTAAAACTGGCCACTTGCTCCACTTGGTCTCCATTGATAAGCAAGGGCTGGATGTCTGATCTGTTCCTTCTATAGTCCACTATAGGCTTCTTTAGGGGTGGGATTCTACCGATTCAGACCAGTTCTATAGAACCAGTTGTTATGATTCAGTGCCATTCAGAGAACTGGCAAATCATGCATCTGGTTAGCCCCACCGCTCTCCGCCCACCCCTCCTCTCCCAGTCAGTCCTTATTGCGCATGCAAAACTTTGCACAACATTGTGCACATGCACAACATTGCTGATTGCGTTCTTCCCCACCCAGTCACTCTTTAAGGTATTTTTTTTCTTTTTTTCCCCCTCCTGACAATTAGCCATTCCTATGAGCAGCTGTGCCGGGATTCCCCTCGCTTATTTACTGCTTCACCCAGGAGGCTTCCCTGAGGCCCAGGAAGGACAATAAATGGAGGGGGGCATAGCATGCCCCTGTCAGAGTATATTCATGAACTGGAATAGAGCTTGGTAACAAGGTCAGCCAATGAATAGGCATAGCAACTAAGTCAGCCAATGAGGTCTGTTTTGGAAACTGAAATTAGAAGTAGCCTAGGCTGGAAATTGAAACTAGAAGTAGCTCTATATTAAGCTCTTCAGCTCAGAGTCTGTCTATTGAAGAAGAAACTGTTTCTCTCCTCTGCTGTGTATCTTGCTTGCCTACTGAACTAAAGTGAAACTGATGTCTGTTTCTGAGCTCCTGGATTGCTGCTGGAGTTACTTGCAACATGTTTCTGTTTGAGTTTGCTCCATGTTGGAGAAATCTACAACTGGTTTGTAAAATCTATTTATTATATTTATAAAGGTGTGAAATGAAGCATCAGCCATCTGTGTTTATTTTTCTAGCGCTGAATTAACTCTGCAAATTCTAATGGCCCCCACTCCATTTTTTTCCTTCCTGGACTCCAGGGAAGCTTTTTTGGGAGCAAAAACGCCCCCAGGAGGCTTCCCTGAAGCCCATGAAACACCAAAATGGAGTGTGTGGGGGCACTGCATGCCCTCTCCAGGCTCCATTTTTTTCTTCCTGAACCCCAGGGGAGCCCACCCAGAAGGCTTCCCTGAGGCCAAGAAGCCCCAAAAATGAGGGGGCTGCAAAAAAGCCACACCCACCCAGTCACATGACCACACTCACCTAGCCATGCCCAGAGAACCAGTTGTTATAAAATTTGAATCCTACCCCTGAGCTCCTTGGTCTTATTGATGTTGAGGACCAAGTTACTGTCGCCATATCACGAAAGCAACAGGTCTAACTCATCTCGGTAGGCAGATTCATCCCCCCCCGGATATGAATCCCACCACTTTTGTATCGTCTGAAAATTTAGTAATAGTATTACTAGCATGAGTGGGAATGCAGTCATGCATACAGGAGTATAGAGTAAGGGACTCAACATGCAATCCTGTGGTGTACCAGTGTTAAGAATAAGGACTGAAGAGCTATGATTACTTAATTTGAGCTCTGTGAGTGGCCAGACAGGAAATCCATAATCCAAAGACAGATTGAATAAAAAAGTCCAACTCTGGGGGTAAGATTCAATGGAAACCCCCAGAAGTTGGGGTTTTCCTGGCTCAAGTCCTCGAATACGAGAGGAACTTCCCAGCCCTAGCCCTAGAAGTGGCAGAGGTCAGATGGATGGTGACCTGTCATAACATTGACACTCCAGAGCTGTGGAAACTTGATCAATTCATGACAGCCCTGTGCAATCACTTTGAAGACCCCTTCACCGATCGCAAAGCCCACGACTGCATTAGGGTCATGAAGCAGGGCTGTCATCCTGTAGCTGAATACACCGAGGAATTCTGTGACTTGGCTGGGCAAGTGGTCTGGCAAAAAGATATTCTAGTCTGCTGGTTCAAAGATAGCAATAGCAATAGCACATGGACTTATATATAGTACATTACAGCCCTCTCTAAGTGCTTTACAGAATCAGCATATTGTCCCCAAAAATCTGGGCCCTCATTTTACCCACCTTGGAAGGATGGAAGGCTGAGCCTGGTGAGATTTGATCTGATAAAATGCAGGCAGCTGGCTGAAGCAGAAGTAGCCTGCAATACTGCATTCTAACCACTGCGCCACTGAGGACTCATGATGGACTCAGCCAACTTTGCCACAGAACCATTACAAAATAAAACTGGGGGACTATAGCGAGACCTTCACATTCATTGTAGCCCTGGGAATGGAAGGGCCACAAGTCCTAGGACTCACATGGCTATGGAAGTGTAACCCTAAATTAATTGGAAGAGAGGAACCATACAATTCCAGAAACAGGTAACATTCACAAACATTCCAGAGGGAGGAAAGGAAGGAAAAGAGAACAGAGAAATGGCCATGGCCAGCCAACTTACTAAGGCCACTAGCATTCCCAAAGAATACTAGGATTTGGCTGAAGTATTTAGGGAGGAGGCGTCTGATGAACTCCCCCCTCATTGCGCCATGGATTGTGCCACTGAGATCCTGCCAGGAGCTAAACTCCCAAAACCAAAAATGTACTGCATGTCCCCTAGAGAACTAGATGGACTCAAGTTTTTATCAACAAAAATCTAAAAAGGGGTTTCATTGAACCCATCCAACTGAAAATAGCAGCCCCAGTATTATTTTGTGAAAAGAAAGATGGCATCTTATGCCTCTGAATGGATTTCAGAAACCTGAGTACTATATCTGGGTGGAAGATATGTACTCACTCCCTCTTATGAAGGACATGTTGGCCTACCTATCTAAAGGAATTTTTGTTTCAAAGTTAGACTTAAGAGAGGCATACTACTGGGTCAGAATTAGGAAAGGGGATGAGTGGAAGACTGCTTTTTACACCCCACTGGGGTTCTACCAGTTTCAAGTATTTCAGATTACAAGGAGTCCCTGATGTACTTATGCAACTAATTAATGAGCTGCTCCATGAACATTTGTACAAAGGGTTGATGACAAGACCCTTTGATGACATTTTAATTTATGAAACAAAAGAAGAGAACATAAAATTAATCCAAGCAGTTCACACAAAACTCCAAGCTGCCAAACTATATGCAAAACTCTCTAAATGTGAGTTCCACCAAAAGAAAATTGACTACCTGGGATACAGAATATCCCAAGAAGGAATGGAGATGGAACCAAAAAAGTAAAAGCCATTATCAGTTGGGAGCCACCCCAAACTGCAAACAACTACAAAGTTTCCTGGATTTTACAAACTTTTAATTGTCAGTTCGTTCTGGCTTTTGCGAATATTGCCCTCTCCATTACGAGCTTCTTAAAAATGAAGACGGGGGGAACTGGAGCCAAGGCAACCGCTTAACTGGACAGTGGAATGCCATGCAGCATTCAAAAAACTTAAACAACTTTTTTCAGCCAAACCAATCCTAAAACACCAGAGCAACCATTTGCCATCCAAGCTGATGCCAGCGATGTAGCAGTAGGAGCAGTCCTACTCCAAAAGAATGAACATGGACAATTGCAACTATATGCTTACAAGAAACCAAGCAAGAAATTGATAGAAACCAAGCAAAGATGGGCCATATGGGAGAAAGAGGCATATGCTGTGCGATGGGCCCTCCTCATATTTCCTAGAAGGGAACAAAATCCCCTTCGAAGTCTGGATTGGTCATAAAAATTTAGAAGCCCTGAAAACTCCACAGAAACTCTTCCCCAAACAAGTACATTGGGGCAATTCTTTAAAGGCTCCAATTTCACTCTCAAATATCTTCCGGGGAAAACAATTTCTTGGCAGATGCCCTGTCAAGAAACCACAATACAAAAGCAAAAAGATTAAAATTGTAAAACCCATGCCTCAATCAACCCAACTAACAGCCAAAGTAATCAACCAAGCACAAGGGAAGAAAGAACCACTTGCTGACAACATGACAGCTTCCAAATTTAAATAGGCACTACTTAAGGATGACTGGCTCCAGACTAACAAAAAGATTTGCTTACTCAAAGATAGTCTATCCTGGGTAGAGAACAAACTTTATGTCCCTGCCAGCCAGAGACTGGACCTCATGAAACGATGCCATGACTCCTAAGTAGTTGGACATTTTGAATTTGTAAAAACTTTTCACTTCATCAAAACACAATTCTGGTGGTCATCCCTTTGAAAAGACATTGAGAGCTATGTTTCTAGTTGTCCCACTTGCACAGCTGCAAAAAGACAACAAGAGGAAAATCCCCAGGACTTCTACAGACTGTAGTAGGACCTTCAGCACCCTGGAGAGAGATTTCTATGGATTTTATAGTAGAGCTGCCTGAAAACGTAGGAAATACAGTCATTTGGGTTGTAACTGATCTTTTTTCCAAACAGGTCCATTTTATACCCTGCCAGAAGATACCAACAACCATTAGCAAAAATATTTTTAGTACACATTTATTGCCTCCATGGAGCTCCCCCAACTGATTATCTCAGACAGGGGTGTACAATTCACTTCCAAATTTTGGCAGGCTTTTAAAAACCTATTAGGCTCCGCCCAATGTTTGAGTAACACCCCCAGATGAATGGGGCAACACAGAGAGCCAATGGAATATCAGAACAATATTTAAAATGTTTTATTAACTACCAACAGGACAATGGTCAGACTAGCCCTAGAAGAGGCTAGAGCAGCTTTTAAAGCTCAAATTGACAAAAAACACACTGAACTTAAACCGTTTAAGCTTGGGGACTATGTTCCTACAATCATTGCAACCTTCCAAGAAACTGGGGCCAAAATTCTCTCATAAGTTGCACTAAACCACAGACTGTTTCAGGAATTTCTATCTGAGCTACATGTTGTCTATGAAGATATTTTGCACCACACAAGTCCATTGGCTGAGTTGAGGGAGAGTTTTAAACATTTTTCTGACTTACTTCCATAGGTTTCAACTTTTCAGATTTCAAAAAACAAAGTATCAGAGCTCAAAGATGAAGAAGGGAAATGGCGCCTTGCCTTTCTGACAGATGTAACAGTTACTCAACAGTTTGAATGTAAAACCAAGGAAAGGGGAAGCTCATCTGATATATGCCTTTACATATGAAGATATTTGAAGTAAAATTGGATCTCCTAATTAAAGAAGTGAAGGAAAAAACTTCTGCCATCTCCCTACTATTCAAAAGCTGTTGGCTGAAAAACCAAAAGTTGTATTCCCAAGCAAAAAATGTGTTAATTCACTGGAAATATTGCAAAGGGAGTTTCAAATTAGATTTAAAGAGCTTCATTAATGTGAACAGGTTTTCTGGAACCATTTTCTGTTGACGTTTAAATTGTTGATCCGATTTACCAAGTGAAATTGGTCAAACTACAGAATTGTGACTCTCTGAAAGACACATTCAAGTCAAGCAGTCTTACTCATTTCTTTGCATCTCTCCCTTCTGAGACATATCTTAATCTCAGGAACTTTGCACTCAAAATGGTAACAATCTGTGAACAGACTTTTTCCCAAATGAAACATCTGAAATCTCCAACCAGATCCAGACTAACTGATGAACACTTGCATTACTTGTTCCAACTGGCAGTGACAAATATGAAACTGGATATTGACTATCTTAGAGATGTGGCATTGAAAACTGTCATAAGCACAGCAACAGCCTCATGATAATAAAAACTATGCTATCAATAATCTTTCCTGCACATCCTTACTACAGATTCCTATAGTAATTTGGAGTAGTACAAGCCAATGGCCAGCAGGTGGCAGAAAGAGACAAATATGCAATACAGAACACTAAATACAGGAATAAAACGTTTCTGGAGGTTCTGGAGGTTTTGGAATATTTGTCATTATTCTGCAATATTGTCATTTGAGTTGGCTGTAAATGTAGCAGTATGAACTGACCTTAGCATATGAAAAGAGTCATACTGCTAACAAATCTCCCATGTAGGAATCAAAATGTACCCTGAAAAGATTAGGGAAGTCCTGGAATGGGTTTTGCTCTGTATGAGGAAATAGTTACAAAGCTTCCTAACTTTTACAGGCAATTTATCTCATCTTTTGCCCAAATAACCCTGCTCATCACAAACTTGCTAAAAACAAAGGAGGGAGACATCCAGCCTTTGGACGATGGAATGTCAAGCCACATTTGAAAAATGTGAGCCACTTTTCGTGGGTGAGCTGATGTTGAAACACCCAGACCCCAACAAATGTTTCAACATACAATCTGACAACAGTGATGTTGCAGAGAATGAGATCAGAAAGTTATAACCATGTACATTCATCACAAGGAAACCAAGCAATACTGGGCCATATGGGAGAAGAAGGCTTACATTGTAAGATGGGCACTCGTCTCCTGAAGACACTTTTTAGAAGGAAGCAAAATCCCTTTCCAGGTATCACAAAACCTGGAAGCACTGAAAACCCCTGGTAAACTTTCCCCTAAACAAACATGTTGGGTGCAACACTTTTAGTGCTTTGATTTCACTTTGCACTTTGATTTTCACTTTACATCCTGGGGAGAAAGAATTTCCTGGCTGGATGCCCTATTGCGGATCCCATAATACAATTTCTCAGCCAGTCTTCTAGGAGCCCAAAGATTCACCAGAATAAACAAGCCAACTCTCACAGTTCAGATGTTTTAAACTTTAAAGCTTGTTTTATTCGCAAACAACTATCTCCCCATCTGGCAAGAATGGCAGGAAGCCGATCAAGGTTAGCACTGGGAGCATTTGCCTTCCAGCACTGTTTATAGCTGCAGCCACACCCCCTGCTAAACGCATCTACCTCCTCACTCTAATCATCTCACTCAATTCATTCCGAGAGTCAATCATGGGTTATCAATCCCTTCCTATCCTAATGCCGCCTATAAATCCTGTCTAGCCCCGTCCATCTACCCTTTCCATGCTCCCCTCCCCAGTTATCACCCCAGTGCCAGCGGATCTCACAAACATCCCATCGGGTCGCTGAGATCTGGATGCAGAACTCTGAATATCAGGGTATCTCCCACCCCATAGCAATGTCATCAGCATCAGGGCTTTCACCAGGATTCCCCACAGCCACTTTTGCCACTTGAGCTGGGTTCCTTTCAGCTGTCAGCTCAGCAAGTTCATCAGTGGCAGGAAGGCTCACACCGGGATTCCCCACAGCCGCATCTTCTACTTGAGCCCCGTCAAAGCTGGCGCCCCTGTGTCACCATGCCTGAAGCCCAATACAATTGCTCCAAAGCAGAAATAAACCAGTGCTCCCATAATTTCAGCTGGCAGCCCAAGTGACCACTAAACACAGCAGAAAGAAAATGTGGCTGCAATGTGGCCTCAACCCTAAAAAAGGCACTAACAGATGATTAAAAGTTCCATAATCACAATAATATTTATTCCATCCAGGATAGACTGGCTTAGATGGAAGCAAAACTGTATATGCCAACTAGCCAAAGCCTCCTGATTATGAAAACATGCCATGATTCAAAAGCAGCAGGACATTTCAGATTTGTAAAGAAATTGCATTTAATAAAAGGATAATTCTGGTGGCCCTCACTTAAAAAAGACATTGAAAGCTATGTGTCCAGTTGCCCTGTGGGTGCAACTGCTAAGCAGAGACAGGATAGAACATGGGACTCCTTCAGATTGTGGTGATATGGCTTCCAAAGGTGAAATATATAGCAATCAGACAAGATTATTACAGATTCCCCAAAATGTACTTATAACTCAGTTCTGATGTCCCAATGGCTGGCCTCACTCAATGGAATCCTGATTGCATTTGGCTGTTTGCATTTACAGCCATTTGCAGAATTCCATAGTAATGACTTTGATTTAAAATTTCTCCCTTAAAACTGGCATTTGCTTCCTATTTTTCCACAGAAGTGCCTTTATAGCAAATAAAAAGTTTACTTAATACCATAGTGTTCGCTTATAGGAGTGCAATATTTGTTTTACCACATTCCATTTGCTTAATGACTTCCTCAAAAGAAAATCTACCCCTTTGATATTTTCATCATCAGTTCTGAGGCTGGTTGTTGTACCTATTGACAGTTTGGTCTTTGTATTTAAGTTTAGTCCATTCTTTCCACTATATTCCTTGATTGCATTAGCAGGTCTAGCAGATCCTTTGCATTTTTGGCTAATGGACTGGGTGAGATACTTTTGAATTGAATTTCCTTAAAAACAGAAAGAAGAAAGAGCTCCCTGGAATACAATTAAAGGGAAGTAAGACCTAAAGGAGGAGGTGGAATTGTTTTTCTTCCTTCCACCTCTGGAAGAAAAACTGTGAGGAGAGTTGTTAAGAGCCATAATTACAACAGGAAATGGTCTAAAGCAGCAGTCGCCAACTGGTGGGCCGCAGCCCACTGGTGGTCCATGAGAAAGTTTTGGTGGTCTGCAAAGAAATGTCACCCCCAGAGCACCCCCCCAAAGCAATTAATCCAGGCTGCACAGGAACACAAGGCTACGCCGCCCACGTGGCCCATGGGAACCCTCCCCATCCATTCACTCCTTATCCGGTAAACGTCCCTGTTAAGTTGCTATTTTTCCTTTTTTTTTCTTTTTCTGACCATCAGATGTTCTGCTGTGCCGGGAAATTTAGATTAGTTAGAAAGGAGGAAAATGTTGCATTTTTTGCTTTCTAACTAATCTTTAGATCATTGGCTCTGCAGAGGCGAACTATGACTGAAGTTTCTATTATTCAGTGCAGGTAGCCAATTGCTGATAGATAGATCTGTAAGTGAATTTGTAATTCTGTGAGCAACTCAATCCGCCTGCCTGCTTTGCCTGATTTTGGGTAAAAGTTGCTCTTTTTTTAAAAAAATCAATATTTACATACATAGTGTGTTGTGAGTTAATTTTGCTTGCAAGCAAATTTTATGTGACAGACTCAGGTAACTAATTGCAGAATCATAGATCTCTAAGTTAATCTGTGATTCTGTGAGCAATTCAGTCTGCCTGCCTGCTTTGCCTGATTCTGGGTAGAAGTTGCTCTTTTTTAATAAAAAAATTCAATGTTTACAAAAATATTTATAATATTTACATTCAAGCCATGCCCAGCCAGTCACATGACTACCAAGCCACACCCACAAATTAGGCAATGCCCGCAGATCCAGTTGTTAAGAAATTTGAATCCCACCCCTGCCTCTGTGTTTGTGTGTGTGTGTGTGTGTGTGAGAGAGAGAGAGAGAGAGAGAGAGAGAGATTAGATCAGATCTCTCTCTCCCACCAATGTCAGCAAGCCACCGTCAGTCAAAATTCATATTAGTGGTCCCCAGGATTTAAAATTATGAGTTTTGTGGTCCCTAGGTCCTAAAAATTGGGGACCCCTGGTCTAAAGGATGTTGAAAGAAGAAGTTGGACTGGGTATTTCAAAAAAAATATAACACCAACTTAGAACTTCTGGATAACATAGAAAACTATATGGAACTTTGTTTTAAATATATTTAAACATTTTATAATTTGAAAACTTTTACTTATACAGCATATAAAAGAGAAAGAAGGGAGAAGCAGAGCAACAGTGTCATCTAACTGAAGGGGAAATTATCCTGATTGATAAACATAGCCTTGAAGCATAAGAATAAAATGACTGAAGAATTAAAATAGAGAGCGGAACACTGAGACTTTGCTTTTTTTAAAAAAAAGTAGCTCTCGGAACTTAAATGAAAACAAACAAAGTTTGGATTTTTTTTCTTTTTCTTTTTTTGTTCCTGTGATACCCTTTGATTATATGCCCTTTGGACATAAACCTGCTGGTGGTGGAACTCCTGGGCATTGTGGGCCTACTTGGATTACAAATTATTATATTATTTTTTTTCTAATGAGTAAATAGATTAGGGTTTGAAGAACCCAAAGAAAAAAAAAAGCTCCAATGAGTGATAAAACCTGATTTTGGATTATAACTTTATGGGATAAGAAAGGAAATATTTTTTAACTGTTGGGGACTATAAATACTGAAATATTTTAAAATGAAGAAAGTAATGTCTGCATCATCCTCAGCATCTTCTTTGGCAGCTTCCAGCCCTGTGGGCAAAGAATTTTGGAAGCCCTACTTCAGCAAGAAAAAGCAAATGCACAGCAAGCAGATGCACAGCAAGCAAATCCATGATACAAATGCTTCATGAGGGCATGAAAGAAAGAATGGAGCAAATGGAAAGGAAAATAGAGAAAGTAGAAGGAAAAATAGAGATTTTTCCATCATATGATGGCAAAAAATGAACAATATATACAAAAATTAGAAGAGAGAGCCAAATAACCATGGGAAGAAGAGATAGTTTGCGAGGAAAAGGAGATTAGAAGAAGAAACTGCATATGAGAAGGAAATACAAAAAGAGTTTTGGGAGAAAGAACCATAAGAGAAGGAGAAAGAGCCACAGAACCAAGCGAGGCAAAAACGACACTATAAGTAAATCCTAAAACTTGAAAGAAGAAGAAAAATTACTATCAGTTAACATAAATGATGGATAAAGAGGAACTAGCACAAAAAATAAAAAATGTTAAAAAAAATTGAAAATACAAAGAAACCAGAAAGATGGCTAGCATACCAAACTGAAAGAGGAAAAAAATGATTCACCAATTAATAGATGGTGAAGGGACATTTCACCAACGAAATTAAGATAAAATGAAAATAGTCCAAAAGTACTATGAAAATATATGATCAAGAGACAATCTCAGAAGATAAAATAACACAATACCTACAAAAAGCGGAATTACTGACAGTACCAGAAACAATTAAAGCAACATAAGGTCAGAGAATAATGATGGAATTAACAGAAGCAATTAAAAGAGAAAAGAATGGCAAAACATCAGGACCAGATGGACTACCAGCGGTATATAAAGATCTACAAGACTCTTTAACATAATGTTGGAAGTATTTAATGACTTATTGCTAGAGGTGAATGTGCCCAGCTCTTGGATGGAAACATATATTACTCTCATACCAAAAGAAGATTCAGACTTACAACAAATTTAAAATTATACACTAATATCATTGAATGCGGATTATAAAATATTTGCATCAATTATAGCAGAAAGACTAAAGGGATTTTTAAACCAGCTTATACACTCAAATCAAAATGGCTTTTTACATGAGAATAATTTTGAATACACTGTACTATGAAGCACACCCAGAGAAGCAGATTGCATGGATCTTTTAGGTGCACAGAAGGCGTTTGACAATGTGAATTGGCAGTTTATGTTGGCACAGTTAAAAAAGATGGATTTTGGGGACGGATTTACTAAAATGATCAAGGCAATATATCATAAACAAACCACAAATGTGATGGTAAATGGAGATATGAAAAGGTTAATATTAAGAAGGGTACAAGACAAGGATGTCCCTTGTCACCATTATTATTTATTGACTTTGGAAGTACTGAATAGAAATATTAGACAAGTTAGCCAGATAAAAGGTATGGAAATTAAAAAGGAAGAGTATAAGCTACAGACATTTGTGGATAATTTAGCTTTTATTTTAGAAGAGCCACAAGAAACAGGGTTTAAACCAATTTTTAGTCCACTGTCCCCTTGGTGCTACAAACTCATCCTCAGTGCCCCCCACCCAGGGTTGGGATTCAAATTTCTGTGGGCATGGCCTAATTTGAGGGTGTGGCTTGCTGGTCATGTGACTGGGTGGGTGGTGGCTTGCTGGTCATGTGACCAGGTGGGCATGGCTTGTTGGTCACATTACCGGGTAGGTGTGGTTTGGTGATCATGAGACTGGGTGAGCATGGCCAGGTGACTGGCAAACCAAATACAAGTGGTCCTCACTTAATGGCTGGCTGTTTAGCAAGTGTTCTAATTTATGACTTGCCTCCCAAGATCTACTTGACCTGTTTTTGGAGTTTTGACAGCCATGCACACACATACACACACGCTCCCTTCCAACCCTGCTGGAGCAGGTCATTGGATTAGAATCGGCAAAGCATCTCTGATTAGATTCTAGTAGTGAATAGGATCTAATCAGAGATGCTTTGCTGATACTTGTTGATTTTTATTTGTATTTCTTTATTTTATGTTGCTGAATTGCATTGACATGTGTGTCCCTTCTTGTGCACAACCCAGAAGCTTTTGTGATTCTTTGCAGCAAAAATTATCAACCTCTGGCTTTGTTCTGCTTTTCAAATGTGCTGCCACTGCTGCATTCTAGGTATCGGCCCCATAGGTCCACCCCATTGAGCCTGCTGCATCGGAGGGACCTGCCCAAGCAAATCTGAGCGGAGCAGTGCACCAAGTCAATGGGGGAGTCTGAAAGAGGGAAAGAGAGAGAGAAAAAAGAAAGAGAGAGAGAAAGAGAGAAGGAAGAAAAGAAAGAGAAAAGAAAAAGAAAAAAGAGACAGACAAAGAAAGGGGGAGATGAAAGGAAGGAACAGAAAGAAAAATAAAGGAGAGAGGGAGGGAGGAGAAAGATAATGCAATATCTATTCTAGTCCAATCACCTGCTCCAGCAGGGTTAGAAGGGAGTGTGTGTGTGTTCTTGTAATTTACCAGTACATTTTGGTTTTTCCTTCTTCAGAATTGGCACTGTAATACATTGGAAAAAGTATTTTTTTAGGGTGGAGATCTGGTCCAATGGATCCTGTTTAAAGCCTCAACAAAATGTGAGAGCTTCCTGATAATCTTGACCATGTTTCGTCCACAAAACCTTTAATAGAAGCCAAAGATGTTTCAATGTGGAAAGGGGCCTCAGTTTAAACTAGGCCTCATTTCAATCTGATGCCTCAAGTCTCTCTCTCTCTCTCTCTGTCTCTCTCCCTCCCTCCCTCCCTCCCTCCCAGACTGGCTTTGCTCTACTTTCCTGATGTGCCTGTGGGGCCGGCGCTTTGAACATGGATGGATGGATAGATGGATGGATGGATGGATGGATGAATAGACAGAGGGACAGGTAGTAGGTAGATAGGTAGATAGATAGATATATTGGTAGATAAATAGGTAGGTAGGCAGGCAGGCAGGCAGGCAAACAGTCAAGAAGACAGACAGATATTTTGGATGGATGTATGGATAGGTAGGGAGGGAGGGAGGGAGGTAGGTAGGTAGGTAGGCAGACAGAAAGACAGGCAGGCAGGCAGGTAGGGAGGTAGGAAGGCAGGCAGACAGACAGACAGACCTTTTGGATGGATGGATGAATGGATGGATGGATGGATGGATGGATGGATGGATGGATGGATGGACGGACAGAATGCGACAGCGGCAGCACTTTGGGAAAGCGGTGGTGGCAGCTTTTCCCAACATGCTGCTGCACTCGAGGCATCAGCTCTGGTGCGGTACAATAGTCAATGGGCCTGCAGGGCCAGCACCTCAAACACCACCCGCCTCTTAGAGCCCCTCGGCTGGCCCCCTTGGGGAAGATAAGAGGCAGCAGGGGGGCATTTGAGGTGCCGGCCCTGCAGGCTCACCCATTGACTGTTGCATCACTCTGGAGCTGGCACCTCGAACACCCCCGATTGCCTCTTAGCATCCCTCTGTCGGCCCCTTGGGGATGCTAAGAGGTGGCAGGAGGTGACGCATCGAATGTGGCCACTGTGGCACATAACATGCCACCACTGCCACATTCGTGGCACCAGCTCCAGAACAGTGCAACAGCTGGTGCCTTGAACGTCCTCCTGCCACCTCTTAGTGCCGTTCTGCTGGCTCCCTTGGGGACACTAAGAGGCGGCAGGGGGGCGTTTGAGGTGCTGGCTCTGGAGCAGTGCAACAATCAATGGGTGAGCTTGCAGAGGTGGCACCTTGAACACCCCCCTGCCACTTCTTAGCATCCCCAAGGGGGCCGGTAGAGGGGTGCTAAGAGGCACTGGCTCCAGAGCAGTGAAACAGTCAATGGGTGACCCTGCAGGGCTGGTGCCTCAAACGCCACCCTGCCACCTCTTAATATTTCCAAGGGGACTGGCAGAGGGGCACTAAGAGGTGGCGCCAACTCCGGAGCAGTATAACAGTCAATGGGTGACCCGGAAGGCCGGTGCCTTGAATGCCCCCCTTGCCTCTTAGCACCTCCCTAAGGCATCCCACCGCTCCCCAGGGGGTGGTACCACCCACTTTGGGAACCACTGGTTTAAACTAATGGAAAAAATAGAAGAGTATGGGGAAGCAGCAAGACTGAAATTAAACAGAAAAAAACTCCAAGATTTTAATAGAGAATATCAGATAAGCAAAAAAAAAGTTAACGAAGAGATTATATATTCAGATTACCAAGAAAGTAAAGTATTTAGGTATTCAGTTAAAAGCAAGATATGTGACAATCAAGAAGATAATTACTATAAATTGTGACAACAATTTAAGACCGATTGAGAAAAATTGAAAGGTTTGCAATTATTAATAGGAAGGATAGCCACAATTAAAATGAATATATTACAAAGGTTACTTATTTGTTTCAAGCAATCATGATAAAGTTGGAAAAAAATACGTTGAGGATCTGAATAAAATAATTTCAAATTTTACATTGCAAGGGAAAAAAACAAGAATTAATTTTAAAAAGTTACAGAATAAAAGAACAAGTGGAGGTTTTGGACTGCCTAATTGGGAATTATTATCAGACAGTGATGTTAACATGGATGAAAGAATGGATCACATTGAGGAATACAAGATTATTGACCTTGGATGGACATGATTTTCAATTGGGTTAACATGCCTTTCTGTCAGATCCGTGTATCTGTCATTTCTTCAGAGGAAGAAGAAAAAGGGGGGGGGGGGGGAACTGATAAAGAAATCCTTTCTTGATGTAACCTGAATATATTTAACCTTATATCGAATATGCACACCCATACATGATACAATGGGGGGGAGAGAAGCCAGATGGCCAGAACCTAACACCTCGGAGCGGCACAGCCAGGAGATGAGAGGTCCATAAAACTCCACAGTGAAGTGCTCTGGGAAATCTCCAAAAACAGTCCGTTCTAAAAAGGGGGTGGGGGAGGAAGTTAGGTACGTCTTGGGAAAGCTACGTGAGAAAAAACCTTCCTAAAAGGGAAGGATCCCCTCCCAGAGGGGCTGGGAGGGGAATTAACATATTGGCTTTTGTTTCCCTAAATAAACATTGGGATGGAGCGGGGGATTCTAAACTCCCTTATCTATCACTGTATGCCTGAGGGACCTCAGACGCTGCTTTGAATTCCTATCTGGACTGTCTCATCTCAATAAAGGATTCCTTTTGATACGTTCAGTTCTCAGAAGTTCATTCTTATTGTTTGAATGGGAAAAAGTTCCGTTAGCCTGACATAAAGCAGCGTCTGCAATAGAGGTCAACCCGGAGAGGAATTTTTTTTTAAACAATTCACTCTACCGAGGGGATCCTGCAAGAGAAGAAAAAAATGTCTGAATACAGCAAGGAGCAAGGGGGAGCCGAATGCTGGGAAGAAACGTCAACAATTACCCAGCCAGATACTGACTCGATGCGCCCCATCGAAGACAGCGAGGCTGCCCGCGAACCCTCCACCAAGCCCCGGTGGTCTATAGGTGTAGGAAAGAGAGACACCTGGAATGGAAGAACCAGGGGAGTAACCCTCACCCGAGGAAATCGTAAACCCATGTGGAAATTGGAGCTAGAGGCCCTATCGAACCAGGAAGAATGGGATGGGGAGCCACCGGCCGATGACCGAATGAGACGGTATATCAATCGCCTAGTGAGGGAAGCCCTGGAGAACCTCGACATGGGGGATGCAGAAAGACGACAACGCAGGAGAGCGAGGGAACCAGAAAGTGAGAGAACCCAAGCCGCCACCCCGGATTCAGTGGAGATTGAGCGGGAAGAGGGACAAGCTGAAGAACCAGCAGCCACACCAGGTGCCCGACCCTTAAATGCCCCGGATCAGGGAATTAACCCTGGCCAACCCAGAAACACACAATTACAGAGGAAGGTCCCGCCCTTGGGGGTAAAATTCGATGGAGACCCCCAGAAATTGGGATTTTTCCTGGCACAAGTGCTCACCTACATGCAAGAATATGGACAGGATTTACCAACCCAAGGGTCCCGGGTGCGAATTGTCACCTTAGCTCTTGAAGGGGCGGCAGCCAGATGGATGGTAACGCTCCACAACGTCAATGCCCCAGAATTAAGAAACTTGGATCGCTTTATGACGGCCTTACGCCACCGTTTCGAGGACCCGCTTGCCGATAGAAAAGCCCGGGACCGCATCAGAGTCGTGAAACAAGGTTGTCGCCCGGTAGCAGAATACACCGAGGAATTTCGTGACCTGGCCGGCCGGGTAGATTGGCCAGAGGATATCTTAGTCTGCTGGTTCAAAGATGGACTAAATGATGATCTATACGCTGCCTGCCTGGCCCGTGGGGCCCCAAACCTCTTGCATGAATGGTACATGATGGCAGAGGAGGCAGAGATAGACATGACTTGAAACTGGTACCGTGCTGGTAAGTTTTGGAAAAGATCCCCACCCCTGGGAAAACGGGAAGTTTTCAAACCCCTATCCACCATGACTCCAAGAACGCCTGGTTGCTTTAAGTGTGGAAAGGAGGGACACCGCACAGCAGAATGCCACTCGAAGACTCCTGCCAGAAAATTAGACCACCCATCAGGGAGGAAACCCACAACATCCAGCCCTCGTGGGAAGGAGACTGGCCTGAGAGGCCGAGTAGATGTGGGATTCCGAACCCCCCCCAAACCTGAGGAAGAATCCCAAACGCTCCGAGGGGACATGAGCCAGTCCAAAAGTGACCCAGAAGATGACCCGCTGGTAAGCAATCCAATTGAACCGATCACCCTACCCCTGAGACTGTTTATCCCCAGCCAAGGGAAGGGGGAGGAAGTTACAGCGTTGCTGGACTCGGGATGCACCCGATGCCTAATCAAACCCTCCCTTGCAGATAAATTGGGAATCCAACTGAAAGAAATGGAAAATCCCATCGCTTTCTGCCAATTAGATGGAACCATAGCGGGGGGGGGGAGCCAGCCAGGTTTACCACAGAACCATTGAAAATAAGACTAGGAAACCACAGGGAGATGCTCACATTCATTGTAGCCCCAGGGATGGAAGAGCCACTAGTTCTAGGTCTCACATGGCTACATAAATGGAATCCAAAAATAAATTGGAGGACAGGAACCATACAATTCCAGAGAGATGTAATATTTGCAAAAAGCTCAGAGGAAAGGATAAAGAATGGGAAAGAGAACAGAGAATCAGCCATGACCGGACAGTTTGTGAAACCCATTAACATCCCCAATGAGTACCAGGATCTGGCCCAAGCATTTAGTGAGGAAGCTTGTGATGAACTCCCACCTCATCGAGCCACAGACTGCGCTATCGAAATCCTACCAGGGGCTAAACTCCTAAAACCACAAATGTACTGCATGTCTCCCAGAGAACTGAAAGAACTCAGAGCATTTATCGATAAAAACTTAAAACGGGGTTTCATCGAATCCGCCCGACCAAAAATAGCTGTCCCAGTGCTATTCCGTGAAAAGAAAGATGGCTCCAGCCGTCTCTGCGTTAATTATCAAAAAATGAACGCAATTTGCATAGAGAATATGTATCCACTCCCCCTCATGAAGGACATGTTAGCCCACCTCTCGAAAGGAAAAATTTATTCAAAGTTAGACCTACGGGAGGCATATTACCGCATCAGAATAAAGGAAGGGGATGAGTGGAAGACAGCTTTTAACACACCATTGGGATGCTACCAATTTAAGGTGCTCCCTTTTGGACTGCAAGGAGCGCCTGCCGTGTTTACGCAATTGATCAATGAAATCCTTCATGAATTTTTATTTAAAGGGGTTTTAGTGTATCTTGATGATATTTTAATCTACATGGAAACGATGGAAGAACACATCAAGCTACTCCGTGCAGTCCTCACAAAACTCTTAGACGCTAAACTATATGCAAAACTCTCCAAATGTGAGTTCCACCAAGAGAAAATTGACTATTTGGGGTATAGAATATCCCATGAGGGAATAGAGATGGACCCACAGAAAGTGAAAGCTGTATTGGACTGGGATCCACCCCACACACGCAAACAATTGCAAAGTTTTCTGGGGTTTGCAAATTTTTATCGCCAATTCATTCCAGCTTTTGCAAACATCGCCCTCCCTATCACGAACTTGCTAAAAACGAAGGGGGGGAAGAAACCCAAACCTAGGCAACCCCTCATCTGGACAATGGAATGCCAAGCAGCATTTGAGAAACTCAAATGTCTGTTCGCAGCAGAACCGGTCCTTAAGCACCCAGATCCTGAACAACCTTTTGTCATCCAAGCAGACGCCAGTGATGTTGCAGTTGGGGCAGTCCTCCTCCAAAAGAATGAAAGTGGACAATTACAACCATGTGCTTATACATCTAAGAAACTGACGGAAACCGAGCAAAGATGGGCCGTATGGGAGAAAGAGGCATATGCTGTGCGGTGGGCAATGCTCACATGGAGACATTTCCTGGAAGGAAACCAAATCCCCTTTGAAGTATGGACCGATCACAAAAATCTGGAAGCTCTGAGAAATCCACGGAAACTCTCCGAAAAACAAGCAAGGTGGGCTCGATATTTTGAACGTTTTAATTTCACTCTCAAATATTTTCCTGGGAGAAAGAATTTCTTAGCAGATGCACTGTCCAGGAAACCCCAATACAACAGCAAAAAGATTGAAGTTATAAAACCGATGATCCAACCGACCCAACTAGCAGCCAAGGTAATCACCCAGGCACAAGAGGAAAAAAAATCATCCCTGACTGAAGACACAATGACGTCAATATTTAAGGAGGCACTACTTAAAGATGATTGGTTCCAGGCTAACAGAAACACGTGCTTACTCAAAGATGAACTGGCTTGGGTAGAAAACAAGCTTTATGTCCCTGCAAGCCAGAGAATGGAACTCATGAAACGCTGCCACGACTCCAAAATAGCAGGACACTTTGGTTTTGTAAAAACCCTGCACCTCATCAAAAGAAATTTTGGTGGCCGTCCCTCAAAAAGGACATTGAAAACTATGTTGCGAGCTGCCCCATCTGTGCTGCTGCAAAGAGAAGACAAGGAAAATATCCTGGACTTTTACAAACAGTAGCAGACCCTTCTGCTCCCTGGAAAGAGATCTCTATGGACTTTATAGTGGAACTTCCCGAAAGTGCTGGGAATACTGTCATTTGGGTTGTAACTGATCTTTTTTCCAAACAGGTTCACTTTATCCCATGCCAAAAGATCCCAACTGCCAAGTCATTGGCAAAGATGTTCCTAATACACATTTATCGCCTTCATGGAGCCCCCCAACGGATTATCTCAGATAGGGGTGTTCAGTTCACATCCAAATTTTGGCGGGCGTTTTTAAACCTATTAGGCTCCACCCAGGGATTATCGTCTTCAAGCCATCCCCATACGGATGGAGCAACATCCAGATTCATCCAGAGAGAGTGAACAGCATATTAGAAAAATATTTAAGATGTTTTATTAATTACCAACAGGACAATTGGACTGACCTTCTTCCTTTTGCAGAGGTAGCATACAATAACTCAGTCCATAGTAGCACATTCCACGTAGCCACGGGCCAAGAATTCAACCCCATGCCGGAACTACCTACCAAAGAACCTGAAATCCCCTCCCTTAAGGAGTGGATGGATAATTTACAAGCCATGTGGCCAGTGGTAAGATTATCTCTACAGGAAGCTAGAGCAGTTTACAAAACTCAAGCAGACAAAAAATTCTGTGAACCTAAACCTTTCAAGATTGGAGACCGTGTATATTTGTCCACAAAATTCTTAAAATCATTACAACCTTCTAAGAAATTAGGACCAAAATTCATTGGGCCATTCCCCATCTCCAGAATTATCAACCCCGTGACAGTAGAGCTTCGTCTTCCAAAAACTCTTAGGCAGATTCATCCAGTATTTCACTGTAGCTTGCTCAAACCGGAGACCACTTCAAACCTCAGACCCCCCCTTCCCATACCCCCAACCCCCATCATGATACATGGGGAACAACATTTTGAAATTAAAGACATCCTTGATTCACGCACTTACCATGGATCCACACAATATTTAGTAGCTTGGAAACACCTTCCTTCCTCAGAAAATGAGTGGGTAGCCAAAAGACATGTGAAAGCACCCACATTACTACGAAAGTTCCACCTAAAATACCCTGATAAACCATCCTGAACTGCACATGTAACGCATGATTTTTGTTTTTCAGGTAGACCTATCTGTTTTTTAAAGGAGGGCAGGATGTCAGATCCGTGTATCTGTCATTTCTTCAGAGGAAGAAGAAAAAGGGGGGGGGGAACTGATAAAGAAATCCTTTCTTGATGTAACCTGAATATATTTAACCTTATATCGAATATGCACACCCATACATGATACAATGGGGGGGGGGAAGAAGCCAGATGGCCAGAATCTAACACCTCTGAGAGGCACAGCCAGGAGATGAGGGGTCCATAAAACTCCACGATGAAGTGCTCTGGGAAATCTCCAAAAACAGTCCGTTCTAAAAAGGGGGTGGGGGAGGAAGTTAGGTACGTCTTGGGAAAGCTACATGAGAAAAAACCTTCCTAAAAGGGAAGGATCCCCTCCCAGAGGGGCTGGGAGGGCAATTAACATATTGGCTTTTGTTTCCCTAAGTAAACATTGGGATGGGGGGTGGGGAATTCTAAACTCCCTTATCTATCACTATATGCCTGAGGGACCTCAGACGCTGCTTTGAATTCCTATCTGAACTGTCTCATCTCAATAAAGGATTCCTTTTGATACGTTCGGTTCTCAGAAGTTCATTCTTATTGTTTGAATGGGAAAAAGTTCCGTTAGCCTGACATGGTATGAGAAAAAGAAGATACATGGTTACTTTCAAAGACATTATATAAGAACTTTATTGCTAGTATGAGAGAAAATTAGAGAATGGCACAGTTTGGCTTTCAACAATGGAAACACCTATCCACCGAAATGTTTTTAATATGGGTAATGTGGTTAGATACAAAGATATTTGAATGAAAATCTTAACAAGAACTGGATAAGCAAGGGATCGAAATGGTTTGGTATTCACACATGCAAATACAATCCAGATATGAAGTAAAATTATATGGTTTCTATAGAGAATTGACAGAACTTGATACTAACTGGAACAGGAAAGATAGATTAAAAAAATTGTATAGCTACCTGTTGGGCATTAAATTAGAAAAGGAACAAATGAAAGAGACAATGATAACATGGGCAAATGTTTTTGGTTATACAATGGAATTAAATAAATGGCAGAAGTTGTGGGATACAGATTATGTTAACTATGTCAACTGCATATAAAGAAAATACATTTTATAGATGGCACTTACCACTGGAGAGATTGGATGTTTAAATATAATTTTTAAAGATAAATCAGCTAAATGTTGGAAATGCCAAAGAATACCTCGGTCATATCATACGTGGTGTGGATGTGTAGAAGCTAAAAAATATTAGGACAAAAATACATATATGGTTGAAAAATACAACAGCATGACAAAACCTGAAAAATTCCTGTTGGGGATTTTACCTGAAACACAGTAAAGAGAAAGTGTATTTGATAGTTCATGTATTAATTGCAGCTAGACTTGTATTTGTTCAAAATTGAAAAAGGAAAGAGATTCTTACTGATGAAAATGTGATTAGAAAAATATTAGAATGCGCAGAAATGAATAGATTAATATTTGCAATTAAAGAGGAGCAAACTGAATATTATATAGGAACTATTTTATCAATGGCTAGAGAAAAAAAATATGAAAGCTAGAAATAACTAATAGATTAGTGAAATATAGAAAATAGATTATAGAATTATAATCTAATGAGATAGTAATAGAGATTATGTATATTAATAAAATAGGAATAAGATAAGAATAGAGAATTATTACCAAAGTAATGAACATGGATGTAAAGTTTAATTGTTATTGCACAAGATATTTGTACCCAGATGACACATCATTAAATGGAAGATGTATGTATGTAACTTAAATAAAATAAAATAAAATAAAATTAAAAAATATATAGCATAGAATATTTGTTTCTTCCTACAATTTTAAAGCATCCTGTTTCAATCCCAGGTTTCCATAATATATATTCAGGATATAGGTTGACTAAATAAGAGAAGGAATATATAACTTTATCTTACTCCTTTGCCAACCTGGATATTTTTTTACATATTCTGCCCATGGCTTACTGATCTGTATATATCATGAAGACATTCATATATCTGAATTTCTGTTACAGATCAGAATCCAATCTGAAAGGCTGCTTTATAAGATTTACCTATTTTATTTCTTTTCCTTTACTTGTTATGCCCCCTTTCCATCCAGATTTTCCCAAAAGTCTGTAAAATACCATAAGCATATATAGAATCTGTATATATATTACTCACTTCATTTGTTAGAAGTTTCAAAGCTTGTAATAAACCAAAAACTTAACATGTCTGAGCTTGCCTGCTTCCAAAGTTTCAGACGTGTCTCCATTTATCACTGCATATCCATTCATTATTTTTCCATTCTCCACTTGAGAAGACCAGGGTGGGATTCTACTGGTTCGCACTGGTTCTATAGAACTGGTTGTTAATGTCACCAGTAGTTCTAAGAACTAGTAAAACTAATCCCTGGCTGGCCCCGCCCCTCTCTGCTGCTCCTACGGGCCAAAAAACAGGGTTTTTTCACAGCATATATGCAACATTTTTCACACACACATGAAAATCCTTGCCTCATTCTCCCCTGCCTGCCCCTCCCTTCACTGGCCCCGGTCCTTGCCCCTATCTGCCACTTCTACACTAAAAAAACTGGGTTTCTTTTACTGCACATGCACAACATTTTATGCACATGCGCAAAAAACCCTTGCCTCATTCTTCCCCACCCACCCCTCCCTTCTCTGGCCCCAGCCCCCGGCCCTGTCCACCGCTCTTATGCTAAAAAACCTATTTTTTTACTGCACATGCATGGAAATTCTTGCCTCATTCTTCCCCGCCTACCCCACCCCTATTATAGCGCATGTGCGCTACCTACAAAAATTTTCCCGCCCGGCACCATCACTCACACCAACAACAACAGCAGCCAAAGCAGGCAGCCAGCCAGCCAGCCAGCCATTGCTGCTTACCTTCTGCTGCATGAGTGAGGGCAAGCCACAAGCCCCAGTTGCAACCACCGCTAACCGCCCTTGTCCGGCCGGCCTGCCTCCCAGGCCCTGCCTTGCCCAGACTGTCTGCCTTGCCTGGACTGCCTCCCATGGCAGCTGCCATTAAAAAGATGCAAGCCTCAGCAGCCACTGCCACTAGCCGTCCTTGCCTGCCCAGACTGCCTACCCCAGCCTCCGAAGACGCGAATTGGTAAGTATGACTTCCAACTCGGTTGCCTACCTGTTGCCGCCAGCTCCGGTTGAGTGCCAACTGCTGGGATGCTCAGAGCCCTCGCTGATGCTTCCTGCCTCGCCTGCTGCCATCTCCCCTCACCTGCGGCCCTCCATTGTTGCTGCCTTGCCTTCCACCACCAATTGGTGGATGAGGAAGCAAAGCAGCAAGCCCCACCAGTCCCCTACCTCCTCCTGCTGCCACCACCTCCAGTCCCGGTCGAGTGCTGACTCCCGGGCCAAGTGCTGCTGCCTCGCCCACCCAGAGGCCACCATCTTGGCTAAGCCAGCCACCATCTTGGCTAGGCCAGCCTCCACCTTTCCTCACCCACCGCGGCCCAAGGTTTGCTGCTTTGCCTTCCCACCATCAATTGGTGAGTGACGAGGGAAAGCAGGAAGCCCTGGTATTCACCTACCTTCTCCTGCCGCCGCCGCCACCATCGTCAGCCTAGTCGAGTGCTGACTCCCGGGCCGGCCCTCCTCACCGTAGCAAGCTTGAAGACTGAGGAGGATCCCGGCATAGCTGGCTAGCCAAGTTGCCTGCCTTATTTTTGGTAAGTTGCTTTTTTATTTATATATTTATTTATTATCTGTTTTTGTTTTTATTAATCATAAAACAAAACAGAAATAAATACATAAATACAAAAATAAAAATTATTTTCTATTCATCTTGATGTTTCTTTCTCCTTGGTTTTTTCTATTGGGTAAAAGCAAATCAGAAACAAATATCTATATATATAGCATCAATGCAACATAAATGGAAACAAAATGTTACATTGCTGTTTTATATAGATACTTGTTTCTGATTTGCTTTTTCCCAATAGAAAAGAAATGAAGGAGAAAGAAACATCAAGATGAATAGTAAAATATTTTTTATTTATATATTTATTTATTTATTATTTAGTATCTGTTTTGTTTTTATGGCTTCTCTCTCTCTGCTTTTTTTTTAAATAATTGTTATTCTTTAAAAACAAAAAATACAAAAATCTCATTTCCATTAACAGTTATTGTGTCATTGCCTATACGTGTTTTTTTATTTTGTGACTATACATTATTTTTATCCTTATCCTTCACCCTTTTGTACCACCTCTCCCATGTCGCACAGTATTCTCGATCCTCTTTGCCTTTCAGTTCCATAGTGAATTTATCTAGTTCAGCACAGTCCATTATTTTTTGAATCAAAACTTCATCTGGTGGTATTTTATCACTCTTCCAATTTTGTGCTAATGTGATTCTTGCTGCAGTTAAGATGTGTACAATAAGGTATCTTTTATCTTTACTCAAATTCCCTTTGATCATACCTAATAAAAATAAAAATGTTTTGGGTTCCAAATTCAATTTATATTTTGTAATCTCAAAAAGCCATCTCTGTATTTTCTTTCAGTATTTTTTGATCTCTATACATTGCCACCATATATGGAAAAACTTCCTTTCTTTTGTTTGCACTTCCAGCATTCTGATTTCAAAGTTGGATACATTTTCCAGTCATGCCAGTGCTAAGTGCCATCTACAAAACATTTTATATTGATTTTCTTTAAATGCCATCGACAAAGTCAGCTTCCAGTTTTCGGTACAAGTCTTTTCCCACTCATCCAAATTTATATTATGACCTACATTTCTCGCCCAGGCAATCATTGGTCCCTTAACAATTTCTTCCTCTAGTTCTACCTCCAGTAAATAATTATATGTTCATGTTATAAATTTTATATCCTTGCCTTTCAAGATTTGGTCCAATTTTTGTAAATCTTTATCTATCTCTAGCTGCTTTACATCTTTCTTAAATTTAGTTTGAATTTGCAAATATACCCACCAGTCTAATATTATCCCTTGTTCTTTTAGTTTATCCAGTGTTTTTAATTCCCTCTGTTCATCTACCAATTCTTTATATCTAATCATTTTTTAATGTCCCTTGTATTTGGATATAATATAGCTTCCATAGGTAAGATCCAGTTTGGTCTTTTCAAATAATGCTTTTTTTTATTTTCTCCCATGTTTGTAAAAGTGAGTCCCTTATCAAATGTCTATGGAAATAGGAGTGGATCTTATTCTTTTTATCCCATAGAAAGGCATGCCACCCAATTTGGAGGTCATGACCTTCTATCGCAAAAATTCTTTTATTTTTTAAGTTTATCCACTCCTTAACCCATAGTAAAATTGCTGCTTGGTAATATGTTTCCCATTTTGGGAGTCCAAGGCCGCCTCTGGTTCTACTATCTTGTAACGTTTTCAATTTTATTCGTGCTTTTTTCCCCATCCATATAAATTTCATTACCATCCTATCTAATTCCTGAAAAAAAATTTTATCCAATTTTATAGGTATTGTTTGAAATTAGTATAATAGTTTCAGTAGGATGTTCATTTTTATGGCCGCTATTCGGCCTAATAGTGATAGTTGTAATTTTCCCCAGTTGGCCAGATCTTTCTTTATCTGTGAAACTAATTTCATATAATTATCCTCTTTTATGGAGGAGCATCTTCCTGTTAACCAAATTCCTAGATATTTAAGTTTTTTTGACACTTTGTAATCCCAATTTCCTTTCCAATTGTTTTTTTTTTCTTTTGGACTTTCTATAAAGTTTTTAGTTATTACATTTGTTTTATCTTTATTAATTTTTAGTCCTGCTACCGCCCCATATTTTTCTAATTCTTGAATTAGATAGGTTCCTGACTCCATTGGATCTTCCACAAAAAACACTTAGTCATCCACAAATGCCTGTATTTTATATTCTTCTTTTTTGCTCTTCAGTTCAATTATCTCCTTTCTTTGTCTAATCTGATTTAAAAGCACTTCGATGGTTAAGATAAAAAGCAGAGGCGACATTGGACATCCCTGACTAACACCTTTCATAATCTTAAAGTTTTCAGTAATCTCCCCATTTATAATTACCCTAGTTTTTTGGTTCGAATAAATTGTTCCAATCATTTTCCTGAATTTAGATCCAAATCCCATATTTTCAACCTGTTGGATCAAGAACTGCCAGCTGAGATTGTCGAAGGCCTTCTGAGCATCCAAGAAAATCAACGCTGCCTGTTTTCCCGGGTTCTTCTTCCCGGGCCTCTTAGTATTCTAATATATTTAATACTATCCTTATATTGTTCCTTATCTGTCTAGAAGGTAGAAAGCTGTTCTGGTCAATATGAATAAGTTCATTTAATATAATTTTTAGTCTTTCTGACATTAGTGTTACGAATATCTTATAGTCTACATTCAGGAGTGAGATTGGTCTATAATTTTTAATCTGTTTGTGATCTAAATCTTCTTTAGGAATTAGTGAGATATTCGCTTCTTTCCATGAATTGGGTAATTTGGCAAAGTCTAATACCTCATTATACACATCTAACGTCACTGGTTCAAGACATTCATAAATACATTTATACAGTTCTGCTGGAAGACCATCCGGCCCTGGCGTCTTATTATCTTTCTGCCTTTCAACCGCCCTTTTCAATTCCATCACTGTTATTTCTTTATTTAATATCTCTTTCTGTTCCTCTCTAATTTCTGGGAGACCTTTCCTTTTCAAATATTGTTCTATATTCTCAGGATTTATTCCATCCTCCCTACATAGTTGTTCGAAATATTTTTGTACTATTTTCTTTTTCTCAGTCATTCGATATTCTAATTTTCCATCATCATCCTCCAATTTTTGTATCAACCTTCGTTCTCTCCCTAATCTTAACTTATGGGCTAAACACCTCCCTGGTTTATTTCCATGTTTGAAAAAATTCTGTTTTTCCCTTTTTAACTTTTTAACTCTCTCTTCCTGGTTTATAACGTTCAATTTATGCCTAGTAAGAATCATCTCTCTCCTCAATTTTTCATCTTGTAGTTTTTTTTAATCTACTTTCTATGTCTTTAATCTCCTCCTGTGATTTATTCTGATTTTGCCATCTTTCCTTATTCCTTTTCACTGTATATGCTGTTCCCAGCCCCCTCAAGACTGCCTTTGCTGTATCCCATATATTCTGTAATGAGGTTTGCTCCATTATATTTTCCTTTTAAAAATGTTCCATTTCTTTCTTAATTTTCTCTACAAAATCTTTCTCCTTTAAAATTTGGGGATTAAGTATCCACCTTCTACTCTTCCTTTTCCTTCCTTTCCAAATTATTTTTAATGGGTTATGATCAGCCCATACATTTGTCATAAACTCTATTGTATCTAGTTGGTTTCCTAGTTCTGCGTTCATCCACGCCATGTCTAATCTAGACCACAATTTGTGTGGGTTAGAGTAGAACATGAATTCTTTTTTCCCCAAATTTATTCTTCTCCATTGATCTATCAAATTTAGTTCCTGTGTCATATTGAAAAAGGATCTGGGCAAAATTTTCCTTTTCTTTTTGTTCTTTGCATTACTAAAATAATCCTTCCTTATATTTACTACCGCATTAAGATCTCCCACAATGCATACATTATCTTGTCCCATCTCAGTGATTCTCTCATGTAAATCCTTATAGAATTGACCTTGGTTGTCATTTGGCACATAAACTGTAACTAATAACATTGGCTTGTACCTTAATTCTAATTCAAGTATCAAAATTCTCCCTTGTGGGTCTACATATTTTTCTACTGCCTTAATTTCTTTTTTAATATATACCGCTATCCCTTCCTGTTTTTGATCTGCCAGGGCTACAAACAACCTTCCTAATTTAGGTTATTCTAAACATTTTCAAAATTGTTTTTTAATATGGATTTCTTGCAGGCATACTATTTCTAATTTCTGTTTAGCTAATCTAGATATTATCTGTTTCCTTTTAATGGGTGAGTTTAAACCATTTATGTTTAATGATAATAGCTTCATTTCCATTTCCATCTTTCTACTTGTGAGATATTTATTTATTTATTTATTTATTTATTTATTTTATTTGCATTTATATGCCGCCCTTCTCCGGAGACTCAGGGCGGCTTACAGTCTTTAGAGCACCATGCTAAGTGCTCGGCAATAGCCTTCATTCCATTGTATATGTCTGCTTATTACGAGGGCTTTTTTTTTTGCCCCCCCCCCCCCCCCAAGCGGCATTTTTTACAAAGTCAGCTTATTGCCCCCAACAATCTTGGGTCCTCAATTTACCTACCCCGAGAGGATGGAAGGCTGAGTCAACCTTGAGCCTGGTGGGATTCGAACCTGCACTAATTGCAGGCAATTGAGCTAAGTGCTAGATGATTAACAGCCTGCACCACCAAGGCCCTATTAATTCTAGTTCTAATTCTTCTGTTCCACCACCAAGGCCCTATTAATTCTAGTTCTAATTCTTCTGTAATTCTAATTCTTCTGTTAATTCTAGTCTCTCTTTGTGGGCGTGTTCTTAATCTTCTTCCTTCTGTCTCCTCCTTGTTCTCTCCTTCTTGTTCTAGGCCTCCTATATCTTGCTGCTGTTCTTCTTGGCTTTCTGCCTCTAGCTCCTCTCTACTGCTGCTTTCTTCTTCTGTTCCTCCAAACTGCTCATAGAAATCTTGCGCCTTGTCTAAGTTATCTATCCTGATCCTCTTTTCCTGCCATGTTACCAATAAGCCTTCTGGAATTAACTATCGGAACATTATGTTCTTCTGGATGAGTTGTGTTGCCACAAACCTATAGTCTTTTCTCTGTTCGTGCACCTTCTTAGGAACCTGCTTCAGGGTTTGCATTTCTTTATCTTTATGAACCAACAGTTCATCTCACGTTATCTTGTACATTATGTCACTACTTGTTTCCTGGCAAATCGCATGTGGACTTCCCTGGGTAACCTTTTACGCCAAGCATAACTCATTTGAACTCTATAGGCCTCGTCGATTTCTAGCAGGATCTCTCGGGTCTCCCTTTGTAAAGCTGGCGCAAGTAATTCTGCCATAAGCACATTCAGATCTTCATCTCTACTTTCAATGATATTTTGAAACTTCAAGTAATAGGCAGCGTGGTCCATCTCTAGGTGGATAATCTGTTCTTCTAATCTTTTGTTTATTGTCATCATCCTGTTGTCCATTAATTCCAGTTTCTTTTCATTTTGTACTGTTCTAAGTTCCACCTCTTCTAGTTTCTGCTCATTCTTTTGCATTGTTTTCTGTATGGTATCAACTTTGTCTTCTAATTTATTAATATTGCCTTTCAATTCCATATGATTTTGCGAAATATTCTCTTGCGTTTTTATCTGTTCTTGCATTTTAAACATGGTTTCTTGAATGGTCATTAACGAAGCCTGTATTGTTTGCATATTGGCTGCAGTTTGTTTTTCTGCTCCTGATATTCCCTCAATTGCCTTTTGGCTGGCCGGTGATGTACTTGTCAATGTTGGACTAGATATTGTCTTCTTTGCCATTCTCCAGGCTGATGTCATGGCACTTGTCTTATTTTCAAGCTCTATTTATTTCTACCGATTTTATTATCTCCTTTACAATATATTTTAAACTAATCTTTTACCTTCAATTTATTCCTTCTTCTTTTCAAATCTCTTTATTATAATTATATAGAATTAGCACCACTTGTTATCCCTTTCTCTATCTCAAAGTCAATATCACTATATATCTAACAATATCCTACTCAGACAAAGCCCTCCTGGCTTTCCTTATGCACAAAGTATTAAATTTATTCCTTTTTTCCTTTTATCTATAATAAAAGGGGGAATCTAATTTCCGTTTATATATAATCACCTAGATATACACTCCCCTTAATCTCTTAATATTGTAAACAAAACTTATTTATCACTATATTTCTTTAGTTCAATAGACAATACTTAATCAAAGTAATTATAACCTCAAATATCACACCAATAGAGAAGGAAAGACAAAAAGCCACCCTTTTTAGTTTCTTAATTCACTTTTAACTTAGAGCAGTAATCCAGAAGTCAGGTATTTGTCAGTTGAGAGATCTATATCTTCATGTATCTCTATATATCTTACTCAAACATCCCTTTTCTATTTCTTTCTATACACAATGTATTGTAGTTTCTCCTTTATACAATAAAAGAGGGGTCAAGGTTTAGATTCTCTATACTCACAACAATATATATTCTTCTTAATCTCTTAATATCCTACTCTAAGATTATTTATCACTACGTTCCTTAATCCAATAATCCTATTTAGTCAAGATAACTATACCATCAAGTTATTTCAAATTAAAGAAGGGGAAAGCCTCCTTTTTGATTTCTTATACCCACAATCATCTTAAGACAGTGCTCTAATAGACAAATAAATTCAAATCATACAAGTCATATAGATTATGTTAATCATATAAATCAAGCTTATATTTCAATACCAGCCTATTTTGTTATCTTTAAAGTTTACAGTTCATACACCTCACTCAAAGATTTCCTTTTCTTTTCTCTCCGATCTCACCATCTCAGTCCAAACCATTTTCCACTCTCTTCTCTCTTCCGCTTTGTCTTTCTACTACTCCCTCCAAGTCTCTTTCTTTATGACTCCACTTGTACCTTCTCCATTTCTTTCCAATCGTCTTTCGTCATCTCTTTCAGCCCACTCTCTGCCAAATTGTCTTCTTCTCTGCTCCCATTAATGTCCTGCCATCTCCTTCCGCCTGAAAATTGTTCAGTCACTCCTTTCTCCATATCTTCTCTTTCTCACCTCCATCATCCTGACTTTTCTTCTGATCCTTTCAACATCTTTCCACTTCCACTTCACCTCCTCCTTCCTTCCAATACTTTCTTTTCTTTCCTTCATATCGCTCTCACATCCTGATCATTTCACTTTCTCCTTCTCTACTCGCCACATTGGTCTCGTAATCACCCTCCATCCAAGAAGCAGAGAGAAGTCAATCGTCTCTCCCTTATCACCTTCTTTTCGCCATCTCCTCCTCTGGCTTCCCTGGATTTTCTTCTTCTCCCACCAGTTCTCATCTTATTTCAATCTCCACCTTTCAGCTTCCTAGAACTATTCACTTCCAACTTATACCCCCTCTCCTTCAGTCTCTTTCTGTTTATAAAAAGTGCTGAATCACAGTTCTTTCTTACTGTCTCACCTCCTGTACTATGGGATTATCCCCCCTCACCGGAGCTCTTTTTTCCTCGGAAACAAATCATTTTGGCAAATCATCACAGTTGCAACTTTGGGATTTTAACTTCAATGACACTTTCTGTTGATAATCTTCTCACTTCCTCCTCATTCATGGTTCAGCCATGGCCTCGGGTCTGTCATAATAAAATGACAGATACTTTCTCTTCAAGTTTTCAGGGGTTTCCCTTCTTGCTGGCTGGCGATCGTGTTTTGCCTTGCCATCTTTCAGGTTTCCCCTCTTCTCCACTTGGCTCTCCAGGCTCTTCATGCCCCGAAAGGTCCCCCAAAGTGAAAAAACAGGATTCGGAGATGGAGACCGCTCTGCCTTCACCCTTTCACCAAGGCATCACCTCCGAAAGTCCCTCTCTTTCTGCTATAGAGAGAGCATTCCATTACAAACTGTTGGTCCAGGTAAGTAGTCTTGGCTAGGAAAGATTTTTTGTGCCACTACTGGTGAAACTTGTTCCTCTTCCATAACATATTTTAAACATTAACTAGCTATAGTGTCAGGGACTTTTAAAAATAACTGAATATTACTGATCTCCATTCCTCGCCTGCTTTCTTTACTTGCCACTGCCTTCACTCAACTTACAACAACAATCGAGTCCAAACCACTACATTGTTGATTTTTTTTTTTGCAGCATATTGCCAAGATGAAAAGACAAATGAGTTTGTCTGCTTTCTTCAGCAAGAAAACAAAAGGAGATCCAAAACAGTCACCATTAGAGTCTGAGGAAAGCAGAGCCAGCACATCATCCATTGAAGAAAACAGAGCCAGTACATCATCCACACCGTGACTAGAGGAAGGAGCCAGCACACCAACCACATCATGACCAGAAGAAACAGCCAGCACATCATCCACATCTCAACCAGGGGAAAGAGCCAGCACATTATCAGGTATTGGAATCATACATGGAAGGGAACCTTCCTGACTGCTGGTCACTGCAGCAGTACAATAATTTTAGGGGAAAATATGATGGATTGGATGTTTCCCAGAAAAAAATAAGTTGCAAGCATTGCAAAAGATTTAAAATTTCGACCAAAGAAAAAAGTGTCCATGGAGCTAAGGAATGGAAGAATTACCTTATTGAATCATCAGGAAAGAGTAAAGAAATCCAACAAGCTTCCCTCAGAAAGAAATTGAAGGAACATTTCTCATCTAAGGTTCACATCTGTACAGAGAAGTTGAAGCAATGTGAGCAGGATGTCATAAGCAAAGGACTGGAGAAGATGACTGAGAAATATCTGGGTAGTACATGTAGAGTGTTTACTACAGCGTATAGTCTGGCACAAATGTGCAGACCATTTTCATATATAGAAGATCAGATTGAATTACAAATAACAAATGGTTTAGATTTAGGAACACGGTTGCATTCACATAAAACTACAGTTGCAATAGTAGATTTCATTGCAAAAGACATCAGGAAACATTTATTTAGCAAAATTATTGAGAAAGCTCACAAAATCTGTTTGATAATTGACAAAGCCTCAACAATATCTTCCAAACCAGTTCTTACACTGTACTTAAAAGTTAAGGATCCATTTTTTTCACCAACAATTTTCCTTGAACTAGTAGATTTAGATAAACAAGATGCAGAGATGATACATTGTTCGGTTATAGAAAGTTTGAATAAAGTTGGTTTAATAGAAACTATCTGGAGAAACATTTAATTGGATTTTGCTCTGATGGAGCCAGTGTTATGCTTGGGAGAAAATCTGTGGTAAGCTACTAGGATAGCCAAAGAGTTTCCAAATATTATAATAGGGCACTGTTTAACCATCATCTGCAACTTGTTTTAGATGATTCTATTAGGGAAATAAAGCAAATCAATCATTTTCAAATTTTTATTGATAAAATATATTCTATTTTCTATCAATCGAATAAGAACTAATTGAACTTATCAAAATTTCTGAACAACTTGAGATTGAAATTATAAAAATTGGTAGAGTTTTTGGACCAAGATGGGCTGCCTGTAGTTTAAGATCAACCCTAGCTGTGTGGCGGGTTTGTCCAGCGCTACATCAGTTTTTCTGTTCAAATAAAAAATACTTCGGTATGACTACCCATCTTGAAAGCTCATATTTCTCACTGATTTGGCCTTGATGATTGATGTGCTAACTGAAATATCTCTCCTGTCTAATGCATTGCAAGCGAGAAACATAGACATTATAAAGGCTGAAAAAATTGTGATAAGATCAGTTAAATCATTTGAAATGCTTACAGAGGAAAAGGGTCCATATGAAAATAAGGTTGATAATTAATTATTTCAGAAACCTTTAAAAATATAAAATTTATACAAAATCATCGATATGTGGGACTTCTTTGTGAAAAACTTATACAAAGCATTGTAATTAATTTGAAGAAAAGATTGATGGATTGTGAACATTTAAAAACAGGCTGCCAATTTAAAGACATTCATCAATTAAAATTTCTAAATAATTTGGAGCCAGATTATTGGAATATTGAAGATTGGTGGTTCCATGGAGAGCAGCTGAAGGACAATTGGTTGCATTTGGTGAAATTTTCAATTATGAAATCAATATTAATGATTATCATGATTTCATAGAAAATGTACTAAAAGATTCTAAAAATTATACAATTTCTTGCAGCATTAAAAAGGCTAGAGATATTATTAGAACAATTGCAGTCAGTTCAGCAGAGGTGGAAAGGGGCTTCTTGCAGATGAACATAATATGTTCAGAGGGCCTCTCCAGGCCTCGCCCAGCCCTCCCTGTAGCTCCTCGTAGCTGCCCGTGCCTTGCCTTGCCCTCCCCAGGGCTCCCCAGGCCTTGGAAACTGGCAAAAAACACTTGCTAAGCAACTGGCCACTAAGCGAGGACCTGGTCATTAAGCAAGGACCACTTAAATTTGGTTTGCTAGTCACATGGCCACCTGCCCTGTCCTCTCCAGGGCTCCCCTGGCCTTGGAAACTGGCAAAAAACACTTGCTAAGCAACTGGCCACTAAGCGAGGACCTAGTCATTAAGCAAGGATCACTTAAATTTGGTTTGCCAGTCACATGGTCACCTTCCCAGGCCTCTCCAGTCATATGACCACCTAGCCACACCCACCTCAGTCACATGACCATCTAGCCACACCCAGTCAGCAAGCCACTCCCACCCCAGTCATATGACCACCAAGCCACACCCACAAATTAGGCCATGCCCACCGAACCAGTTGTTAAGAAATTTGAATCCCACCCCTGGAGAAGACCCATCAATAAACAAACTAACTCCACCCTCAATTGGGCTATCTTTCATCCTTCCTTATTTTAGTTTGTAAAGTTCAATGCAATCATGTTCAATATCAAACCACTCTTTTCTCTCTCCTGAAAGAAATTCAGCTGGATTTAAATGTCAGTTTAGAGAACCAAATTCTCATGAGACAATAAAATTGCTTCATATTTAAGAAGTTTAGTATGCATAAGCCATTTATACACTTTCTGCATTAAAATTGTCCTTATTTCATGTGGATTGCTTACTACCAAAGCACTTCCAAAAGTTAATTTCCTATTTTCTTCCACTAATATAGCCATAGCTGCTACTGCTTAAATACACAAAGGCCAACCACGCACTAGTAAATACATTAGTTTTGACAAAAATACTACAGGTTTCTTCTTTCCAGCCCACACTTGGGCTAGAACACCTTTAGCTATACCATCTCCCACTTAAATCAGGCAAACTCAACACAGGAGCTTGTATCAATGCTTTCTTAAGCATCTCTATTCTACTGACATCATTGTCATTCCAGACAACCTCCCAAGGTTCATCATCCAATAATTTCTCATACAGAAACTTAACTTTTTCCATATAACAATCTATCCATAAGCAACAATATCCTAACAATCCTAACAATTTTCAAACCTCCTTCTTATTCCTTGGTAGGGATTGTCTAACTATCCCCTCAATCCTTTCTGGACTGATCTTATTTCCATGACTAATCAAATGTCCCAAGTATTTAACCTCAGATTCCACATATTGTAATTTCTCCCTTGAAAGTCTCAGGCCCTGTTGTCCCAAGAAATTTAACTCATTTGTACTTTTTTCAACATCTTTTTTCTTCTCACCTGAAACCAAGAAATCATCCACATATTGTAACACCGTTATACCCACAGGTGGTTCAAAACTTTCCAGGACCTGCTCCAATGCTTGTCCAAATAAGTTCGGGCTTTCTGAAAAACCATGTGGTAAAATGCACTATCTATATATTGGGTACAATATGTATCTGGATCTGTCCATTCAAAAGCAAAGATACCCCTTGATTCTTCTGCTAATGGACAAGCATCCTTTAAATCTATCACACTGAAATATCTGTGATTATGTGAAATTCTCCCCTACAGCATATAAGGATATGGAATGATAATATGCCTTTTGGCAACTAAATGGTTAATCCACCTCAAATCAAGAACCAATTGAAAGGTACTATCAAGTTTCTTTACTTGATAGTAAAGAAGTAAGATAGGTGTATTATATTGTGACATTGCAGGTTCAAATAGCCTATCCTGTAGTAAGGATTCTATAACCAGCTTCAAGACATGTCTCCCTTCCAAGGATATTATAGTGCTTCTGTTTCACAGGCTCAACACCTTCTTTCAGGATAACCTCCAAAGGTGCAATATTCAAAACATCTCAATTATCTTTAGCTTCCCAGACTATCGGATTTATAAATCTTTCCTGTTAAATGTAAAAGAACAATAAAATTTATATTTAAAAAAATATTTCTTGTCCCCCAGTTAATAAATTAATAGTGCACTTGTCTTCTGTAAAAGTAAGCTCACATGCCAGTAAGGATAAAGCATATCTGCCCAACAAATTTATTCAGGTATCAGTAAAACATCCAGTTTTATTTCACATTGTCCTCTTTTTAAACACATATTCTCAACAATAGGGACATCAAAATCGCTTTACACCAGATATCTAAACTTTTTCCTATCCGCACAATACTTCTAGGTAGTCTACACAATTAAGTTCTAGCTGCACCAATATCTATTAAGAAAACACAGTCCTCTACTTCTGGTCCCACTTTCAAATTTATCAAGGGCTCTTGGTCGGATCCTAGAATCAAAAGCCCCTGACCTCCCTAATCTTCCATTAGGGTGTACAATCTCCGTTCCCTTTTCTACGTTCTCAGCTTGTCCAGGCAATTTCTAACAAAATGCCCATCTTTGCCACAAGCAAAACACTTTTGGATTTTCCAATCACCTTATTTTTGCTCCAGGGAGTAACTCTACACCTTGTGCAGGATGCTTCCATCTATCCCCAGTAGATGGCGCTTCAACCCTTCTACCTCTACCAGCTCCTTCCATTTTATTTTCAGGCTTCGTAACCACCTTAAATGTGAAGACCATCATTTGACCTTTTTTGCCTGGTTCTGATATCATCATGGTTAATGAAAACCTTCTGGGATTCTTGCAATAAAATAATACATTGGCCCAGTTTTCTAGATTCTGTATTTAACATTTAATGTCAGGCCATGACTTTGTCACAAACAGTACTTTCATCAAACAACCATATGCTGGTGTCTCCAGAGGAAGACCAGAATACTTATTCAAACTCTCCTTCATCCTATTCAAAAACACAGCCAGCAGCTTATCCTTCAGCTGTCCTACTTCAAAGGCCTTAACCAAATTTTTCCCTTGAGGTACTGCAGTATGTATGCCCTGAAAAATCATCTTCTTACAATCTTTCATCTGAACTTTATTTTCAGGATCATTATTATCCCAACCAGGATCAACCAAAGGAAACATAGTCTCTGCTGTGTGTGTGTGTGTGGGGGGGGGTGGTAGTGGTGGTGGTGGTTCTGCATATTCTATTGTGGCCTTCCTTATCTGAACCCTTTCTTCTGGAGTAAACAGATAACCCAAAATATATTTAACTCCACAAAGTTATCAAAAGTTGAATATTAGGTCCAAGGAATAAATCCAAAGATTCTGACAATTTTATAGGATCAGCTTGTTCATTTTATAATTCCATACCTCAGAAGAAATAAGAGGCACATTCACAAAAGTTGTCACAGGAACACTGGCATCTGTAAGCCCATTAGGCATTTCTCTTAGTGGATGTAATTTATTTTCCTTTCTAGCTCTGGATCTAGAGAAGAAGCTGTTCCTAAAGAAGAAGCTGGCTGGCTGTCAGAAGCTTCCTTGATAGAATCCAATTCCCGTTTAACTCTCTATATTTTTACTGCCAAAATATCACTTCCTTCAGCTCTGTCTACTTCTCCAGCTACTGCCACAGCAGCAACATCCCATATATTATATGGAAGAGGTCTGGACAGCTGAGATATTCAAGTGGGTTCCACTTTCCCTCCTCCTCTGCTTCATGTAAAATTCTCTTACTTGTAGGAGGAAAAAGATCCACCCATTCAATATGCAGCCAATTACATATGTAATTGCATTTTTAACTTCTTTTTAACAAGAACCTTTTTCAAAGCTATTATCCAATAAGAATCTGATTCTCCAAATTTACTCCACCTATAATTCAGTGGAATTAGGATAAGCATTGGCCAAACTCGATCTTTGTTACTTTATTTAGGTATACGGACCTAAATAAGGTTTTTGTATATGGACGTAACCATGTCTCACTCCATTGTTTAAGCAAATCACCCAGGGGGGAGGTAGGGGGAATGAATGGTATCTCTGCAGCTGTCTTAGTAAAAAATGACCCCATTTAGAAACAGTAAAACTCTCCCTTCTAACACAGGAAAAGGAAAAGATAGCACAGCACAATAGCACAGCACTATTCCTTTCACAGCACACAAATATACACACACAGCTAACATACACTTCTCAGGCTCAATCCTTTTTACCCAGCATAGAAAACAAAATTATAAAAGTTAGATTAACTGTATCCTGATGCACCAGTGCCTGGATTTCTTTTAGCTTTTCCAGTTACAGATCATCTGTCAACAGGTTGCTAAGAGCGATTTCCCTCTCAGGCGAGAGATCCATCAAACTGCCAATCCACTGAAAATACCAGGGGCACCTTGCAGCTTTCAAAATCCATTTTCCATCAGAAGAAAGAGTCTTGCTCCTGGCTTGGTTTCACCAATTGTTATAAACACCAAAAATAGACTCAATGACTAAAGAACTGTAAAAAAGCTTCTTTATTCAGAGATTTGCAAGTATCAGAATAGGACTTCATCTCCTTAACATCAGGAGTATGATGACACCACACCTAGAATGGATATTACATTTATAGGGTTCTACACACATACCTTATGTCATTCTTCCTGTTATGCTCTTTTGGTAAGTCTAAGGACTTTCTCTAGGTTAGATATTTTTCCACTAACTCCCCCCAGACTCCCATTGCTTGGAAACCATCTCGTTCTCATGGCTTCTTCTTCCTGTTATGTCCATCTTGGGTAATTTTGTATTACAATAGATCATTAATCAATTCCATTCGGGTCAGGATGACCCAAGATCTTTTCACATATATGTATTGCCAAAAATATTAAAGTCCCATGTTCTAGCCAAAAAGTTGACATTTTCAACAGAATATAACAAGTGACAGAACATAACAAGCTTATTTGTTATAGTTATATAACAGTCCAGTAAAATTCCAGTAACCATTGCATACTTCAGAAATCAGATAAATATGGCCTTGTTTCTGTTCTTCATTTTTACAGGTGTAACTCTTAATATATAATTCTTACATATTACACAATGTCAATATGAATAGCAAAGGAGATAGTGGACATCCTTGTCTTGTGCCTTTTTTATATTAAAATTCTCTATCGTATCTCCATTTACCATCACTTATGCTGTATGTTTATGGTACACTGCCTTTATTATGTTAATAAATCTCTCACGAAAGTCCATAGATTTTAATTATAACATAAATTGCCAATTTACATTATCAAATGCTTTCTGCGCATCTAAGAAGATGCATTTGTTTTCCAGATGTATCCAAAATAATATTCCAATGTATTTAACATCATCTGTACTGTTTATAATCTGACTCTTAGCAAGAAACCATTTTGATCTGAATGTACAGATTCATTTAGAAACCTTTTTAGTCTCTCTGCCATTATTGAAGCATATATGTTATAGTCAGCATTCAGTAAAGATGTGGATCTATAGTTTTCTTGTTTGGTTCTTTCTGTAATTCTAATTCCAGTTTTCTGTGTTCTTTTGCTAACATATTTTGATTTTGTTTCTTTTTCATGTTTTTCCCCTGTGTATGTTATAGCTAGTTCCCGATTATATGCCTTAACAGCATCCCATATATTTTGTAATTAAGTTTATTCTTTTCTGTCCTCTTTGGAGGGAAAATTATTTTTTCATATTTTGTATAAATTCTTTGTCTTTTAATATTAATTGGTTCAATGTCCATCTCCATTTTCTCTATCTTTTCCACTTAACTCTAATTGGATTATGATCTGCTCAAGTGCTTGCTTCTATTTCTATTTCTTGCACATTTGACTTTAACTCCGGTGAAATCCATATCATATCTATTCTTGACCAGGATATATGTCTATTTGAATAAAATGAATATTGATTTCTTTTAGGATTTATTTCTCGCCATACATCTTGAATACATATTCCGCTATTTTAAAAAAACATGTTTTTCTAGCTTTTTTCTTACTTTTCTACTTTTATAGTCCAATTCTCTGTGTACAATCATGTTAAAATTTCCTATCACACATTTATTTTCATATTCCAATTCAATAATTTTCTTCTGTAGTTTTTCATAAAAAATTTCTTGTTTATATTTGGTGCATATATTACTACCAAAAGTATTCGTTTATAGTTCATTGTTACTTCCACCATCAATATTCTCCCTTCTTTATCTGTCTTGCTTTTATTGTTTCATTAATATATTTGCCTCTTTTCTTTTGTTGTGCTAATGAATATAGTTTTCCAATTTTAAGATATTCCAATAATTTCTTACGTTGCTTTTTGAGGTGGACTTCTTGGAGGCAAAATCTTAACTTTCCTAATTTATTAAAAGTTCCTTTTCACAGGAGAATTCATTCTATTTATATTAATTGACATTAATTTTATTTAGTCTTCCATAGTTTTACTTGTAGATAGGTTTTGTTCTGATCACTCTTATTTCTCTGTTCTTTTATCTTTGCTCCTTCTCATTCTGCTCTCTCCTTTAACTCTATTTTATCTTTTTGTTTCACATTTCCTCCTCCTAATGCTTCTTCTTGTTTCTTATCATCTATCCCGAGTCTCTTTCTTATTTCCTCATTTGATCCAAATTGCTCATCATAAAATTGCTCTGCTTTCTCTATAATATTCAATCAGTGCCTTTGATCCATCCAGGTCCCCAGAATTCCCTCAGGTATCAGCCATCTGTAATTTATTTCATGCTTAATTAATTGTCAAAAATTGATTTGATATTGTTTTCTCATGTCTCTTATTCTTCTGGAACTTGCTTCAAGACTATTATTTCTCTTTCTTTATATTTCAATGGATTATCTCTTGCTCTTTGAAGTATCTCTGTTCTTAATGCCTTCTAAATCTCATGTACTTCTCTAGGTAATTTATTTTTTTATGCATATTTTGTGTATATTCTAAATATTTTGTCCATCCCAGCCAACACCTCTTGCTTGTCCCCCTCCACAGCATCCAACTCAGCTTTATTCATCTCCAGCCTAAATACTCTTCTCTCAAGATTTTATCTGCCTGTGTAAGTCTATCATCCATCTCTTCCATTTTCTTTTCTGTTCTGATTTTTTTTAATCATCCATCTCTTCCATTTTCTTTTTTTTTTATCATCCATCTCTTCCATTTTTTTTTATTATCCATCTCTTCCATTTTCTTCTCTGTTCTGATTTCTCTTCTATTTTCTGCATTCTTTGTTCCACTTTTTATTATTGTCTGTTGAATATTCTATATTTTGTCATCTATCTTTTCCATTTTATTGTCCATCTTTTCCATTCTTTCCTTCATGTCTTAAAAATGTTTTGTTGTAGCTTCTTGAAATCGCTACCTGAGAATTACAGGGTTCTATCTGACATTTTCATCAAAAATGAGTTAAGAATGTGTTAAGAATCTATCTATCATGACTTAATTGTTTAACAACTTATTTTGTAAAATTTCTAAATAGATTCACCACAAATAGCAAAATTACAAGTTTCTATCTATACTATCACATGAAAACTCAGAACTATAGGGTTCTATTTGCAGCAGTCAGTTGTCATGCTTGGCTGCTCCCATGTGACAGAGCAAGGATGGAGCCTGCAGTACCTAGTATTGCCTCCATTTCTGGACACATGAATACCAAAATAATGTCTCTTTTCCACAATATGGAAGCAGGTTCAGAGTTATATGAACCAAGTGGATCTGAATATGTTCCAGAAACTGAAGATGACCAATCGGATATGGAACTTTTAATTTAAAACAAGTAAGTATTCTGTGCTTTATACTAACGCTATTGCAATGCAGACCCAGAACCTGCATTTTAATCCTAGTAATAATTGTGGCTATAAATCACACTTGAATATACATGTTTCAGGGCACTGCAGTTAGAACTGTATAATTTTCTATATATATATAAGAATGGCTGTATGTATGAATGTATGTTCCAGCATATTAGCTTAAGCAGGCATAAGCCTTTAGTGAGGAAAATATGGAGGAGGGAGTGTGGCAGAACAGAGGCCTAGGCCTTAAAGGGGCCCTGTGTGAGAAACTTTGCTTTTTGGTAATGCCATTTTTTAAATGGATAGCCTCCATATAAGAAATGTAAATAAAGGTTCCTAAGTTTTATTTGGTGTTAATAACATTGAAAATGCAAAAATAAGATGGTGTGATTTAAGTTGACTTTAATAAGTAAATATTTTATTTTGCCCTAGGCAAAAAATGGATGATGTTGCCAATCCTCCTACATCTACTGAGGATCAAGTAAACACTGACACACCAGTAGTAACATCACAGAAACTTACGAGGAAGAGACAGAGAATACCCGAAACTTGGATAGCCAATATTAGGGGGAAAAAGTGTCAGAGGGGGAAAGAATATGTAAGCAGCCATGGGAAAACTGTGCCTGCTAAAAATAATTAAGTCATGGAAGGACTGTATGCAGAGTTGCAAATTTGCTTGCTTTACAACAGTGACAACTGAGGAACGTGAAGCAACATTTAAAACATACAATGCTATGAGCCCTAATGAAAAGTTACATTACATTGGCAAAACTACACGCAGGGAATCAGTGCATTGTCCTACACCAAAAACAAATCCTTCTAGGTGCAAATTCAGTTTTTTCTACCATATGTACGTAGGAAATTCAGCAATTCAGGTTTGCAAGGATTTTTATCTAGGAACACTGGCATCAATCAAAAGCCAGTGTACAACTACCATAGCCAGAAAGATTTAGTAACAGACACCCCACCTACAGACAAGAGGGGGAAGCACCCTCATAAGCAATTCTTTGCTACAGCCAAACAAACAGTAATTGACCATATTAATTCATTTCTGAGGGTGGATTATTGTCAGGCTAGAATTAAAAAAGAGTACTTCGAATCTTCATTGAATGTAAGCATCATGTACAAGCTGTATAAAGAAAAATGCAGTGAAACGGGAACTGAACCAGTCAAACTCTCTTACTATCAAACTGTATTCAACAATGAATTTAACCTGGCATTCCACGTACCCAAAAAAGATTGCTGTGACTTTTGCGAGGAATATAAAATTGCCTCTTCAATTGGGCAGATAGAAGAGATGCTACAAAAGAAATATGATTTGCTTATCCAACAGAATAATTTAATGAGAGATCACAGACAGGAAGAAAGAAGAGACAAAACTAGGCTGGTAATATGTTTTGACATGGAGAATGTCATCACTTTGCTTAAATGTGTACAAGTAATTTTTTTTACAAGCGTAAACTTAACTTGGACAATATGACTGCTCACACATCACATACAGGACAAAGGTACTGTGCCATTTGAACGGAATTAATGGGAGGTCATGCTGATAATGATATAGCTAGTGCCGTGGTACAAATTTTGGAAAATGTAGTGCAAAATCAACCATATGCAGTGCATCTAACATTATGAAGTGACAGCTGCATTGCACAAAATAGGAACTCACACATGTCTTTTTTAATAGCAGATTTTCTTCGGAATCACCCAAACATTGAAAGCATTGAAAGTTTTCTGTACCAGGCCTAGAAGTGGATAATAAGCATAGCATAATTGAATGAGCTATGCTACCAAGCAGAATTCTTTTCACCAGTTTCTTTCCTAAGATTGCTGAAAAAAGCCAAGTGACGCCAGCCATTCAAAATCATCCAGATGAAGCCTGTACATTTTAAAAATTACTCCATGTGTTCAAAGCAGTTTCAGTACAGTAATGTGCCATATGCTAAAGTTTCACAACTAAAATTCACCCAGAACCACTCAACAGTAAGCTTCAAGACAACCTTCACTGTGGAAAATTGGACCATGGTCATCATCCGTGCCTTTGAAAAGAAGACAAGGAGTGTTTGCGGGAAACCTGCTTGTCCAACACCATCTGCCACGTCTGTTATATTGCCTGTGCCTAAGACAGAGTTACAGGGACACACACTATCCAGAGCAAAACAAGATGACATAGAAAGTATGCTCAAATGGATGCCTAAAGTTGATAATGACTATTACTGCACCATTTTGAAGAAACCATTATGCAAAACTGAAGTTAAATAGTAATTCTCCATATTAAGACATGCATTTACGTTCTTACATTTAATAGTGAACCTTCAAATTGTAATTTACAAGCATTTTATGGCCACAAAAACAAATTCAAGTTAATATCAAGTTGAATTCAGTGCTTTTTCAAAAACATTTTTATTAAACTTTGTAATTCTCATTTTTATGGTGTAACTTACTGTGACAAGGTTCTATCTGATATTTAGAGCCTCCAGTATGACCCCAAGATGAGCCACCATTGGCCTCATTTTTTTTCCTTGCATGCACTATTTGTTGGTAGGCTCACATACCAAAATGTTCCCTTCTACGTACAATGGGGTAACCAGTACAAGTTTTCAAATGTTTACGGCACATTTCTCGAAAAATGGTCATGACACACATAGAACCCTATAATTCTGAGGTAGCAAAATGGTTGGAGCATTAATTTCAATTCTGCTTGCATTGTATTCATTATGTTCATTTTTCCTGCTGCAACATGCTTCTCAAAGATCTTTGACTTGCTGGGCTAGTTGCAGCTGATGCTGATGTTGATGAGGTACAAATGTATTTTTTCTCCCTATTTTGTTTAAATTTGATGTGCCAGTCATCTCGAGTAGGCTTAAAATTTTCAAAATATTTAAAGAGCATAGTCAGCAATAACACAACAAGCTTCTAGTGTTTCCCCAATCCCCCACCAACTTCCATCTAACAATTATTTTCACAGATCAAATCACCATCCAAGCAGGGGTGGGATTCTACCAGTTCTATCTGGTTCTATAGAACCCCTTGTTAACTTTCTAAGCAGTTCGGAGAACCGGTAGTTTTGTTTTTTCCACCCTTATTACATTCTTGGCAGACAGCCTAGACTTACTGTCTCCCGAGATTTTGGGGCTTGGCTTTCTTAAAGTGGAAGGGTTGTTTTAAGATTTTTACATTGCTGTTAGGGGAAAATACTTCCCTGGACAATCAGCACTTTGAAGAAATAATTGAATAATGAAGCAAAGCTTTTAATGACAGGGAACCAAGATGAATGACATTCAGCAAGGCTTCCTGGCTAGCTAGAAAGATTGACATTCAAATGTGAGTTTACATACCCTTTCTGAGTTTTGATCTAAAACTGGTTTTTGGTGAAGCTTAATTCTGTGCTTGGTGAGCTTTAATCCTGTATTTATTGGTGGGATAATTTCCCCTATTCAGTTTCAACAAGCAACAGCTATTGTGATTTAATTATTTGTATTGTGTTTGAATTTTTTCTTGCCTTGTGGTTTCTTTTTCTATCTGAGGAGGGGGTCTTCCTCACTACTTTAGTACTATCTGGCACTGTCCTTTTGGGGTATACTTCCAAGAGGCAGGAATGCAAGCTTGGCACTGATTTTTTTTACTGCCTTTCTGGAGGCATGTGACCTTCCTTAAATCTGGATGATTTCTTTAGGATATCTTGTGAGGTGAGTGAGACCAGCTGGTATTTTTAAGTGGTGCAAATGGATCTAAGGATTGCTTTTCCTGTGCTCACCTTGCCCCCTATTCAGTGTGAGTAGGGGTTTTTTTTCTTTCCCCTTTTTAAGGAACAGTGTTGGGGATGGGGGAAAGAATGGTTCTCAGGGAAGGCAGAGGAGGGCATCCTATTTCAGTGGTGTCAGGTAATGGGAGATATGGGAGACAAGGGAGAGGGCAGGCACAGGGAACGTGATCTCAGTGTTTAGTACAGGTCTCATATTCTGTCCCATTGCATTCATCTCATTTTCTTAGTCAGCAGATCTGTGGTGGCCTGGTCTTAGACTGTTACTTTTAAATGTCAGATCAGACTGCAATAAGGCTATATTTGATCTTCAAAGAGAAGGCTGATCTGGCTTGTATAAGTGAGATCTGGCTGGCCCCAGAGGGAGGCATTCCTCTTGTAGAAATGTACCCAGTGGGTTATCGATCCTGGCACCAGTATAGCCCTCAGGGCTGAGGAGGAGGTGTGGCTGTTGTTATCAGAGAATCTTGTAGGCTCCAGAGGCACTGTTCTACGAGTGCCCAGCTATGAGACCCTTTTTCTTAGGTTGAGCTCAAGGGATCAAGTGGGATTGCTGCTGCTGTATCAGCATCCCTGCTGTGTGGCAGTTTCCCTAACTGGGCTCCTGGACCATACTGCATGGTGGAATTCCCCAGACTTATGGTTCTGGAAGATATTAACCTACCTTCTCTGTGGTTGGGGTCAGAGGTAGCCCAAGATTTCATGGAAACCATGACTTCCATGGGCCTGTCCCAGATCATCCAGAGCCCGACTAGTAATAGTGGTCACACACCCGATTTGGTGTTCTTGTCAGAGTAGGGTCTGTGACCTGGAATTGGTGTCCTTGATTCCCTTGTCATGGTTGGATCACAGTCTGGTGGCAATGAGTTTCTCAAAAACTGCAAAACCACCACCACCACCCAGGGAGGCAGGACCTATTATATTGGTCCAGCTCCATCGACTAATGAACCTGGATGGGTTCCAGAAGGAGCTATATAACTCCAGATCTACTGTGCAGTCCAGTTTGGAATAGGAAGATGACTGAGCTCTGGGTATGATTGCACTCTTGTGACCTCTCCTCACCTGTAGACCTCTCTATGCCCTGTGGTATACAGAGGAACTAAGAGGGATGAAACACATGAGGAGATGTCTAGAGCACCGCTGGCAGAAGACAGGGATGAACTTGATTGAACTGCTACTAAGGCTTACCTTGTGGCAATTCATGCAGCAAAATGTAAATACTTCTCCACACTAATTGTGTCTGCAGATAATCACCCAGAGACTCTCTTTAAGGTGAGAGGAGGAGATTGAGGTCCATCTGAAGGGTTGCACTGAGGAATTGGCAGATTTTCTGGAAGACAAAATCACTCGACTTCATTCCCAGTTAGATGCTGGCATGGTTACTGGTCTGGTGGAAGCTCCTGAGGCAGATTCTTGCCCTGTTATTTGGGAACAGTTTGACCCTGTTGCTCCTGAGGAAGTGGACAGGATCCTAGGGAGTATATGTGCAAGTGCCAGTGTTTTAGACCCATGTCCCTCCTGGCTTGTGAAAGCTTCCCAGGAAGTGACATGCGGGAGGACTCTGGCAGTGATTAATGCTTCCCTACAAGATTTCAGTTGGCTTTAACAGTTCTGGTCAGGTAAGCAATGGCCATCTCTTTTCTTCCTGCCGGATTGAGAGCTTCTCCATGTCAACCAAGGAGCATGTGTCCTCTCTGTCTTCATCACCCCTCAAGGATAATTTAGGTCCCACAGAACCTCCTGGCTGGTCAAATTCGACACGATTCCATGGAGCCCCATGGAGATGCATCATATCACTGCATCAGCCCCACCTCCACCCTCAGTAGTTTTATTTTTAATGCTTTTGGGCATGGCATTATTTTCTTCTTTTTCAGTATTCATTTATTTATTTAATGCCAAGTTTTCAAGTAAGGAAATATCATCTTGGTTTAACTATCCTAAATTATTTTATCAGAAGGTTTGTCAATTTTCAGTTCATTTCTGATGAATTTGGAAAGCCTCAAGTCTACTACAAATCCTTGGGGAATATTAAACCTTTCCAAAACAAAAAGCTTTCTGCTTTCTATTCTGTAATCCTTTCTATAACATTCATAGAATTCCCTTCATGCACTATATAAAATGTTATGAATGTATTTTGGGAATGGTTAGGATATGTAACATTTTGAACTTGACATTTTAGACTTCTTTAAATTTAAATTTATTTATGGATATTTTTTTTTCTAAAATTAAAATTGCAATTCCAATTTAAGCAGAATACTCAAGCCAGAATTCAAAGAAGTACAATGCAGAATGGGAGGGCAGAGCTGGCGTCACAGCAGTACAATGCACGATCTTGATCCTCCAAGATCACTGTCAATATCTCCACTGCTGGATGGTCCTGACAGACGCAAACCATCCCGTAAAGATGGTGATTGATAAGGGCACATCCTCTCAATCCCAGGGACATTGCAAAGTCCCTGGTTGATCCAGGAAAAGCCCTTTTGCTGGCGCGGAGAGGCAGCCATTTAAGTTGCTGAAGCTGGGACAGCTCCGGAACGGAAGAGACTGAAAGAAAGTGTGTCAGTTTGGTGAGATGAACTTTTACTTATTATTTCTTGAAGAGAACATCCTGAAAGATTTAAAGTGAAATTAAAAGTGAAGAAAAAAGAGTTTAAGTGGTGAAATTAAGCTAGTTAAAGTGAAATTTTTTTCCCCTTTTTATTGGAACTTAGAATTTGGCAAAGCTTCTTAATTTTAAACTGGACTGGACTTTTTAAAATTTTCTATTTTTGTTTTTATTTTCTTAACAATTTTTTGAAAGTCTGTTTTGACCAAGACTCTTCTTTCTGATTTGAGATTTATATCTTTTTTAAAGATATAAATTATTTTAATTTATTATTTTAAATTATTTTCTTTTTTCTTTTTGTTCCTGGCATTGGATACATGAGGGAGGAGTGAAAGTGAAGGAAAAAAAGTAGCACTACCATCTAGAGGCTTGGACATATTGTTTCTTTTTTTTCCTATTTGTTTATGTATTCTTGTTATACTCAAGGACTCTGAGCTTTGCACTGGAAAGGATAGTGGGATGAGCATGGCAGATTGTTTATGCAGGTGCCCATTTGTGAAACTATAGATAACTAGAGTCTGGAGTTGAAGTTGAAAGAAAGAAGATTGAAGTGACCTTGAAAATACTGGAACTAGAAACTTTGAGTTGATTTATTAAAGAGCCTTGGAGACTCAGTGGCAGTGGCTGGCTTCATTAGAATTGTTTGTCACTTTTCACTTCCTTTTTTACTTCCCCTCCAGTTGTATTTTTATATTTGGATTTCAAACTTTTATTCCAGGAATTAGAATATAAATTCTTTATTTTTTTGTTCTCTTCCTTTTTTCCTTCTTATTAAGAGAAATAATTAGATTAAGGTATACAGGTGCCTGAAGATTTTTTTCCATTTTTATTTTTTGGAGTGGCTATTACCTGCCTGTGCTCCTTTTTTTCCTTTTTCCTTTTTTCTCTTTCTTTCTTTACAGATATGTACTACAAGATGAGCAGAAAGACAACAGCCCCAGCTTCCTCAATACCAATAGCCTCTTCACCATCTGGAGGACAACGATCAATACAGACAGTTTTACAACAGGAGAAAGAGAAGGAAGTGACATTACAGATGATTATGCAAGGAATTCAGAAGATTGTAAGGTGAATGGAGAATATTGAGCAAAGAACTGAAAAGACAGATGAGAAAGTAGAAAATATTCAACAAATGATGATGAAATATCATCATCAGATTCAAAAAAATTGAAGAAGATGCACAAAGAGACAAGAAAATTGGAGATATTGATATTCAATTGAGCGATGTCGAGAAGGGCAGGTGTGAACCACTAGGATGGAAAATTGATAGATCAGAATTCTATCTAAGATTTCAAAATATAGAAGAAGGAAAAGACAAAAATCTTGTTAAAATAATGACAGAAATACATTAAAGATAACTAAAGAGAAGATGATGGATGGGATGGATGAAGTGTTTCGTGTCTATACAAGATATGCAACGAGAAATAGATTACCAAGAGAAGTTCACATTAGATTTACTAAGAAGATTATTAAGACACAGATACTGCAGGTGGCGAGAGAGAAAACACTAAAATATAAAGTTAAAGAAATTGTGGTGCTGAAACAGATACCAAGAAGAGTAAGAAAGATGAGAAGAGAATATTTATTCCTGACTAAAGAGTTACTTAAAAGAGGAGTAAACTACAGATGGTTGATGCCATAAGGCCTTCTGTTCACTTGGCAAGAACAAAGACATAGAATTGATACAGTTGAAAAAGCAGACCTATTCTACTTAGAATACTTTAGAGGAAAAGAGGAAGAAGTAAAAAGGGAAGAGTTATTGATTGAATTCCAAGACAACTGTATAGCAGTAATTGAAAAAGAAAAAGAAGAAGGTGCAGTAGGTGATGTACCCAGAGAGCAACGAGAATTAAGATCTACTAGAACAATAACCCCCCCTTATAAAGCTTAACATGGATGAAAGAAAATTTATTATGATTAACATAAATGGACTTAATTTGGCTAGTAAAAGAAGTAAAGTATTTCACAAATTAGAGAAATTAAAATTTGATATAATTTGCCTACAAGAAGTACATATCAAAAAACAACATGAATATATATTGAAACAAAAAAAATAGGGAAATTATTTACGTTGCTGGCACAATCTTAAAAAGGGGTGTGGTATTATATATTAAAGACACAATTTTGGCAGAACTAATTTACACAGATGATGATGGAAGGATTTTGATGGTGGAAATAATGGACAATAATGTTAAAACACTTTTAATTGCATATCTATGCTCCGAATGATAACCAAGAAGAATTTTACAGGAAATTACATATGAAAATAATTGGACTATGTTAATATTTGTATGATGGGAGATCTCAATGGAATAATTAATGATCAGTTGGACTATAAAATGCAGAAATCAACAAAGAAAGCTAGAAAGATACTACCAAAATCTTTCTTTCAATAACAGAAGAATTTAACTTAAAAGATGCATGGAGAGAGAGAAATGCAGAAAGTAAGCAATGTTTTAATCAAATAGGCATGCATCATGATCTAGAATAGACATGATATGGATGTCAGCAGAATTACTGGCTAACATACTAGAGATTGAAATGGAAACAAGCACCTGGGCAGACCATAATCCAGTGACAGTTATTTGGAAAGGATACAAGAGGAGATCTAGATGGATTTTAAATAATACAATATTAAAAAAAAAAGATTTTAAACAGAAAATAGAGAAAGAACTCATTTTCTTTTTTAAAGAAAATAGAAAATAGGATACTTCTTTACAGAATCTCTGGGACATGATGAAGGCCTACACAAGAGGCTTGATAATAGACTATACAAGGAAAAGAAATATAAAACAGAAAAAGACTTTAAAAACATTGGAGGATGATTATAAAAGATTGGAAAAAGATTTACAGACGTCCTCGCAAAAAAAGACATTAAAAATAAAATGGATATAATTAAACATAAAATAGGACTAATGGAAAAAGAGGAACTAGCACAAAAAATTAAAAATGCTAAACAGAATTAATTTGAATATGCAAACAAACCAGGTAGATGGCTAGCCCATAAACTGAGAAAATAAAGAGAATCAAGAAGGATTAGTTAATTCATAAATGAAGAAGGACATGTTTGCTATGGAAATGAGAAGAAGAAAAATTATACAAGATTACTATGGAAAATTGTATTTTCAAGAGAATATCCAAGAAGAAAAAGTTAAACAATATTTACAGAAAGCGAACTTACCTCAGATACCTAAAGATATTGAAACAATGTTAGAAAGGAACATAATGATGATGGAATTAACAGAAGCCTTAAAAAACAGAATGTTGGAAAGGCACCAGGTCCAGATGCTTTGCCAGAGGAATTTTACAAAGACTTTTCAGGAAATATTGAATCTTCACCTGTCAGAAGTTATGAATGAAGTTATGCTAAAGAAAAGAATACCCAAAACATGGTCAGAAGCATATATTACACTTATACCGAAGGAGGATACAGACCTGCAGCAAGTTAATAATTATAGACCTATATCCCTATTAAATTCAGACTATAAAATCTTTGCTTCAATCTTGGCAGAAAGACTTAAAAGATATTTAAATAATTTTATCCATATTGACCAAAATGGTTTCCTGCCAAAAAGACAAATCAAAGATAATGTGAGAATTATTCTGGACACTTTGGAATATTATGAGGCGCATCCTGAAAAGCAAATGACCTTGATGTTTTTAGATGCACAAAAAGCCTTTGACAATGTGAGTTGGTGATTCATTTTACTTCAATTGATACAAATGGGCTTTGGTAAAAAATTATTCAAGCCATTGAAATGATATACCATGAACAAACTGCAAAGGTATGATAAATGGAGAATTAACAGAATCTATAGATATAAGAAAAGGGACAAGGCAAGGTTGTCCACTGTCGCCTCTGCTGTTCGTGTTACATTGGAAGTGTTGAATAGGAATATTAGAGAAGAAAAAGAAATAAAAGGAATGAAAATCAAAAAGAAAGAGTATAAATTGCAAGCTTTTGCAGATGACCTGGTATTCATATTAGAAGATCCATTGGAAATAGCACCTAAATTAATAGAAAAAATAGAAGAATATGGAAAAGTAGCAGGTTTGAAAATAAATAAAGATAAAACAAAGATATTAACAAAGAATATGTTAGCAAGACGTAAGAAAGAGTTGGAAGAAGTTTTAGAAATATAGGTCACAAACAAGGTTAAGTATTTAGGGATATATATTACACCAAGATGTAGCACACTGAAGGAGGACAACTATTTTAAACTGAAACAGCAGATTGTGACAGATCTGATAAAATGGGGGAAACTACAACTATCATTGATTGGGAGAATATCTATAATTAAGATGAATGTATTGCCTAGAATTTTATATTTATTCCAGACAATTCCAATCCAATTAGGGAAAGAGTTTTTTGAAGACTTAAATAGAATTGTGCTGAAATATATTTGGCAGGGTAAAAAAGCAAGAATAAAACTTAAATTGTTACAAGATGCAAGAATAAGAGGAGGGTTTGCCTTGCCCAATTGGGAGTTATATTACCAGGCGACAAGTCCGATGTGGGTAAAGGAATGGATAACATTAAGGAACAGTAGACTATTGACCTTAGAAGGATATGACTTGCTGTTGGGATGGCATGCTTTCCTCTGATACAAGGGAACTAAAACATAGGAGTATTTTAGAAGACATTATATTGGAGAGGCACTGTTTTTGAATTGGGAGAAGGTAAAAAGACAATACTACTTAAAAATTCCATTATGGATATCTAGCATTGAAGATTTTTCTTATCCAATTTAATTTTTAATTTTTTAAATTTTTATTTGCATTTATATGCCGCCCTTCTCCGGATACTCAGGGCGGCTTACAGTCTATGGAGCACCATGCTAAGTGCTTGGCAATAGCCTTCATTCTACTGTATATGCCTGCTTATTACTAGGGCTTTTGGCCCCCCAAGCGGCATTTTACAAAGTCAGCTTATTGCCCCCAACAATCTTGGGTCCTCAATTTACCTACCCCGAGAGGATGGAAGGCTGAGTCAACCTTGAGCCTGGTGGGATTCGAGCCTGCACTAATTGCAGGCAGCTTGCACTAAGTGCTAGATGATTAACAGCCTGCACCACCAAAAAGGAACAAACAGTTAGGTATGGTGAGATATTGAATGAAAAGGGTAAACTTAAATCTATGCAAGCGTTTGAAGAACAAGGTGTAAAAATGAACTGGTTTTCATATTTGCAAATACATTCTAGATTTGATAAAGATTTTAAAACAGAAGGTATTTATGATAAGTTGACTGATTTAGAGAAAATTTTGATAGGTACTGATGAAAAGGTAATTAAAAAACTTTATGGACATTTATTAGATTTTAAATTGGAGGAGGAACAAGTTAAAGAAATGATGATTGGTTGGGGGGAAAATTTTGGATATGGGATTGATTTAGAAAAATGGCAAAAATTGTGGTCTCAAAATTATAAAATGACAATGTCAACTGCATATAAAGAAAATTTGTATAAGATGTTTTACAGGTGGCATCAACCCCCAACGAGACTTGCGAGAATAAATCTTAAATAAATTTTAAGAATAAATTGGATAAATGTTGGAAATGTCATCAGATACCCGGTTCATATTATCATATGTGGTGGATAATGCTTGGACACAAAGAAATATTGGATTAAAATCCACACATGGTTGGAAAAAAATGATAAAACAACAGAGATTTTTTTATTGAGAATTATACCGGAAATATACAATAAAGAGCTGAAATATTTGATTGTAAATGTTTTTAACAGTGGCTAGAATTGCATTCGCTTAGAATTGGAAAAATGATAAAATACCTATGCAGGAGGAAGTTATTAAAAAATTATGGACTGTGCTGAAATGAGTAAATTGACATTTGAAATTAGAGAACAAGAAGATAAACAATTTTATATGATATGGGATTTGTTTTATCAATGGTTGGACAAAAAGACATGGTAGTGTAACAGAATAGATAATTTTGTTATAGAAGTTTAATAGATTGATATAAAATATAATGTAGACATATATAAGCATTGGATCAAAGTACAATATAAATTTCAAAATAAAATTTGGGATAACTCATATAAAATGATGGAATAAATAGTTTAGTCATGGATGATTAATAACTGATAAATATATAAGCATATGTTAGTTTGACAATGTGAAATTTATATAAACTGTGAGTAATGACTATGAAAGGATAGCACAAAAGATTCGTAACCAACCGACACACTGTATGTATATAAAATGGAAGATGGTTTTATGTTTTTATGTATTGTTTGTATATGTTTGTCTTAAAAAATAAAAACTTTTTTTAAAAAAATATGTAGAATGGGATCCCAAAGCTAGGAAATGAAAACTAAGCCCTTGTCAGGCTACGGAACTTCTTCCCATTCAAACAATAAGAATGAACTTCTGAGAACCGAACTTATCAAAAGGAATCCTTTATTGAGATGAGCCAGTCCAGTAGGAATTCAAAGCAGCGTCTGAGGTCCCTCAGGCATATAGTGATAGATAAGGGAGTTTAGAATTCCCCACCCCCCATCCCAATGTTTACTTAGGGAAACAAAAGCCAATATGTTAATTGCCCTCCCAGCCCCTCTGGGAGGGGATCCTTCCCTTTTAGGAAGGTTTTTTCTCATGTAGCTTTCCCAAGACGTACCTAACTTCCTCCCCCACCCCCTTTTTAGAACGGACTGTTTTTGGAGATTTCCCAGAGCACTTCATCGTGGAGTTTTATGGACCCCTCATCTCCTGGCTGTGCCTCTCAGAGGTGTTAGATTCTGGCCATCTGGCTTCTTCCCCCCCCCCATTGTATCATGTATGGGTGTGCATATTCGATATAAGGTTAAATATATTCAGGTTACATCAAGAAAGGATTTCTTTATCAGTTCCCCCCCCCCCTTTTTCTTCTTCCTCTGAAGAAATGACAGATACACGGATCTGACATCCTGCCCTCCTTTAAAAAACAGATAGGTCTACCTGAAAAACAAAAATCATGCGTTACATGTGCAGTTCAGGATGGTTTATCAGGGTATTTTAGGTGGAACTTTCGTAGTAATGTGGGTGCTTTCACATGTCTTTTGGCTACCCACTCATTTTCTGAGGAAGGAAGGTGTTTCCAAGCTACTAAATATTGTGTGGATCCATGGTAAGTGCGTGAATCAAGGATGTCTTTAATTTCAAAATGTTGTTCCCCATGTATCATGATGGGGGTTGGGGGTGTGGGAAGGGGGGGTCTGAGGTTTGAAGTGATCTCCGGTTTGAGCAAGCTACAGTGAAATACTGGATGAATCTGCCTAAGAGTTTTTGGAAGATGAAGCTCTACCGTCACGGGGTTGATAATTCTGGAGATGGGGAATGGCCCAATGAATTTTGGTCCTAATTTCTTAGAAGGTTGTAATGATTTTAAGAATTTTGTGGACAAATATACACGGTCTCCAATCTTGAAAGGTTTAGGTTCACAGCGTTTTTTGTCTGCTTGAGTTTTGTAAACTGCTCTAGCTTCCCGTAGAGATAATCTTACCACTGGCCACATGGCTTGTAAATTATCCATCCACTCCTTAAGGGAGGGGATTTCAGGTTCTTTGGTGGGTAGTTCCGGCATGGGGTTGAATTCTTGGCCCGTTGCTACGTGGAATGGGGTGAACCCTGTGCTACTATGGACTGAGTTATTGTATGCTACCTCTGCAAAAGGAAGAAGGTCAGTCCAATTGTCCTGCTGGTGATTAATAAAACATCTTAAATATTGTTCTAATATACAATTCACTCTCTCTGATGCTCCATCAGTATGGGGATAGTTCGAAGACGATAATCCCTGGGTGGAGCCTAATAGGTTTAAAAACGCCCGCCAAAATTTGGATGTGAACTGAACACCCCTATCTGAGATAATTCGTTGGGGCGCTCCATGAAGGCGATAAATGTGTATTAGGAACATCTTTGCCAATGACTTGGCAGTTGGGATCTTTTGGCATGGGATAAAGTGAACCTGTTTGGAAAAAAGATCAGTTACAACCCAAATGACAGTATTCCCAGCACTTTCGGGAAGTTCCACTATAAAGTCCATAGAGATCTCTTTCCAGGGAGCAGAAGGGTCTGCTACTGTTTGTAAAAGTCCAGGATATTTTCCTTGTCTTCTCTTTGCAGCAGCACAGATGGGGCAGCTCGCAACATAGTTTTCAATGTCCTTTTTGAGGGATGGCCACCAAAATTGTCTTTTGATGAGGTGCAGGGTTTTTACAAAACCAAAGTGTCCTGCTATTTTGGAGTCGTGGCAGCGTTTCATGAGTTCCATTCTCTGGCTTGCAGGGACATAAAGCTTGTTTTCTACCCAAGCCAGTTCATCTTTGAGTAAGCACGTGTTTCTGTTAGCCTGGAACCAATCATCTTTAAGTAGTGCCTCCTTAAATATTGACGTCGTTGTGTCTTCAGTCAGGGATGATTTTTTTTTCTCTTGTGCCCGGGTGATTACCTTGGCTGCTAGTTGAGTCGGTTGGATCATCGGTTTTATAACTTCAATCTTTTTGCTGTTGTATTGGGGTTTCCTGGACAGTGCATCTGCTAAGAAATTCTTTCTCCCAGGAAAATATTTGAGAGTGAAATTAAAACGTTCAAAATATCAAGCCCACTTTGGTTGTTTTTCGGAGAGTTTCCGTGGATTTCTCAGAGCTTCCAGATTTTTGTGATCAGTCCATACTTCAAAGGGGATTTGGTTTCCTTCCAGGAAATGTCTCCATGTGAGCATTGCCCACCGCACAGCATATGCCTCTTTCTCCCATACGGCCCATCTTTGCTCGGTTTCCGTCAGTTTCTTAGATGTATAAGCACATGGTTGTAATTGTCCACTTTCATTCTTTTGGAGGAGGACTGCCCCAACTGCAACATCACTGGCGTCTGCTTGGATGACAAAAGGTTGTTCGGGATCTGGGTGCTTAAGGACCGGTTCTGCTGCGAACAGGCGTTTGAGTTTCTCGAATGCTGCTTGGCATTCCATTGTCCAGATGAGGGGTTGCCTAGGCTTGGGTTCCCCCCCCCCCCCTTCGTTTTTAGCAAGTTTGTGATAGGGAGGGCGATGTTTGCAAAAGCTGGAATGAATTGGCGATAAAAATTTGCAAACCCCAGAAAACTTTGCAATTGTTTGCGTGTGTGGGGTGGATCCCAGTCCAATACAGCTTTCACTTTCTGTGGGTCCATCTCTATTCCCTCATGGGATATTCTGTACCCCAAATAGTCAATTTTCTCTTGGTGGAACTCACATTTGGAGAGTTTTGCATATAGTTTAGCGTCTAAGAGTTTTGTGAGGACTGCACGGAGTAGCTTGATGTGTTCTTCCATCGTTTCCGTGTAGATTAAAATATCATCAAGATAAACTAAAACTCCTTTAAATAAAAATTCATGAAGGGTTTCATTGATCAATTGCATAAACACTGCAGGCGCTCCTTGCAGTCCAAAAGGGAGCACTTTAAATTGGTAGCATCCCAATGGTGTGTTAAAAGCTGTCTTCCACTCATCCCCTTCCTTTATTCTGATGCGGTAATATGCTTCCCGTAGGTCTAACTTTGAAAAAAATTTTCCTTTCGAGAGGTGGGCTAACATGTCCTTCATGAGGGGGAGTGGATACATATTTTCTATGCAAATGCAGTTCAATTTTTTATAATTAACACAAAGACGCATGGAGCCATCTTTCTTTTCACGTAATAACACTGGGGCCGCTATTTTTGGTCTGGCGGGTTCGATGAAACCCCGCTTTAAGTTTTTATCGATAAATGCTCTGAGTTCTTTCAGTTCTCTGGGAGACATGCAATACATCTGTGGTTTTGGGAGTTTAGCCCCTGGTAGGATTTCGATAGCGCAGTCTGTGGCTCGATGAGGTGGGAGTTCATCACAAGCTTCCTCACTAAATGCTTGGGCCAGATCCTGGTACTCATGGGGGATGTTAATGGGTTTCACAGACTGTCCGGTCATGGCTGATTCTCTGTTCTCTTCCCCATTCTTTATCCTTTCCTCTGAGCTTTTTGCAAATATTACATCTCTCTGGAATTTTATGGTTCCTGTCCTCCAATTTATTTTTGGATTCCATTTCTGTAGCCATGTGAGACCCAGAACTAGTGGCTCTTCCATCCCTGGGGCTACAATGAATGTGAGCATCTCCCTGTGTTTTCCTAGTCTTAATTTCAATGGTTCTGTGGTAAACCTGGCTGGCTCCCCCCCCCCCCCCCCCCCGCTATGGTTCCATCTAATTGGCAGAAAGCGATGGGATTTTCCATTTCTTTCAGTTGGATTCCTAATTTATCTGCAAGGGAGTGTTTGATTAGGCATCGAGTGCATCCCGAGTCCAGCAACGCTGTAACTTGCTCCCCCTTCCCTTGGCTGGGGATAAACAGTCTCAGGGGTAGGGTGATTGGTTCAATTGGATTGCTTACCAGCGGGTCATCCTCTGGATCATTTTCAGACTGGCTCAGGTCTCCTCGGAGCGTTTGGGATTCTTCCTCAGGTTTGGGGGGGGTCGGGATCCCACATCTACTCGGCCTCTCAGGCCAGTCTCCTTCCCTCGAGGGCTGGATGTTGTGGGTTTCCTCCCTGATAGGTGGTCTAGCTTTCTGGCAGGAGTCTTCGAGTGGCATTCTGCTGCACGGTGTCCCTCCTTTCCACACTTAAAGCAACCAGGCGTTCTTGGAGTCATGGTGGATTGGGGTTTGAAAACTTCCCGTTTCCCCAGGGGTGGGGATCTTTTCCAAAACTTACCAGCATGGTGCCGGTTCCGAGTCATGTCTATCTCTGCCTCCTCTGCCATCATGTACCATTCATGCAAGAGGTTTGGGGCCCCACGGGCCAGGCAGGCAGCGTATAGATCATCATTTAGTCCATCTTTGAACCAGCAGACTAAGATATCCTCTGGCCAATCTACCTGGCCGGCCAGATCACGAAATTCCTCGGTGTATTCTGCTACCGGGCGACGACCTTGTTTCACGACTCTGATGCGGTCCCGGGCTTTTCTATCGGCAAGCGGGTCCTCGAAACGGTGGCGTAAGGCCATCATAAAGCGATCCAAGTTTCTTAATTCTGGAGCATTGACGTTGTGGAGCGTTACCATCCATCTGGCTGCCGCCCCTTCAAGAGCTAAGGTGACAATTCGCACCCGGGACCCTTGGGTTGGTAAATCCTGTCCATATTCTTGCATGTAGGTGAGCACTTGTGCCAGGAAAAATCCCAATTTCTGGGGGTCTCCATCGAATTTTACCCCCAAGGGCGGAACCTTCCTCTGTAATTGTATGTTTCTGGGTTGGCCAGGGTTAATTCCCTGATCCGGGGCGTTTAAGGGTCGGGTACCTGGTGTGGCTGCTGGTTCTTCAGCTTGTCCCTCTTCCCGCTCAATCTCCACTGAATCCAGGGTGGCGGCTCGGGTTCTCTCACCTTCTGGTTCCCTCGCTCTCCTGCGTTGTCGTCTTTGTGCATCCCCCATGTCGAGGTTCTCCAGGGCTTCCCTCACTAGGCGATTGATGTACCGTCTCGTTCGGTCATCGGCCGGTGGCTCCTCATCCCATTCTTCCTGATTCGATAGGGCCTCTAGCTCCAATTTCCACACGGGTTTGCGATTTCCTTGGGTGAGGGTTACTTCCCTGGTTCTTCCATTCCAGGTGTCTCTCTTTCCTACACCTATAGACCACCGGGGCTTGGTGGAGGATTCGCAGGCAGCCTCGCTGTCTTCGATGGGGCACATCGAGTCAGTATCTGGCTGGGTAACTGTTGACGTTTCTCCCCAGCATTCGGCTCCTCCTTGCTCCTTGCTGTATTCAGACATTTTTTTTTTCTCTTGCAGGATCCCCTCGGTAGAGTGAATAGTTTAAAAAAAAATTCCTCTCTGGGTTGACCTCTATTGCAGACGCTGCTTTATGTCAGGCTACAGAACTTCTTCCCATTCAAACAATAAGAATGAACTTCTGAGAACCGAACTTATCAAAAGGAATCCTTTATTGAGATGAGCCAGTCCAGTAGGAATTCAAAGCAGCGTCTGAGGTCCCTCAGGTATACAGTGATAGATAAGGGAGTTTAGAATCCCCCCCCCCATCCCAATGTTTACTTAGGGAAACAAAAGCCAATATGTTAATTCCCCTCCCAGCCCCTCTGGGAGGGGATCCTTCCCTTTTAGGAAGGTTTTTTCTCATGTAGCTTTCCCAAGACGTACCTAATTTCCTCCCCCACCCCCTTTTTAGAACGGACTGTTTTTGGAGATTTCCCAGAGCACTTCATCGTGGAGTTTTATGGACCCCTCATCTTCTGGCTGTGCCTCTCAGAGGTGTTAGATTCTGGCCATCTGGCTTCTTCCCCCCCCATTGTATCATGTATGGGTGTGCATATTCGATATAAGGTTAAATATATTCAGGTTACATCAAGAAAGGATTTCTTTATCAGTTCCCCCCCCCCTTTTTCTTCTTCCTCTGAAGAAATGACAGATACACAGATCTGACAGCCCTAAAGGCACATTTTGACCTCCTATGTATTGTTAGTAATTACTCTGCAGAGGATGGGGAAATACTATTATATTTTGGACCAGCTGAACTATAGAGGAAGAGCATCTGGACATTCCTTAGTGGAAAACATTAATGCTGGATGCACCAAAACATTTTTAAAGCCATTTTTCCCCTAGAGGCTGTTCTTTCAGAGACCATTTTCTATGAAACTCTTAAGGGAATTATAAGCTTGTCTACTTTATTTGCAGGATATATTCAAGATATGTACAAAGTGATGTTTTTTTTAAAAAAATTGCAAGGAGGTTTACTAAATCATGGAATCTTTTTAACACATAAAGAACACGTACCATTTAAGGACCCAGGCAGTGAGTCTTTTGGAGTTTGTGCCAGTTATGACAGAGCTGGTTATTTTAACTCACTGCTTTCGATTGAAATTTTTTTGGAACATGAAAAATCATGCTAGGTCGCTAGAATGTTGGAGAAACATGAATTAGAGGCTAACTATTCAAATGGATAAAGCTTCAGCTAGGTAATTTCTTTTCAGATATTGCTACAAATCATTGTTTCCGTTTCAGGTTCATTTTGGGGCAGTGAGAGAATTACAATTTCTGAGAACCATAGCAACAGTGACATATTGGCTGAAAGAGCAAAGTCAACATTAGGGGTCTAATTTTGGGGTAGCAAAAATCAAAAATCAAAATAGGCGTATGACCTCTTAGTAGAGCTTCTCACACCTATATAGAAGCTTGCTTTAAACATTAGTCAGAAATAGTATCAACTATTGATAGTACATAAAAGTGAGATAATATATACAATCATTTAAGCTTTACTGATAGTGCAGAAAAGAAAAAAAGCAGTGAAATTTGTTATGTAATCTGAACCTCATATATACCCCAAATTCAGAAAAAAAGTGATTTATATTGTAATGAATTCTGTGAGGGTAATTAAAGGACAAACCCCATTTTGTTATGGTGGTTAAGGCATCAGCTGTTCTGTGAGTTGTGCGTTCTTTATATTTGATAAAGAAACCAATAAATAGGCTAGAAACTGGGAGACTATGAGTTCTGATTCTACCTTAGACTCACAGCTACCACCCTGAGTTTTGCTCAGCAGTTGCCTAGCTTGGGCAGTGTTTGAACAAGACTCTGGTTTGTATCTGAAGGTTTAGCTCTCCAAGTTAACCACTTTCACTGGATAAAAGGTTAGATTTCATTTTGTCCATATAAAATTGTTTCCTGGGCAGATGCTGAGTTAGGAGATTTCTAAACCTTATGATATTGATATGAAAATTGGGAGGCCCCTTTCATTAAAATCCACTAGTGTTCAGGCTAAAGGTTACCTCTTCTTCACCTTCCTGGGTTACTTTTAAAACAAAGCATTGCCATAGCAACAGCTCCTGCTGCTCCCTAGATAAGGTGTGCAGAAGTACTCAGTGCCAGCAGAGGAGAAAGTTCCTGCTCCAGTGAATACTGAATCCCTATCACACCTACACCAGCATCCCAGCTGGTAAGTTCTTCAGCTCTCTCGGTGGATGAGATGGAGGGGATAATGATTAATACAGTCTTCCTAAATAAGTTAAACAACTACCTGCCAACTCTGTGATAGTATATATGTTCCATTAGTAACCCCATAAATAAAAAAAACAATTTACCCAAAATAATAAGAAAACTTCAATCTAAAAAAAATCCTTATGGCGTAAAAACAAAACTAAATGCGTAGCTAACTTTAAAAACTGTTACAACACCTTATGCCGACAGATAAAGACAGAATGTACCTATTACCACTGCAAACAAGAGGAAAATCTTCTATGCACAAAATCCAGCTGTGCCTTCTATAACTTTGTAAACACCAAACTTAAAGACTCAAAAACCATCCACCCCTAAAAGGTCCTAATGGGAAAGACTATAGCGATGAAGCCGTTAAGGCAAACCTCTTCAACACATTCTTCAGTTCAGTCTTTGTTAACAGTAATGGCTTATGCCCCACATTTCCTAATCATACGACTACAAACTACAACAATCTACAAATTGACTTTACTGAAGATAACATAGAAAATGCAATACACTACCTTAAACCATCTTTATCTATTGGCCCTGATGGCTTATGTCCATTCTTCTTTAAAAAGCTCTCCATTACCATAGCTGAACCACTAAGCATAAAATATGAGTTATCATTCAGGACCAGCTCCTAATCAAACCTATGGTCTTTAGCAATGATCATCCCTATTTTTTAAAAAAGGTGATCCCTGTTTGGTTGAAAACTATAGAGCAATTTCATTGTGTTGCATCACTTGCAAAGTTATGGAATCGATTATTAATCAAAGCATTATCTTCCACCTAGAGTCAAACAACTTACTCTCCAATAAACAATTTAGTTTCAGAAAAATTTGTCCTGCAATTTGCAACTTCTACACTGCAAAAACATATGGACTACACTTCTTGACCAGGGTAAATCAATAGATGTAATTTACATTGACTTCTGCAAAGCATTTGACTCACTGGTACATGACAAACTAATATTAAAATTAAATTCTTATAGGATTTCTGGATCCCTTCACAAGTGGATTACTGCCTTCCTGTCAAATAGCCAACAAATAGTAAAAACAGGAAATGCCCTATCAAACCCTGCACCAGTCATCAGCGGCGTCCCACAAGAGAGCATTCTAAGACCCACACTCTGTATACTATATATTAATGACCTTTGTGATCACTTTATTAGCAACTGCGTCCTCTTCTCTGATGATGTAAAACTATTCAACACCACTGCCAATGCTACCGTCCTTCAAAAAGACCTAGATTATATGTTTGAATGGTCTAACAGTTGGCAACTCCAAATCTCTACCAACAAATGCTCTGTCCTACACATTGGTAAAAAAAAATCTATATACCAAATACAAGCCAGGCAGACATGACCTTGTTGATGACCCTCACTTTGTCAAGGATCTTGGAATTCTGATATCAAATGATCTAAGCACCAAAGCTCACTGCAACAGTATTGCCAAAAAAAATTTAAAAGTTGTAAATTTAATTTTATGAAGCTTCTCTCTGATAATACTGATTTGCAAACTAGGGCATTCAAAACCTTTGCTAGACTTGAACCTTTGCTTGAATTCAGCTCTGCTGTTTGGAATCCGCATTGTGTATCAGACATAAATACAATTGAGCGAGTCCAGAAGTATTTTACTAGAATAGTACTACATTCCTCTGTTCACTACAGCACCAGACTTGAGATTCTAGGCTTAGATAACTTTGAACTATGCTAAATCTAAGTCTAAGATTAGACTTAAACATAGTACATAAAATCATATGTTACAACGTCTTACCAGTTAATGAATATTTCAGCTTTAACAACAACACAAGAGCACAAAACAGATAAAAACTAAATGTAAACTACTCCAAGCTTGATTGCAGGCAGTACGATTTCTGCAACAGAGTGATCAATGTCTGGAACTCACTATCTCATTCTGTAGTCACCTGCTCAAACCCCACTCCTTTACCCTCAAACTAACCTCTATTGACTTCACCCCATTTCTAAGAGGTCTGTAAGGGCGTGCATAAGCACACAATCGTGCCTACCGTCCCTGTCCTATTGTCCCCAATTATTAGTTCCTATTTCTTGTATTAGTTCCTATTTCTTGTATTTAAACTTATGTTTGTTCTTGTTTCTGTTATATTGTAAGCTCTGTTATATTGACAAAATAAATAAATGAATAAAAATAAAATAAATAAATAAAATAATAAAAGTCATGCATCACAAGAAAATGCCCTATCAGAGGATTCTACTTTGGAAAAGTTGAAACTTGTGAATTGATAGCTGTGAACTGTGAAGCCGATTCCATATTCATGCAGGCATGCTCAGGTATTCAGAGTTTGTATTTGAATGTTAGTTTTAGCCTGAGTCACATGATTCACATGGTGATTCACATGATTCAGATGGTGGTGAGTAATTTTGAATTACAATTTAATTCTGAATATATTTCAGTTCAACTTAATCACATTCAAGGGAATCCATGCCATTTTTGTAGTACTAATGTGCTATTTAACTTTAAATATATAGTGTTAAGCCAGTTGAACTTTAAATATATAGTGTTAAGCCAGTTATAGTTGAATTAAGAATTCCACTATAATCAGAATTAAAGTCAGATTTTGTGTGAAATTTGCATTTGGATGTGTATATCACACTGGTTCATTAGGTGTGTTATATTCTACACACTTCAAGGTGCCTATAAGGATGACTGCTTTTTAAAAAACTTTTCTTCTTTCAATTTTTAAAAAACATTTTGTTTTTAGAAAATATTTCACTCAGAGTCTTCAATCTGTGTAGTCCATGCTATTTAAATTCCTGTTAAAAATTTTAAAGCATGAAAATTTTTGTATGCCTTCTACTCCAATGACAGTTTATACAGTTTAATTTAATGTTGCTTTAAGGGAAATGTTGAAGTAAGCTTTTTATTTGAGAAAAGATATTAATTGATTTTAAAAACTAGATATCTTGGTTCCTCCCAAATTTCTTTAAGAATCTAATTTCTTTATGCTCATTCTGTGTGCTTTCCCTGTGCTCATTAACTCTGAAAATTTTGAAATTCTTTACAAGGAAATGATCTTCCTAAATGTCAGGGAGGCATTTCCCTTAACATTGTAATGATCGTAATCTTGGAGAGGGAATAGCATCTTAGTATACAGACGTTTGTCACCTTTTCAAAATTCTGAGGCAGAGCTTAGCTACCAATAAGGGCAACCTTGCTATCCCAGCTTGAGGAATGAAGAATGGCATCTTCCATATCAGATGTCAACGTATATATTTGCTTTATGAAATCTTGGTCATGTAACCATTCAGAAAAATTAAGTATTAGAGATATGTTAGGCATGCCACTATGGTGTAACCAACATTTTAAGGTTTGCTATCCTTAAAAGAATTGGATCAAAATTAGTTTTTCATTTTCTCCAGTGAAAAGGTATTAGTGTGGAGTTTAGACATTGCTGATGGGGATATTCATTTGTTTGTAGTACATATATGATAGCAGTGTCCATTGAATAGTGCTTTCCCGCCTTATTACGAGATTACTTCATAAACCCAAGGAATATCTAGCAGATAGATTTCTTTGCCCAACGTCCTTCAGAAATGTCGGCTCTATACCTTTATTCTAGCACGTTATTTAACAAACTTTTCTCTTACAAACCTCTACTATAATCTGCTTAAATTTGTATGTATATGCCTCTCCTTACTTAAGAAAGTGGACTCTTGAAATGAAGGATTTCAAAAGGAAGCTTTTATTAAGCAGAAGTGAAAGCATGCCATTCAAAGCAATATCTGCTCTGTCTTAAGCAAGACAAGTAGAATTAAAGCCATAGAGACCCCTCCCTTTAGCCAGATGTTGATTCAGCCAATCCATAGGTGTGAAGATGTTATTGTCCCGATCTCTCTGGGAAAACAAATAAGCATACATTCCCATAGCCAATCTTCCTCTGGCTATTAAAGAGAAATACCCCACATGGCTTCTCCTCCTATCCATCCAGTGCCAGAATACAAGTTATAAAAATACCAGTTGTCACAGGCAATACAATGACTCCAAGACCCTCCCCCTTCCCCCAATTGAATGGCATATCTCTTTTAGGGATCTGACAGAGTAAATTATTGGCTATAAGGATGATGGGGATTCAGGCATTAATGTCATATAAAACTTTAATATTTAAAACTATTTAATAGTTTATAATAGGTCATCTGATTAGTTTATTGCACTATTGTTTAAAAGTATTCTGAAATACATCATGAAATATTACAATGGTTTTATAGAATCCAATTAATAGGTAGCATTGAGATTTTACAATGAAAGACATTTATAAAGAAACCATACAAAAATTAATTTGGTAAGAATCCACATAGAAGGATAAGGCTACCATTATGTGAGCCATGTGTTTGAGTTAGTAACACAGAAGCCTTTTTGTAGATATTGAATATTTCCCACTGAATCTTCATAGTGCATTTTAAAAAAATATTATTTCCACAAATCCAAATCTATATAGTATTGATGTCTACTATAGGTTTATAATTTAGCTTTCAATTTAATCAATTGATTACTCTAGATACATACAAAAATGACTTTAAAATGGCATTCCTATGATCACATAAACCAAAATATACTCACGCACACACATACATAATAAAAATCTAAAAAAAATATTTCATAATCTGCAAATCAATGACAAAATATATAGGCAATGTGCATATAAATCACATTTAGAATTTGGAGTTTTTAATAGCCCTGTGAATTTTTCCCTGTGGCCCACCTGATTACCCAACACCTGGGCATCAGAGAGCAGATGTTGTTTTCTATTGTTAATAGCAGTTGAAAAATAGTAATTTTGATAAAGGAAAAAGGTTATTCCCTTCCTCTCTTTCCAGCAATCTTTATCAATCCTTGTTTCTCAGTTGCTAAAAGTATACAATAATCTTGGGAAAGATATCTGGAAAAAGAAACCAGATGAAAAAAAAATACCACTCCCTCAATAATTATGTGCGCTTTGTATATGGTACAAAGTGATGTTCTCTATGTGAACTGGGAAATGTGATAAGTATATGCAAATAAAATAGAACAAGCAAGCATATTTCTGTGCAGACTGTGAAGTGTCCCACCTACAGACCCCCAAACACTTATGGCCCCAGAGCTAAAACTGCTACTCATTGTTTGCAAATCAGAAAATAACTTCCTGTAAAGTTACTGAATCTTCCAAATATTTTCCCTGTGGCTTTTAATAATAATCTTGAAAGACTTGTAAGCCACCCAGTGTTTGGTTTTAAGATGGACAATTGTATAATTAAAGAACCTTGTGGATTTTATTAGAAACAATTACCAATTCAAATGACATTAAAAGCAGACATAAATTGGAATAGATTTTTAACCCCAATAATCATAGTGTCAGATCTGTGTATCTGTCATTTCTTCACTGGAAGAAGAAAAGGGGGGGGGGGGAGAGAATGATAAAGAAATCCTTTCCTGATGTAACCTGAATATATTTAACCTTATATTGAATTTGTATAACCCACACATGATACAATGGAGGGAGAAAAGCCAGATGGCCAGAACTTATCACCTCCGAGAGGCACAGCCAGGAGATGAGAAGATCATAAAAATTCCACAGTGAGATGTGTCCGGGAAATCTCTGGGAAAAGTTTGTTCTAAAAAGGGGCTGGGGGGAAATTAGGTATGTCCTGGGAAACTGTGAGAAAGATCATTCCTACAGAAGGGGTGGGAGGAGAATTAACATACTGGCTTTTGTTTCACCAAATACACATCGAGATAAGGGAAGGGGTTCTAAACTCCCTTATTTATCCCTGTATGCCTGAGGGACCTCAGACGCTGCTTTGAACTCCTACATGAATTGTCTCATCTCAATAAAGGATTCCTTTTGATACGTTTAGTTCTCAGAAGTTCATTCTTGCTAATTGAATGGGAAAAAGTTCTGTAGCCTGACATAAAGCAGTGTCTGCAATAGAGGTCAGTCCGGAGAGGAAATTTTTTTTTTTCAAAAAGAAAAAAGAAAGAAAACCTTTCACTCTACCGAGGGGACCCTGCAAGAGAAGAAAAATGTCTGAATACAGCAAGGAGCAAGGGGGAGCCGAATGCTGAGGAGAAACATTGACAATTACCCAGCCAGATACTGACTCAGTGCACTCCATCGAAGATAGCGAGGCTGCCTGTGAAACCTCCGCCAAGTAGTCTATATGTGTAAGAAAAAGAGACAGCTGGGATGGAAGAACTAGAGGAGTAACCCTCACCCGGGGCAATCGTAAACCCAGGTGGAAATTGGAGCTGGAGGCCCTATCGAATCAGGAAGAATGGGATGAGGAGCCACCAGCCGACGACCGAATGAGACGGTACATAAATCGCCTCATGAGGGAAGCCCTGGAAAACCTCAATGTGAGGGATGCACCAGGATGACAATGCAGGAGAGTGAGGGAACCAGAAAATGAGAGAACCTGAGCCACCACCCCAGATCCCTCAGAGATTGAGCGGGCAGAGAGACAAGCCAAAGAACCAGCAGCCATACCATGTATCCGACCCTTAAATGCCCCTGTCAAAACGAAAACATTCAGTTTTATAAATTAGAGGAAATGGATCGTGTTTTTCTGTTGCTAGCATACTTTATTTACAAAATAACTAAGAAACAAAGAAACAGCAGTACCATTCTACTAAGCAAGCTAAAGAAACTATAATGAAAGATGAAGTAGAAGTAAAACTTCTCCCCTGCACACATGCGCAGTATAAACAGAAACTTCACAAGACACTCATCTTGTTACTATGGAGACTTGATAAGCAGTCCAGCTTATTTTGTAAACATCTGTGGCAAGCTCCTCAGACAAACAAAAACAAATGTAGTGACAGCCCGAGATCAGGGGATTAACCCTGGCCAACCCAGAAACATACAACTGCAGAGGAAGATCCCGCCCTTGGGGGTAAATTTTGATGGAGACCCCCAGAAACTGGGATTTTTCCTGACGCAAGTGCTCACCTACATGCAAGAATATGGGTGGGATTTCCCAACCCAGGGGTGCCGAGTAAGAGTCATCACCCTGGCCCTTGAAGGGGCAGCAGCCAGATGGATGGTGATGCTCCACAATGTCAATGCCCCAGAATTAAGAAACCTCGATCACTTCATGATGGCCTTACGCCATGGCTTTGAGGACCCCCTCACCGATAGAAAAGCCCGTGACTGCATTAGAGTTGTAAAACAAGGCTGTCGCCTGGTAGCAGAATACACCGAAGACTTTTGTAACCTGGCCATCCGGGTAGACTGGCCAGAGCATATCCTAGTCTGTTGGTTCAAAGATGGACTAAATGATGACCTATACACTGCCTGCCTGGCCCGTGGGGCCCCAAACCTCTTGCACAAATGGTACATGATGGCAGAGGAGGTGGAGATAGACATGACTCGAAACCAGTACTGCACTGGCACGTCTTGGAAAAATTCCCTACCCCAGGGGAAATGGGAAGTTTTCAAACCCCAATCCACCATGGCTCCAAGAATGTCTGGTTGCTTTAAGTGTGGAAAGGTGGGACACCACGCAGCAGAATGCCGTTTGAAGACCCCTACCAGAAAGTTAGACCACCCATCAGGGGGGAAACTTGGAACATCCAGCCCTCAAGGAAAGGAGACTGGCCTGAGAGGCCAAGTAGTTGTGGGATTCCAATCGCCCCCCCAACCCTGAGGAAGAATCCCAAATGCTCCAAGGGGACCTGAGGCAGTCTGAAAGCAATCTGGATGATGACCCGCTGATAAGCAATCCAATTGAACTAATCATCCTACCCCTGAGACTGTTTATCCCCAGCGGAGGGAAGTGGGAGGAAGTTGCTGCATTGCTGAATTTGGGATGCACCCAATGCCTAATAAACCCGTCCCTTGCAGATAAATTGGGAATCCAACTGAAAGAAATGGAAAATCCCATCACTTTCTGCCAATTAGATGGAACTATAGCAGGGGACGGGGAGACAGCCAGGTTTACCACAGAACCATTGAAAATAAGACTAGGGAACCATAGGGAGATGCTCACATTCATTGTAGCCCCAGGAATGGAAGAGCCATTACTCTTAGGTCATGGCTGCAGAAATGGAATCCAAAAATAAATTGAAGGAAAGGAACTGTACAATTCCAGAGAGACATAATATTTGCAAAAAGCTCAGAGGAAAGGATAAAGAAAGGGACAGAGAACAGAGAATCAGCCATGACTGGACAGTCAGCTGAACCCATTAACATCCCCAATGAGTACCAGGATCTGGCCCAAGCATTTAGTGAGGAAGCTTGTGATGAACTCCCATCCCATCGAGCCACAGACTGCGCTATCGAAATTCTACCGGGAGCTAAACTCCCAAAACCACAAATGTACTGCATGTCTCCCAGAGAACTGAAAGAACTCAGAGCATTTATCGATAAAAACTTAAAAAGGGGGCTTCATCGAACCCAGCTGACCAAAAATAGCTGCCCCAGTGTTATTCTGCGAAAAGAAAGATGGCTCCGTACGCTTGTGTGTTAATTACAAAAAATTAAACACGATTTGCATAGAGAATATGTATCCACTCCCCCTCATGCCTGACACATAGTTTGCTCATTGGATACCATGCTGCTTGTCTTTTATCTTGGAGACATGTAGGCTTACAATGCAGATGAAAACTGATGCATATGTGCCAAAGGCTATGAACTCTATACAATATGCATGGCTAAACATTATGAAGCTATGGTGCCTCAATAACAGACGGAAGTTATTCCCTGCAGCTATGCAAAAAGCAATAAGTATTGTTTCATAGTATCCTAGCAGATGAATAATAATTTACTGTTACCAGGAAAATCCTTCAATAGGATTATCATTTTCTAACATGCTTTAGAAGATTCAAACAATAATCCTAGAAAAATATGGATTAGTTACTAAGAACCTATTAAAAAGAAAGAGTAGGAAAATAAGAATAAGATATGAAAAATAAATTACAATAGAATGAGCTTTCTCCCAAATCTAGAGTTTACAAAACATATACACAGCATTGGGTTAAATACACATCCATGTACATTTATACATTGCTTTAGGAGGGAAATCAAGGATAAATCTGTTTTAACGACTGGAAGGTGCAGTGGGTGAATATAAGTACTATACAGTACTTAGTATAGTACAAAGTAGTACTATAAATTTACAGTCTTTCTGCTCAGAAATACAGTATATTCGGCATTGTTTACAGATTTAATTTCATTTTTTTGAACTATACCCTTCAGCCAAGAGACTCAATGTAATGCATATAACTTCTAAAACCCTAGTTTTTTATGCCTTCCAATTCAAGATACTGTTGGAAATCAAGTATATAAAGGGGTTTATGATTTTGTCTATCCATTGGTAGGATTATGCTTTTAAAACACAACAGATGAGATCAGTTTGGAGAAGATGGATTGTGTTTACTATAAAGATTCAAATGCTATGCTCAACTATAAGTAAAATATAGTTTCAAATTAAGTTTGGTTCCTGGTGATTTCATGGACACATTCGTGTCATTTTCTTGGTTTACTGTTGTCTTCTATCATTTTTGTTCTTTTTCAATTATATCCTTCAATCTCTGGTTCCAGTTCCAACCAGTTTTGGAGATCATTCATGATAAGGTAAGTATTTCTGTGAAATGCCAAATTTGAGATTGCATAGAGCATAATTGTAAAGCTAATCTAAGCCAAGACAGTGCTTCAATCTATGGAAGTCATGAAATGGTAGGAGGTTGTTAATTATTTATTATTGTTGTATTTTAGTTACAAAGGAAGTGAAGAGGTGCCTCTGCTACTTTTAGCCTCTGAGGAAGAAATGATATGTATGGAGAGGGTTATTTATTGCTGTCATGCATCAAAAAGCTTTAAGACAATTCTCCCAATTTCCAAAATCTCTTTTCCTTTACAAACAAAAATATTTCCTGGAAATGTGGAAACATATAGATAAATGTAAGATTAAGCTTGGCCATTATGTTAGTAAGAGCAGGAAATTTTTCTTACTTTCTGTGATAAGTGATGGAATGTTGACATGAAAAGGTGCTCATATTTAGTGATTGTGTTACGTATATATGTATATGTATGTGTATGCATGCATGCAAAGTAAAGAGACAGGAGGGAGAATGATTGAAGAATTAGGATGAATTGACGTAATGGGTAATCCATGAAACCAGATACAATCTGCCAGCTTTGGATAGCAATTGGCTTCATTTTTTGTTTTGTTTTTGTCCTTGCAGCCCATTATGGGCTGTGCATGAGGAAACTTTCCAAGAAGCCAGGTGGCTTAAAATAACTGGTCTGCAACGTTGAATTTATGGGGCTCTTAAACCAAGGGAACATTTTAAAATGTTAGGAACTTGTCAAGTTCTACCTTTGCCAAAATATTCCACATATTACTGAAAAATATTTTGCAATATAATTATGTTTTTATAATCATAGATTTCTACTGGTTGGGGATTTACAAAATTCTTCTTTGTAGTTAAATTAAAATGCATTTTATGTATGGACAGATGCATTTTTTTAGGGGTGATAATGGGAAGATGAGAAGATCCAGATATATGTTGTCTAACCATTTGAACATCATATCTGATCTTGTTTCTGCATTTCTTGTAGGAAACCTTTTTGAATGATATTGACTGAATATGTATAGACATCAGATGATGTCTGAAGTCAGATTGGATGGGCAAGAGACTTGCTGTAATCATTTGAGTCAGTTTTCGGGAGGTGATGTCATTGCGGCTTTTAGAAAAAAGGTCTTTGCATTATGAAGTCTGACCCATTGACACACTCTTTCCCTTCAGTGCCATCCATCACTACTTTCTCCCTTTCCCATAAGTAGAACTGTTTCTCATGCACTTTTAGACTGCATGTTCTGGTGACCCATCAGATGCCAGATGGAGAAGCAATTTTCTTTCTTTCTTTCTTTCTTTCTTTCTTTCTTTCTTTCTTTCTTTCTTTCTTTCTTTCTTTCTTTCTTTCTTTCTTTCTTTCTTTCTTTCTTTCTTTCTTTCTTTCTTTTCTTCCTCCCTCCCTCCCTCCTTTTCCTTTCCTTCTCCATTTTAGGCAACCTACAATGAAAGGGGAATAATAAAACTGAGATTTATTTTTTTCATTTTATACATTCACCCAGGGGTGGGATTCTACTAATTTGGACCTGATCGATAGAACCGGTTGTTATGATTCTCTGTAGTTTGGAGAACCAGTAAACCGGGCCTCTGGCTGACCCTGCCCCTCTCCGCCGGCTTTTCCGCTGCCTGACCATCAGTCCTTATCATGCATGCGCAACACTGCTGCCTCCAGCCTGCTTTTGTGCACCCGCCAGGCCAGCCATTGCTGCCTGCCTTCCGCTGCAGCCCTGCCTTTACTGATCTCCCTGAGTGAGGCTCTGCAAGCCCTGGTCACTTTCCCCCCACTTGCCTTTTGCTACCACCACCCGTCACTTTCCCCCCCACTTGCCTCTTGCTGCTGCCACTGATTGCCTTCCCTTTCCACTTGCCTTTTGCCACTGCCGCCCGTCACCTTTCCCCCACCACTTGCCTTTTGCCAGGGAACACAGGGAGAGGTTCATATAGGCTCTGGTCAGGTCAGTGGCTGCTTCTCTCACCTGCTGTTGCACTGTGGAAAGCTTCCAAGTCCCCCTCCCATTAGAAACTGCTCCTGGGCAAGCAGAAAAGCAAGCCAGGTTTAACCCTGCTTCTCTCTGCTTGCCCGGGAGCCTTTTCCGATGGGGAGGGGGGATTTGGAAGCTTTCCGCTCTGCTAGGAAATGCTTGCTCTCACTCAAAAACAGCAGCAGGTGATAGAAGCAGCTGCTAACCTGGCTGGAGCCTACACAAGCCTCTCCACTTGTTCCTTCCTGCTGCTATTTTTGGGAGAGCATTGCTGTTCCAAGTTCCTTAGTTGGGGTTGAACTCTTGTCCTGTGGCTACCTGGAATGGGGTGAAACCAGTGCTACTGTGGACCGAGTTATTGTATACTACTTCTGCAAAAGGAAGAAGGTCATTTCACTTGTTCTGTTGGTAATTAATAAAACATCTTAAATATTGTTCTAATATGCTGTTAGTTCATTTTGATCTGTCATTAGTTTCCAGATGATACAAAGAGAACAACCCTTGGGTGTAGCCTAATAGGTTTAAAAATGCCTGCCAAAATGTGGATGTGAATTGTCCCTATCTGTAGATTATCCCTATCTGAGATAATCCTTTGAGGAGCTCCAGGGAGATGATAAATGTGTATTGGAAACATCTTTGTCAATGCCTTGGCTGTTGGGATCTTTTGGCAGGGTACAAAATGAACCTGTTTTGAAAAAAGGTCAGTTGCAATCCAAATAACAGTATTTCCTGCACTTTCAGGGAATTCCACTATAAAGTCCATAGAGATGTCTCTCCAGGGTGCTGAAGGTTCTGCCAGTGTTTGTGAAAATCCAGGGGATTTTCTTTGTCTTCTTTTTGCAGCAATGCAGATAGGGCAACTAGCAACACAGCTTTCAATATCTTTTTTGAGAGATGGCCACCATAATTGTCTTTTGATGAGGTGCAGGGTTTTTATAAATCCAAAGTGTCCAGCTATTTTTGAGTCGTGGCATAGTTTCATGAGGTTCATTCTCTGGCTGGAAGGGACATAAAGTTTGTTTTCTACCCAGGCTAGATCATCTTTGAGTAAGCAAATGTTTTTATTAGCCTGGAGCCAGTCATCCTTAAGTAGTGCCTCCTTAAGTTTGGAGTTGTTTATTTATTTATTTTTATTTATTTTATTTCAACATTTATATGCCGCCCTTCTCCGAAGACTCAGGGCGGCTTACAGTCTATGGAACACCATGCTAAGTGCTCGGCAATAGCCTTCATTCCATTGTATATGCCTGCTTATTTGTAGGGCTTTTGGCCCCCGCAAGTGGCATTTTTACAAAGTCAGCTTATTGCCCCCAACAATTTTGAGTCCTCAATTTACCTACCCCGAGAGGATGGAAGGCTGAGTCAACCTTGAGCCTGGTGGGATTCGAACCGGCAATAATTGCAGGCAGCTTGCACTAAGTGCTAGATGATTAACAGCCTGCACCACCAAGGCTCTGGTTAGGGTTAGGGTTGTAATATGAAGCATTACTCTCATCACTGGAAGATGTATAAGGCAAGATATGAAGAGCATGCAAGGCTTTAGAATACCTTCCAATCTTTTCATTCTTTAGTAGTCATAAGAGGGATCTTCTGTATAATAAAATAATGTTTTTGGCTTTTGTTTTTTTATGTCTACCTTACATCTGAATTTTTTTGATCCACTAAGGTCATAATTGATTTTTACTAAGCAACTGTTATGATTCTGACATGGGTACATATCATTGCAGAGTAGCTTTATTTATTTACTTATTTTTCAAATTTCTGAAGCGTCCATCTCCCTCAGCTATCAACCATTGATAATGCTAACCTAACCCATTGAGTAGGAGAAAAAAAAGCATGAAACAGCTGAAAGAAGCAGATTTAATTATTTGATGCATGAAACTCATTGGCACACATACATTTTCTGACAAGAGAAAAGAAACTACATCGCTGTTGTATTTGTTGGTGGGTTTCTATGCTTCTCTTGTTGGTTCTGAGTATGTTTGCATGTATATTCTACCGGTAAGCAAAAGGAGATTGCATATGCTCTGTCCTAGATCACATGAACAGGTAAGAAGAGAGGAATTAGAATGACCCATTCTAATGTGTCCTCAGAGAGATATTTTTTCTGGAATTTTTCCTTGTAGCTTCTACCCATAACAAGCCTGTATTCAATTTTTTTTTTTTGCTGGCTTCTGTCATCATTTTTCTGTCATCATTGTTGCATTGTCAGTCAGTGGTTATTTCTTCCCTTGTGCTTGGGTGATTATTTTGGCTGCAAGTTGGGTTGGTAGGATCAAGGATTTTACAACTTCAATCTTTTTGCTGTTGTGTTGGGGTTTCCTAGACAGGGCATCTGCCAAAAAATATTTTTCCCCTGGGAGATATTTGAGAGTGAAATTAAACCGTTTAAAATTTTGAGCCCACCTTACTTGCTTGGGTGAGAGTTTCCATGGAGTTTTCAGGGCTTCTAGAATTTTATGATCAGTCCAGACTTCAAAGGGGATTTTGTTCCCTTCTAGGAAGTGCCTCCATGTGAGGAGTGCCCATCGCACAGCATATTCCTCTTTCTCCCATATGGCCCATCTTTGTGTCAGTTTTTTTTATTTATTTTATTATTTTTTATTTATTTTTATTTATTTAACTTTTATACCGCCCTTCTCCCTAGGGACTCAGGGCGGTGTACAGCCAATCTAAAACCCCAACAATACAAAAGTTAAGAAAAAGATTAAATTAGATTAGGCCGAATAAAAAGCCCACCCCACCCCCTTAAAACCCCCTAATTAAAATTAATGGAGACACATTAAAACCCTCTCTCAGCCCAGGCCGGCCTGCTCGAAAAGCCAGGTCTTCAGCGCGCGCCTGAAGGACCTCAGGTCCATGCCGGTACGCAGTTCCGGTGGCAGAGCATTCCAGAGGGCAGGGGCCGCCACAGAGAAGGCCCTACCCCTTGGGACCGCCAGGCGGCACATGGTAGCCGACGGAACCCGGAGAAGGCCCTCCCTGTGTGCTCGCACTGGTCTGCTGGAGATCACCGGTAGGATGCGGTCCTGTAGGTAACCTGGTCCAATGCCATGGATCGCCCTAAAGGTCAGAACCAGAACCTTAAAGCGAACCCGGAAAGCCACTGGCAGCCAATGCAGCTCGCGCAGGAGAGGCGTCACGTGGGCGCTACGTGACGCCCCCATGATCACCCGCGCGGCCGCATTCTGCACCAGTTGGAGTCTCCGGATGCTCCCCGCAGGGAGCCCCATGTAGAGGGCATTACAATAGTCCAGGCGAGAGGTGACCAGGGCCTGAGTGACCGTGCGCAAGGCGTCCCGATCCAGAAAGGGCCGCAACCGGTAGATCCGACGGATCTGATGAAATGCCCCCCTGGAGACAGCCGCGACATGGTGTTCAAGCGACAGCCGCACATCCAGGAGGACTCCCAGATTGCGAGCCCTCTCTGTGGGGGGCAAAATTTCCCCCCCAATAGCCAGCGACGGAGTCAACTGGCTATATCGGGACGCCGGAAACCACAGCCACTCGGTCTTGGATGGGTTGAGCCGGAGCCTGTTCCCGCCCATCCAATCCCGCACGGCCTCCAGGCACCTGGACATAGCCCCCACAGCATCGTTGGGGTGGTCCGGGGTGGAGATGTATAACTGGGTGTCATCTGCATAGAGATGACACTTCACCCCAAGACCACGGATGATCTCGCCCAGCGGTTTCATATAGATGTTGAACAAAAGAGGGGAGAGAACCGACCCCTGAGGCACCCCACAAACCAGGGGCCTAGAGGTGGACCTCTCCCCTCCCGCCAACACCAATTGCGAACGGTCGGAGAGGAAGGAGGAGAACCATCGAAGGACGGCTCCCCCAATTCCCAACCCCTCCAACCGTCGCAATAGGATACTATGGTCGATAGTATCGAAAGCCGCCGAGAGATCTAATAGGACCAGGACAGAGGAGAACCCTCTGTCACGAGCCCTCCAGAGATCATCAACCAACGCGACCAATGCCGTCTCAGTACTATGCCCAGGCCTGAAGCCCGATTGGAACGGATCGAGGTAAGTTGTTTCCTCCAGGTACTGAGGAAGCTGACGTGCCACCACACTCTCAACAACCTTCGTCACAAAGGGCAGGTTGGAGACTGGACGAAAGTTATTTAAAACAGCTGGATCCAGGGAAGGCTTCTTGAGGAGGGGCCGCACCACCGCCGTCTTCAGGGCGGTAGGAAGCGACCCCTCTCTCAGAGAAGCGTTGATAATCCCCTGGAGCCAGCCTCGTGTCGTCTCCCTGGCGGCCGAAACCAGCCAGGAAGGGCACGGGTCCAATAAACAGGTGGTGGCATTCAGACTCCCCAGCAACCTGTCCACACCCTCGGCGGTCACAGGATCGAACTCTCCCCAGATAACATTCACAAGACCTGCCCCGGACACCTCCCCCGGGACCATCCAATTGGAGTTAAGACCCTCCCGAATCTGAGCGATTTTATCATGCAGGAATCGAGAAAACTCCTCTGCTCTACCCTGCAAGAGGTCATCCCGCGCTCTCGGTTCAAGCAGAGAGCGGGTCACTCTAAACAGGGCGGCAGGCCGATTTCCTGCCGACGCAATAAGGGCGGAGAAATACGAAGATTTTGCCGCCCCTATCGCCACAAGGTAAGTCTTAATATGAGATCTTACCTGTGTTCGGTCAGATTCAGAACGAGTCGCCCTCCAAATGCCCTCTAGACGTCTTTTTCGGCACTTCATCTCCCGTAGCTCCTCCGTAAACCACGGAGCCAAATGGGATCTGTGCCGGGTCAGAGGTCGCAGAGGCACAACTCGGTCTAGAGCCCCGGCGGCCAACCCATCCCAGGTGGCCACCAGGTCTCCAGGCGAGCTGAGAGCCAGAGATTCAGGAAATGGCCCAAGCTCCCTCTGGAACCGCTCCGGGTCCATTAGGCGCCTGGGGCGGAACCATCTAAGTGGCTCCGCCTCCCTGCGGTGGGGGGTGGCGGAACAGAAGTCTAGTCTAAGGAGGAAATGATCTGTCCATGACAAGGGAGTAATAACTAAGTCCCCACACTTACAGTCATTCAACCACTGCCCAGAGACAAAAATCAGGTCCAGCATGTGTCCTCCTATGTGAGTGGGAGCAGAAACTAACTGGGTCAGGTCCATGGCCGTCATGGAAGCCAAGAACTCCCGGACCAACCCAGAGGTTTCACCGAGCGATGGCAGGTTGAAATCCCCCATGACCAAGAGCCTGGGGGTCTCAACCGCCAGCCCGGCTATCACCTCTAGGAGTCCGGGCAGGGCTGATGAGACGTGGCAGGGAGCCAGGTACGTCAACAAAAGGCCCATCTGAACCCCTTGCCCCCACTTCACAAAAAGAGATTCACAGCCAGCCGTCTGAGGGACAGTGGCCTCCCTAGGACAAAGGACTTCCTTTATAAGCACCGCCACCCCACCACCCCTTCCCTGAGCCCTAGGCTGGTGAAATGCAAGGAAACCTGGTGGGCACATCTCTACCAGAGGGACACCTCCCTCTGGGCCCAACCAGGTTTCGGTGACACCTACCAGGTCCGCGGCCTCCTCCTGAACCAACTCAGAGATCAGGGGGGCCTTATTAATCACGGACCTGGCATTGCACAACAGCAGCCGGGCATTCAGGGCCTGAGATTCTGGACAACCAGGACTACAGGATGGGTAAGGAGGGTCGGAGCGCGCTACCGCTTGTAAACATCGGGAGCGCGATCCCCTAACCGGATATGGCCCTCTACCCCCGGCATACCTACCTCTCCCAGTCACCGTGCTAATAAAATTGGCCCCCGGCTGCCCACCCTCTGTCTGCCCCCCCGACACGGGAACCCCCGAGGCCCCCCAGGCGCGCAAGCCGGCCCGGCTGCCCCCAATTCCGTGCGGGCTGTCTCCCCCACCCGCCCTGGATCTTTCCCCCTTAAAAAACCCCTTTAAAAATTTGACAACCCCTGGATTAGAATGCTTTCCCCGGTTTCCTCGGTCCCACCCTTTCTTGGAAGTATAAGCACATGATTGCAACTGTCCACATTCATTCTTTTGGAGTAGAACTGCTCCAACTGCTACATCGCTAGTGTCTGCTTGGATGACAAATGGTTGTTCAGGGTCTGGATGTTTCAAGATTGGTTCTACTGAGAATAGCTGTTTAAGTTTTTCAAATGCCACTTAGTATTCTATCGTCCAGGTAAGGGGGTACCTTGGCTTCCACTTCTCCCCCCTTTTGTTTTTAACAAGCTTGTGATGGGGAGGGTGATATTTGCAAAAGCTGGAATGAACTGACGGTAAAAGTTTGCAAAACCCAGGAAGCTTTGCAGTTGTTTGCGAATATGGGGCAACTCCCGATCGATGACAGCTTTTACTTTTTGTGGGTTCATCTCTATTCCTTCATGGGATATTCTATATCCCAGGTAGTCAATTTTTTCTTGGTGGAACTCGCATTTAGAGAGTTTTGCATATAGTTTGGTGTTTTGGAGTATTGTGAGAACTGCTCGGAGTAACTTTATTTGCTCTTCTTTTGTCTCAGTGCAGATTAAAATATCATTGAGATAAACTAGAACCCCTTTGTATAAAAAAATCATGGATTTAATTATCATTAATTAGTTGCATAAATATGGCAGGTGCTCCTTGTAGTCTGAAAGGGAGCACTTTAAATTGATAGCATCCCAGTGAGGTGTTAAAAGCAGTCTCCCACTCATCCCCCTCCCTTATTCTGATGCGATAGTATGCCTCTCATAGATCTAACTTTGAAAAAAAATTCCTTTAGAGAGGTGAGCTAGCATGTCCTTCATGAAGGGGAGTGGGTACATATTCTCCAAGGATATGGTATTCAGGGTATGAAAATCCATGCAGAGGCATAGAGAACCACCTTTCTTTTCACAGAATACTGAGGCCACTATTTTTGGTCAAGAAGATTCTATGAAACCCCTATTATGATTTTATTGATAAATGCTCTGAATTCATTTAGTTCTCTGGGGGACATGCAATACATTTTCAGTTTTGGAAGTTTAGTCCCTGGTAGGATTTCAATCGTGCAGTCTGTGGCGCAATGAGGTGGGATTTCATCAGAAGCCTCCTCGCTAAATACTTGGTACTCTTGTGGGATGTTAATAGGTTCAGCTGGCTGGGTGACCATGGCTGGTTCTCTGTTCTCTTTTCTTTCCTCCCCCCACTCTGGGCTGTTTGCAAAGACTATATGTTTGTGGAACTGTACAGTTCCTCTTTTCCAGTTCATTTTTGGATTCCATTTCGGTAGCATGTGAGTCCTAGGGCTAGTGGCCCTTCCATTCCTGGGGCTACAATGAACATGAGCATCTCACTATGGTTCCCCAGTTCTATTTTCAATGGTTCTGTGGCAAAACTGGCTGGCTCCCCCCCCCCCCCCCCCCCACACACTATAGTTCCATCTAATTGGCAGAAAGCAATGGGGTTTTCCATTTTCCTTAGGTGGATTCCCAATTTCCCTTCTAGGATGGGGTTGATTAGGCATTGGCTGCACCCCAAATCCAGTAACGCTGCTACTTCCTCTCCCTTCCCTCGGCTGGGGATAAACAGTCTTAGAGGTAGAGTGAGCAGTTCAATTGGGTCACTTACCAGCAGGCCATCTTCCGGATCGCTTTCGTACCATTCTCCTTGGGGTGTTGGAGATTCTTCCTCTGGGTTTGAGTGGGACCAAAACCTCATGGCTTCTCAGCTTCTCAGAGCAATTTCTTTTTCTCGGGAGTTGGATTTTCCAGGATTCCCCCTGATGGGTGATCTGGCTTTCTAGCAGGGGTTTTTGAATGGCACTCTGCTGTGATGCCCCTCTTTTCCACTTTTAAAACAGCCAGGTGGTCTTGAAGTCATGGTGGTTTGGGCTTTGAAAAACTCCCACTTCCCCTGGGGTGGGGATCTTCTCCAAACCCTGCCACTGAGGTACTGATTATGGGCCATGTCTATCTCTGCCTCCTCTGCCATCAGGTACCATTCATGCAAAAGGTTTGGAGCCCCACGGGCCAGGCAGGCGGTGTACAGATCATTGTTGAACACCTTTGAACCAACAGACTAGGATATCTTCTGGCCAGCCGACTCAGCTGGCCAGGTCGCAAAATTCCTTGGTGTATTTGGCTACAGGGCAACAGCCTTGCTTTACAACCCTAATGTGATCCTGGCTTTTCGATTGGCAAGGGGATCTTTGAAGCGGTGACGTAGGGCTGTCATGAATCGATAGAGGTTCCTCAGCTCTGTGGCATTAATGTTGTGGAGGGTTACCATCCATCTGGCAGCTGCTCCTTCTAAGGCCAGGGTGACGACTCACACTCGGGGTCCCTGGGTCAGAAAGTTCTGCCTATATTATTGCATATAGGTGAGGGCTTGCACAGGAAGAATCCTAATTTCTGGGGGTCCCCATCGAATTTCATCCCCAAGGGCAGGATCTTTCTCTGCAGTTTATGTCTCTGGGTTGACTGGGGTTAATCCCCTACTCTGGAATGGCAAGGGGTTGGATACCTGGCACTGCTGCTGGTCCTCTGGCTTGTTCCATTGCTTGCTCATTCTCGGCTGGATCAGGGATGATGGCTTGGGTTCTCTCAATTTCTGGTTCACTCGCTCTCCTTCATTGGTGACCTGGTCCATCCCACACATTGAGGCTTTCCAGGGCTTCCCTCATGAGACAATTTATGTACCGTTTCAGTCGGTCATCTGCCAGTGGTTCCTCGACCCATTCTTCCTGATCAGAAAGGGCTTCCAGCTCCATTTTCCACCCGGGTTTATGGTTACCACGGGTGAGGGTTACTCTCTTGGTTCTTCCATCCAAGCTGTCTCTCTTTCCTACACCTATAGACCGGCAGGGCTTCATGGAATTTTCACAGGCAGCTTCGATGTCTTTGATGGGATATACAAAGCCAGTGTCTGGCTGGGTAGTTGTCAAAGTTTCTCCCCACCATTTGACTTCTCCTTGCTCCTTGCTATGTTCAGACTTTTTTTTTTTTTGCAGGGTCCCCTCAGTAGAATGAAGTTCTTTTTTGGAAGGAGGAAAAAAAAATTCCTCTCCGGGTTGACCACTATTGCAGACCCTGCTTTATGTGAGGCCCAGACTCTCTCCCCTTCAAATGATAAGAATGAACTTCTGAAAGCTGGGTATTTCAAAAGGAATTCTTTATTGTGAAAAGGAAGTTATCCAGATACCAGTCAAAGTAAAGTCTAATATGCCTCAGGCATGCAGCATAAATAAAAGAGTTAGAACCCCTCCCCTTAATCTGATGTAGATTTTGTCAATACAAAGAAGCAACATGTTAATCCCCCCCCTTTCTGGGAACGTAGTTGAGAAAAGTTTCCCAGGAAGTTTCTTTCATAGCTGGAATTTCTATGGCCCCTTCTCCTCTTGCTATCTCTCCAGGAGGTGGCAAGTTTCCAGGCTCCAGTTGTATATCATGTGCAAGTTATACAGATTCAATGCAAGGCTTAAGATATTCAGGGTACATTAAAAAGGATTACTTGTGCCAACTCCCCTCCTTCTTCCATTGAAGAATGGCAGATACATGGATCTGACACATTAATGTGACTGTTTTGGTCATGGCTATCTATTCTTTTTTAAAAATCCTAACAATCCACTGATGATATTTCTGAGCAGATGCTAAAAAATTGTGAATTCAAGAGGATACCAAGAAAAGGGAAGATTCATCAAATATGCCAGAAAAATGATCTGGAACAGAGAAAACCAAAGAGAAAAGACACACCAGCAATAAATTCTCCTCCACCAATAGCAGGTTAACATTGCTAATTATTGCCATTGATACCTGCATGGAATTTCAACTGAATAGCAGCATCTTTTATTTGAGGTTCCCCAACTTCAGTGTATTGTATGTAATATATTGTATGTAATATTGATTGTGTGCCATCGGCATTTTTAACATAAGTTGTCTTCAAATACTTTCAAATACTTTTCTAAAGAGAATTTAACAGCCATTAATACAGGAATGGGACTGCCTGCTTCACTTACATATTATTATATTATAGTGAAAATCAAAACTATCCTTTGCTTTAGCTTAGTATTTTAATAAAATAGGCTTCTAGATCACATGCAGTCTTTGGGAAGACAGAGAAGGCAGACATAGAAAGCAGTGTGCATGTTAACATTGTAATAGGCTACCTTGGATGCTGTGGTAGAATGAGGTGGGCAAATTGCTAATAGGTTGTTGTGGTATTGTGTATGTCAAGTTGGTCCAAGCCTCTGGGATTACTTTGCATTTCAAATTTCAGTTTCTATAGTTATACTGCAAAATTCTGGCAACTGCTAAATGCTCACAAATTTATGCAGAGTTTTCTGTATCTCTTTCTGTATGATTCAGATTTTGCTATCAAAATATGGTAGCTCTAATTAAAATTACATTGTAATATTCATTATGATTATTTTTGAAGTAGAAATTATTATTATCACAAGGATACAAATCTGAATTATAATTGAAATTGTCCTATTGGTTTTTAGAAGCTTGGCAATCAGCAAAACACATTTTCAGGATTAAACCTGGAAAATTTCAGTGCCAATTTAAGCCTTCCAAAGTTATTTAGGTGGAAGTGCCTATCTATCTTCTGCTTAATATTTTTGGTGGCATGCTATTTTTCAATTCTTAAACATTTTAAATTAAATACTTCATATGCCATAATTCTTGATCCTGATGATGATCAGACTGAAGATAAAGACAGCTTTGCTATATCTGAAAACGTGAAAATAGAAGTGGAAGCAATAAGGCATATACACCCCCCCTAAATCCAGTGAAATTAATCTTTAAAATCTTTAGTTTTTAAATGTGCTTTTTAAAAAGTCAACTAGCAGTATCAGAAAATCCTGTTTGTGATTTAAAGCATTAATTTTATATATGAGAATTCTGTAGTCCAAATTACCTGGAAAAATCTAATCTGGAAAGAAATAATAATAGACTAATTGCATTTCTCAGATCAAACCAAAATATTTATTAAGCAAGTTTGGTTTTAACCCAATATGCATGAGTCTGTGAATACATAAAAGGTGAAACTACATTGTATCTTTTTTTCTACTTGTTCTATTTCTGTAGGTATTCTTTCACAACATTTATTTATGAAGTACGACCTCTCTGAGAAACCACCAAAAATAATGTTGAATAACCAGAGCAAGATCAGAAAAAAACCAGAAGAAAAAATATTCCTGCCATTAATACTCCTCCTCTATTTTCAGGTAAAATAAGTGTCAACAAATCTAAACAAGTGTCAACAGATTTAATACTTTAAATCTGTTTCTATAACTCTTGAACAAAGCACTTGCATAAATAATCTAGATCGGATTTTCTGTTATACTTTTTTAAGATGGATGCTCAAGTCTACAAGTACTTGGATCTGCTGATTTTAGAAGCTTCTACAGCAGTTATGTCCAACCAACGGCCCATGGGTTCTGGACAGCTAGTGATGCAGTCATACAAATAGTGTCTTTCTTTATAAAAATCTCTCTCTGAGGGAGATGGGGAGTTAAGATGTGAAATGTAAACAAATAAATAATAAATTAAAAAAGAAGCTTGTTATTAACTGTATTATATGTGTTATAAGTGGCCCAAAGCTTTTCACTCAGTATGACCCAGACAGATCACACACTTGAACTCTCATGCTTTATAGCTTTCCATTAGTTGGGGTTATTGGAAAGTGCAGCAACACATCTCAACAGGAAAGCTTGGCAGACACACAACCTTTTTTTTCCTTTGGCCTGCCTGCGCCGCCCCACCCTGCAGTGAGTGACATCGAGTTGACTATGACCCCCCCCTCCCGCAGCCATGCCTACCCAGCCAGTCATTACAGAGAACCAGTTGTTCAATTACTTGAATCACATCAGTGATATACAGATGCATATGCATATATATGTGTGTGAAAAATGAATTTTATCCAGGGATGGGATTCATATTTCTTAACAACCAGTTCTGTGGGTGTGGCCTAATTTGTGGGTGTGACTTGGTAGGGATGTAACTGGGTGGGCATGGCTTGTATGTAAATATTATAAATATTTATGTAAATATTGCCTGGTTTGGTAAGTTGCTATTTTTCGTTTTTCCCCCCTTACCATTAGCTGTTCTGCTCTGCCGGGAGATTTAGATAAGCTAGAAAGCAGAAAATCCTTGGATCTCTTGCTTTCTAGCTAATCTAAAAGCAGAGCCGAACCTTCCTTAGGACTGAAGCTTTTCAGTGCAAACTCAGGTAGCCTATTGCAGGTAGATAGATCTCTAAGTGAATCTGTAATTCTGTGAGCATGCCAGGTAAGAAGTGAGTGGGCGAGGAAGGGTGGGACCAGCCAGTGTAGCAATTTGCTGATTCTCCAAATCGCAAACAATCATAACATGCGTGTGTGCAGCGTTTGCAAGAAATCATCAGCTGTGCCACCTGACAGTTAACAAGTGCTATGCTTGGATGCACAGCATTTGAAAATCCTCTTGTTTCCTGCTTTTTCATCCTCAGCTGTGCAGCGCAAAGCAACTGAGGAGGGAAAAGCAGGGAATAAAAGACAGCCTAGAACCCTGGCAGGGTGATGGGCCAAACACTGAACTTATTCAGTCTCAGCTACTCTTCACAGCTACAGGTTCTATAGAACTGGACCAAACTGGTAGCATCCACCCCTGATTTTATCAAAGTATATCAGGATCCAATGAAAAGGAACAGCTTACTAGAACGTTGGACTCACCTATCTAATATTTCCCATGGAGAGGCATCTACTACCACCACAGTATACATGACATGTATGCTGGGGCAAGATTCAGATCCATTGCAAATAAGAGATACAAATTGCTATAGCTGAATTAGCATTTGTTTTGCAGTGGTAAGAATGCAATACTGCAGGCTAATTCAATTCACTGCCAAGAGTTTGATCCTCAATGGCTCAAGGTTGACTCAGCTTTCCATTCTCCCAAGATTGTTTTTTATCTAAATTCAACTGTCTGCACACATCTATTGAATTTAATTCTACAATCATTTCGAAACATGTTTTTGGCAATAGTTTCTTTTTTTCCTATTTCGCTTATCACTACTATAGTCTTTTTTACAATCTACTATTACGTTGTAGTCTCCTACAATACAGATATTTCTTTACCTGTTTCTACAATTTTCTCATGTAATTTTTATAGAACTCTTTTTGATTTTCATTAGAGGTATATATTACCACTAATAATACTGGCTTTTGGGCTATCCATATTTCAGCCATTAATATTCTTCCTTTAGGGTCTGTATATATTAACTTTGTTTTTATTTCTTCTCTAACATATATAGCTATTCCTTTTTATCCCATCTGCTAGTGCTGTATATAGTTTCCCTAGTTTGGGGTATTCTAAATATTTTTCATCTAATTTTTTGATGTGTGTTTCTTGTAAGCATACTATATCCACCTTTTGTTTAGTTATTTTCGCTAGTATCCTTTTTCTCTTGGTCACCAAATTTAATCCATTTATATTTATCGATAGTAATTTAATTTCCTCTCCCATCCTTCTAATTATATCTTAGTCTTTGTCGTCTATCAGCTCTTGTGTCTCTTTGGCTTCTTGTTGTTAATCTCAGATCCTCTTCTTGTTGCTGATTTTTCTCCTCCTTACTTTTTTCCTCCTGATCTCCTTTATTTTCCTCCTCCTCCTCCTCTTCTTCTTCTTGACTATTTGACTTGAGTTCTTTACTGTTTTGGTCTTCTGGTCCTACAAGTTGGTTGTAAAACTCCTGCACCTTCTCTAGAGTGTTGATCTTAAATTTCTTCTCTTCCCATGACACTAACATCCCGTCTGGGACTAACCATCTAAAAATAATGTTCTGTTTGGTGAGCTGCGTAACCAGGAACCATTAATCTCTCCTCTGCTCCCTCATTCTCCTTTGGAACTTTAGCATCTGGATCTCTTTTCCTTTGTACTTCCATAGGTTCGTCTCTCATCATCTTGTAGATTATATCACAAACTTTTTTCCATGTGAACTTAATGTGTACTTCCTTCAGCAGTCTATCTCTTCTGGCATAGTTCGTACTCACTCTGTATACATTATTCAATTTGGTCAGGATTTCATTCTTGTCTCTTTGTATGGTTTCAGCTATTATTTCAGCCATTATTAGTTCTAGGTTTTCTTCTTTTGTTTCTACCCTGTTCTGGAACCTGAGATAGGAGGCTGCATGATCCATCTCCAGATGGATGAGGGAAACTTCTAATTCTTTATTTATTGTTCTCATCCTTTGATCAACTAGCTCCAATCTTTATTTGTAGAATGGAAAGCACCACTTGAAGTATTGAGGGGAATCTCGTTTGTGGACACATACATCAAAACTTTCAGTTATTTAATTAAATAATTAAACACATCCCCTTCACAGTTTAGAGACAAAATATTGAGATCTTTTGATATTTCTTCTCCCATTTTAGCCACCAGTTAATAATATTTTATTATTTACTAGGAATATATAAAGCTAAGAGCCAGGAGTATGTTGGTTTTAAAAATGTATATTAGCTGATTTAGAATCTGAGCCTATTCTTTTAATTTGAGCCATGGTAGTGATAGAAGCTATTTTCCTGATGGAAATCACCTTCATGACATTTATGTTAAACACAGGAGGGTACAAAGAGCTTCAATACAGGCAAATATGCTTTGTTCTTGTAGAGAAACTTTCCCCACATAAAATGATAGCAAGAAGGGTATCAATATGATGAAATACCAAATATATTTTCTCTATTGCTGTATCGAATCAGAACCAGTGTCTTGAATATTTTTGTTTTTTATTTTTTAAATTCAAATCATGAAACTCTTCTTACCAGTATAGCTTATCTCATATTTCATGTTACAAATAGCTGTTTTCTTAATAATTTGATTTGTTTCTTTGCTGAAGGTATTAAGATACTTAAAGAAGATGAATAGCTGAAGATGAAAAGGAGACAGAAATTTCACTATTTTAGGTTCCAGCCATATGGTTATGGTTTTGTAAATAACTTATTACAAAGTATTTATGAAAAGGAATAAACTCCATGCAGCATTTTTATAAATATTGCTGCTGTTATAGTTCATTAAATATGGATGTGACATGTTTTTTTCTATACTATTATGTCTTTTCCATCAAAACAATCTTCAGTGTATTGTTAATATTTAAGAATCAAAAGCAAAATCCACTAGCCAGCCACAAACTTTGGTAAGCATTAGAAAACCGACTAAAGTAGAATAGTATTATATTCAGCCTCTCTGTTCTTTTCATACACACTCATGGATTTCTTTTGCCATGTTTCAGAACTGTTTTGTAACAGTGCAAAAGTGACTTTATTATTATTTTACTTCAGAACATTTTGCTTATATACAATAACTATTGTCTCAGTATTTGTTTGCAATGTTTTTCTTTTCCTTTTTCTTATTTTATTTTGCTCTTTAAAGGGAACTCTTGATCATTTAAAATAAGTGCCTCTATCTACAAATTATAAAATTGCAGGAACAAGTTTCCTGATTTCCTAAAAATCGTGAGCAGTAGAATTGAATTTCAATTCATCACATGTTGGTAGATTTTTCTTATACACCCATCCCCATCGTACATATGAGATGGTGTCCACACCAATATTAACCTAGTTAGCTTTTTACATTTTTGTAACATAATTCACTTTTCACATATGAAAAATCAGAAATCAAAAGTTATACACAAGGTAATCATAGCTAAGATACATTTTATTTTACTCACAGAATCTGCATGGTTTACAGCAGCCATTCTGTAGAATTCTGTAGAAGCTATACTGGAGTAAAATGTAAGATAACAGTTATATTTTGTACATTATCTATATAATCTGTGCCCAACATTTCGGATTCTGAATAACTCTGATATAAAAACTTGAGATACATCCAAAAGAACTAGAAGGCTGATTTATATGAAAATAATCTGTTTTGTGTCATTTTGTGCCTATTTCAAGAGGGATATGAAGAGATAAAAGTACAGTGAGATCAATTGTCACAGATCTCATTTATCACTTTGAACTTGGAAGCAACTTAAGAGGAGCTTGCTATTTCATAGAACATAACATCCTTAATTGATTATTGATTTATATTGAAGTTGCACTATTGTCAATGACAAAGCAAGTCCACAGCTATTAATGTTAATCACGTATTGCAAAGGATGATATGTGTCTGTTAGCTTCATTTGTACAAATGATTTACTTGCATTTCATCATTAGCAAAAAAGGATATGCAATCCATCTTCCCAAATTTCATATTAAAAAATGTTGTACCATCTGCAAAGGAGCTTTCTAGAAATAAAGCACCTGTAATGTACATATGCTAAAATATTAGAATATAAATTTTTGAGTAGATAATTCTTTCAATCTTCAGATGTGCTTTTCTAATTAACAGGTATAATTCAGTTTTCTTTTTTTTAGCTTACCGTAACTTAAAAGTCAAATATACACTCTTATACACCATATATCAATGTACTATGCCTCTTCGATTGCCTTGCTTGTAGAAAGTATCTGAAATGTGGCAATACTATGACTTTATCTATAGTTATTTAAGGTATACAGAAGAATCTCAGCAGAATCTTAAAATAATTTTTTATTTATTTTAAATAATTAAATAGAATTGTTAAATTGTCTTGCAGTGAGTTGTCCTGTGTTGAATTTAGAATAGAATAGAATGGAATGGAATGGAATGGAATGGAATGGAATGGAATGGAACGGAACAGAACAAAATAGAATGGAATAGAACTGGAAATGATATTGGAGAGTCCAGCACTCTGTTCAAGCAGGAGAACCTGAACCATTTCACACATGACTGTTATAATCTCTTCTTAAAAACCTCCCGTGATGCAGCGCCCATGATTTCTGAAGGCAAGCTATCTACTGGTTAATTGTCCTCACGTAGAAAGTTTTTCTTTAATTCCAGGTTGCTTCGCTCTTTGATTAGTTTCCAGTCATTGTTTCTTGCCTGCCCTCTGGTGCTTTAAAGAATCATTTTACCACCTCTTCTCTGTGGAATACTGCTATCATGTTATCCCAATTTTTATTTTCTTTAAACTAGCCAAACCCAAATCCTGCAATTGTTCTTCATGCATTATGGTCTCCAGGCCTTTGATTATCTTACTTGCTCTGATCTTTTTCCAAAGTTTCAATATATTTTGGTAGTATGGTGACCAAAATTGGTTGCAGTATTCCAGGTGTGGTTTTACTAGGATTTTATAAAGTGGCATTAATACTTCACGTGATCATGATTCTATGCCTCCTGGTAGTGGTGGGATTAAAAAAAAATTACTACCAGTTCTGTGAGCATGACTTGGTGGGTGTGGCAGGGGGAGGATACTGTAAAATCTCCAGTAAGAGGTGGTATTTGCCAGTTCTCCAAACTACTCAAAATTTCTGTTACCAGTTCTTCAGAACTGGTCAGAACCTACTGAATACACCTCTGCCTCCTGGGTTGTATAAACATACAACCCAGGATTGTATTAGCTTTTTTGGCTGCTGCTGCACACTGCTATTCATACTGAAATCATCCACTAGGATTTTAAAGTCCCTCTCACTGTTTTTGAGCCAATCTCACCTAATCTATACTTACAGTTTTGATTTTTCCTGCCTAAATGTAAGTGTAGTTTTATTGCTATATTGGGCTATAATTTCTTTTTACATGAAGACTGATGCAAAGAATCCACCTTTCTTCTTACTCTCAGTTACTTTCTTGCCACCTTCTCTCTTTAATGGACCTACTGTTTCCTTCATCTTTTTCTTGTTATTAATATGTTGAAGAAACTTTTTTTTATTATCTTTGACTATTGTAGCAAGCCTTAATTCATTCTGACTCTTTGCTTTCCTAACTTCATCTTGTCCTTTTTTTTCAGTTTGTCAGGGAGCCAGGCTGGTTTATTTTTGATTTTTTTTTTCAGTGGTATTGCTGCACTGGGCTTTCATGATGGTATTTTCCCATGCTTCTTGAGTTGTTTTCCTCTTTAGGATTTTCATCCATGGAATCTTTCCTAGAGTCTCTCTGAGTTTGTTAAAATCATCGCTTTTAAAGACACTAGTTGGAATATTTTCTTTTGTTTGTGTTTGCATTATATTGAATTCCAGTATGACATGGTCAATTTCACCCAAAGTTCCAGCAACTTTAATGCCCTCTATCACTTCTTCTCCATTAGTAACAATTAGGCCCAGTATTGCTTTAGTTCTAGTTCCCTTCCTTTTGGACAATAAAGTTGTAGCTTATGTTTGATAAAAATCTGTTTGATCTCCCACTCACTGCAGAGTTGGTTTCCCCATTGAATAGTTAAAGCCTCCCATCATTACTCTAATATGCTTCCTATATGCATTTGTTGACTGGATGGAAAAGAGTTTATCTTCTGATTGGTTGGGTGGCCTATAATACACACCTATGGTAATGTCATTTCCCCCCTTTTTAATAGTGACCCACATACATTCTGGAGGGGTTTTATCTTTGATCATGTGTATTTCTTAGATATGTAGTACAACCACCTCGTCTTTTTTAGATCTCTTTCTTTTGAACAATTTGTATCCGTCCAACAGTACATTCCAATCATGGGTTTTGTCCCACCAGGTTTCTGTAATGGCAACTATGTCATACTTACCTATGTACTATTGCTTCTAGTTCATCCTGTTTGTTAGTATAGAGCATTTGTATATAAGCCTCTGAGACTTTTATGATTGCCCATGGGTATGGTTCCTGCATCTCCTGACTGTTGTTTGAGTTTTCCTTTTTCCCCCATCACTCAGTACCTCATTTTGATTTATATTATTGGGATTTATGATTGGTTTTGTGTTCTAGAGATTCTTTTTTTAAAAAACAAATTTTATTATTTTTTAAACAAATATACACAAACACAACATAAAAACATCAAGCCATCTTCCACTTACTTACATACGGTGTGTCGGTTGGTTTACAAATTTTTTTGTGCATCCACTTCATAGTCGTCACTTACAATTACTTGTATATATTCTCATATTATCTATCAAATATTCCTAAATAAATTAATATCCTTATTAATCTATTATTTGACTATACTGTTATTTATTCATGTTATGCAAAATAATCCATATTTTAATTGATTTATTTTATGACAACTCATATTATTATCCCAGATCTATCCCATAGATAGATTATAATAATACATCTTTATATATTTCTAAAATTCTACATATTTCATTACCATATTTTATTTTTAACCATTGATAAAATAAATCCCAAATCTTATAAAATTGTTTATCTTCTTGTTGTCTGATTTCAAATGTCAATCTACTCATTTCAGCACAGTCCATGATTTTCTTAATAACTTTTCATTTTTCCAATTTTTAGCAAATACAATCTTAGCCGCTGTTAATACACTTAAAATCAAATATTTCAATTCCTTACTGTATATTTCAGGTAAGATTCCCAATAAGAAAATCTCTGGTTTGAAGTCTATGTGTTTTTTTTGTCATTTTTTCTAACCATGTGTGGATTTTAGTCCAATATCTTTTAGCATCTACACATGTCCACCAATATGGTAATATGAGCCAGGTATCGAATGACATTTCCAACACTTTTCTGACTTGTTCTTGAACATTCTTGCTATTCTTGTTGGAGGTAGATGCCACCTGTAAAACATCTTATACAAAAATTTTTTAGATGCTGTTGACATTGTCATTTTATAATTTTGAGACCACAATTTTTGCCATTATTCTAAATCAGTGGTTCTTAACCTGAGAGATATCGCCCCCCAAGGGGTGATTTTGTTTTTCAGGAGAACGATGGAACTCAAAAGGGTGATGTGGGGGTGAAGGAATGGAAGGGGGGCAAAAAGTTTTGGGGATACTTTTGAAACTTTTTTCATACCTCCATGTTTGGAGCTGCCGCTTCCACGTTTGGAGCACTGCTGCCATTTGGAGCATTGCTATCGCTCCAAACACACTCCAAACATGCGGGGGTGCTCCAAATGGCGGCGGGGCTCCAGACATAGAAGCAGCCACATTTGAAGATGCCACTTCTGCGTTTGGAGTGCCGCCACCATTTGGAGCACCGCCGTCATGTTTGGAGCTGCCGCTTCCACATTTGGGGCACCGCTGCAATTTGAAGCACTGCTGACGCTCCAAATGTGGCAGGGGTGCTCCAAACAGCAGCAGGGCTCCAAACATAGAAGCAGCAGCTCCAAATGTGGCAGTGGTGCTCCAAACGCAGAAGCGGCAGCTCCAAACATGGCGGTGGTGCTTCTGTGTTTGGAACCCCGCTGCCGTTTGGAGCACCCCCGCCATGTTTGGAGTGTGCTTGGAGCAACGGCAGTGCTCCAAACGGCAGCGGTGCCCCAAACATGGAAGAGGCAGCTCCAAACACGGTGGCGGGGCTCCAAATGGCGGCGGGGCTCCGAACGCGGAAGTGGCAGCTTCAAACATGGCGGCGGTGCTCCAAACTTTGGAGCACTGCCACCGCATTTGGAGCTGTTACTTCCACATTTGGAGCATCACCGCCGCTTCCACGTTTGGGGCACTGCTGCTGCTTCCACGTTTGGAGCACCACTGCCATTTGGAGCACTGCCATCACTCCAAACATGCTCCAAACATGGCGGGGATGCTCCAAATGCAGAAGCGACAGCTTAAATTCGGCGGCGGAGGGGGGCGATGATAATTTCCTCAATCGCTCAAGGGGGCGATTCTTTCAAAAAGGTTAAGAACTACTGCTCTAAATCAATCCCATATCCAAAATTTTTCCTCCAAGCAATCATTGTTTCTTTAACTTGTTCTTCTTCTAGCTTAATTCCTAATAAATATCCATATAGTTTTTTAATCACTTTTTCATCAGTACCTATCAAAATCTTATCTAAATCAGTCAACTTATCATAAAAACCTTCTGTTTTGGAATCTTTATCATATCAAGAACATATTTGCACATATGAAAACCAATTCATCTTTATACCTTGTTCCTCTAGTTTTTGCATAGATTTAAGTTCACCCTTTTCATTCAATATTTCACCATATCTGTTTGTTCCTTTTTATATGTTATAGGATAAGAAAATGCTTCCAGACTGGAATTTTCAAATAGCATTGCCTTTTAGTCTTCTCCCAATTTAACCACAAAGCTTCCCATATATAATGTCTTCTAAAGTACCCCTGTGTTTTAGTTCCCTTGTACCATAAGAAGGCATGCCACCCCAACAACAAATCATGTTCTTCTAATGTCAACAATCTAGTATTTCTTAATGTTATCCATTCTTTAAACCCCATCAGCTTTGTAGCTTGATGGTATAACTCCCAATTAGGCATGCCAAATCCTCCTCTTATTCTAGCATCTTGCAGAAGTTTTAGTTTTATTCTTGCTTTCTTTCCCTGCCATATATATTTTAACACAATTTTATTTAAATCTTCAAAGTAGTCTTTCCCTAGCCTAATTGGAATTGTTTGAAACAGATATAGAATTCTAGGTAATATATTCATCTTAATTGTTGATATTCTCCCTATTAATGATAATTGTAAATTTTCCGATTTCACCAAATCTGTCGCTATCTGTTGCTTGAGTTTAATATAATTATTCTCTTTAAGTGTGCTACATCTTGCTGTTAAATGTATCCCCAAATACTTGATCTTATTTGTGACCTGAATTTTCAAAACATCTGCCAATTCATCCTTTTGTCTTAGTAACATATTCTATGTCAAAATCTTTGTTTTATCTTTATTTATTTTCAGATCAACTACCTTTCCATATATCTCTATCTTTTCTATCAGTTTTAATGCTGTTTCTAATGGATCTTCTAAAATGAAAACCAGATCATCTGCAAATGCTTGCAATTTAAATTCTTCCTTTTTAATTTTCATCCCTTTTATATCCTTGTCTTCTCCAATATTTCTATTTAGCACTTCCAAAGTTAACACAAACAACAGAGGTGCCTTGTTCCTTTTCTTATATCAATGGAATCCATCAATTCTCCCTCTAACATTACCTTTGCTGTTTGTTTATGGTATATAGCTGCTTCAGTTAACTCCATCATCGTTATGTTACTTTCTAACATTATTTCAGTCTCTTTAAGTATCTGAGGTAAATTAGCATTCTATAAGTATTGTTTAACTCTTTCATCATCGATATTCTCTTGTTCATATAATTTCCCATAATAATCTCGTATAATCTTTTTCTTCTCTTTACTTCCATAGCAAACTTGGCCTTGATCATCTATTAATTGCAATATTTTCCTTGATTCTCTCTCCTTTCTCAGTTTATACGCTAATGATCTACTGGTTTATTTGCATCTTCAAAGTAGTTCTGTTTCGCACCTCTGATTTTCTGTGCTAGTTCTTCATTTTCTATTAATCCCATTTTATGTTTAATTGTATGCATTTTTAACTTAATATATTTTTTCTGTGGCAGTTTCTGTAACTCTTTTTCAAGTCTTTTATACTCATCCTCTAATGTCTTAGAGGCTTGTCTTTTCATAATATTTCTTTTCCTTGTACAGTCTATTATCAAGCCTCTGGAATATGCCTTCATTGTATCCCATACATTCTGTATTGAAGTATCTTCTTTTTTCTTTTCTCTGAAGAAAAGAGCCAGTTCTTTCTCTATTCTCTGTGTAAAGTCTTTTTCTTTTAATATAGTGTTATTTAATGTCCATCTGGATCTTCTTCTTTGTCCTTTCCATTTAATTGTCATTGGATTATGATCAGCCCAGATACTTGTTTCTGTATCAATTTCTTGAAGGTTAGCAATCAGTTCTGTTGACATCCATATCATATCTATTCTAGATCATGATGAGTGTCTGTTTGAATAGAAGGTATATTGTTTAGTCTTAGCGTTTCTTTCTCTCTGTGCATCTTTTAGGTTTATTTCATCTATCATTTTAAAAAAGGATCTAGGGAGAATCTTTCTGCTTTGCTTTGTTGTTTTCCGTGTTGTATAGTCCAGTTTATTATCTACTATTCCATTGAAATCTCCCATCATAACAATATTAACATAGTCCAATTCAATTATTTTCATATGTAGTTTTCTATAAAATTCTTCTTGATTGTCATTCAGAGCATAGATTGCTATCAGGAGGGTTTTCATATTATTGTCCATTATTTCCACCATTAAAAGTCTTCCCTCATCATCTGTATGTATCAATTTGGCTGGAATAGTATCTTTGATATATAAGACCACTCCTCTTTTCTTACATTGTATCAAGGAAGTAAATATTTTCCTAGCTTTGGCTGTATCAATAGTTGTTCATGTTGCTTTTTAATATGTACTTCTTGTAATTAAATTATATCAAATTTTAATTTCTCTAATTTATGGAAAGTTTTACTTCTTTTAACGACTAAGTTAAGTCCATTTATGTTAATTGTAATCAGTTTTTTCTCTTCCATAATTATACTTTATAAGCAGGTTTTGCAGCTCTAGTAGATCTTGATTCTTGTTATTTTCTAGCTTCCACCTTTCCACCTACTGCACCTTTTTCTTTTTCAATCGCTGCTTGACAGTCCTCTTGGAATTCAATTAGTGACATTTCTTTTTGTGTCTCCTCCTCTTTCCCTCTGAAGTATTCTTTATAAAACAATTCTGCTTTCTCAGTTGAGTCAATTCTGTGTCTTTGTTCTTGCCATGTAAACATTAAGCCTTCTGGTATCAACCACCTATAATTCACCTCTTTTTTGAGCAGTATTTTAGTCAAGAATCGATACTCTTTTCTCATCTCTCTCACTCTTCTGGGTACTTGTTTCAGGACCACAATCTCCTTATCTTTGTATTTCAATGTTTTCTCTCTTGCCACCTGTAATATTTGTGTTTTGATAGCTTTCTTTGTAAATCTAATATGAACTTCTCTTGGCAGGCTATTTCTCATTGCATATCTTGTAAAAACACGAAAAAACTCATCTATTGCATTCATCATCTTCTCTTTAGTTATTTCCCATGCATCAGCCAAGATTTCTATCATTATCTCTGCCAAATTTTGTCTCTTTTCTTCCTCTATATTTTGGAATCTAAGATAAAATTCTGATCTGTCCATTTCCTATCCCAGCATCTCACTTTTATCTTGTTCAACCACGGTTAATCTGCCTTCAATATCTTCAATTTTCTTATCTCTTTGTTTATCTTCTTCAATTTTTTGGAATTTCTCATCATACTTCATCATCATTTGTTGAATATTCTCCACCTTTTCATCAGTTTTTCCTATTCTTTGTTCAATACTCTGTTCTCTTTTCAATATTCTCTGTTCTTGCTTGTATATTTTGAATTCCTTGCAAAATCTTCTGCAGCATTATCTTCTCCTGTTCTTTTTCTTGTTGCAACTTCATCTGTATTGAATATTGTCCTCCAGTTGGTGAAGAGGAAGAAGTAGGAATTGAGGAACCAGCCGCTGTTAGTTTCCTACTCATTTCAAACAATTCAGAATCTTCAGGTTCTTCTAGATCAGTGGTTCTTAGCCTTTTTGAAAGAATCATCCCCTTGAGCCATTGAGGAAGTTATCATCGCCCCCCCTCTCCCAACATAACCTCTCAATAACAGAAAATAATTCTTCAATTTATGCGAAATGGGGGAAGGGCAGGGGGGACTTGCTGTTAGGAGTGCCCGTGGGCAGCCATGCTTCACCCCCAGCCACTCCTAACAGGCGATCATGGCAGAGTGCAGAGAGCTCTCTACTCCTGCCAAGCACCTTTGCTGCAGACATGAGACCTTTGGCGCCTGTCGCTGTTGCTTACCCTTCTGCCCATGCCACCACTGTGGAGCTGCCGCTTCTGCGTTTGGAGCACTGCCACCATTTGGAGCGTGTTTGGAGCACCGTTGTTTGGAGCACTGCCACCATGTTTGGAGCTGCCGCTTCTGCGTTTGAAGCACCGCTGCCATGCTTGGAGCTGATGCTTCCATGTTTGGAGCACCGCCGCCGAACTTAAGCTGTCGCTTCTGCATTTGGAGCATCCCCGCCATGTTTGGAGCATGTTTGGAGTGATGGCAGTGCTCCAAATGGCAGTGGTGCTCCAAACATGGAAGCGGCAGTGGTGCCCGAAATGTGGAAGCAGCGGCAATGCTCCAAACGCAGAAGTGGCAGCTCCAAATGCAGTGGCAGTGTTCCAAAGTTTGGAGCACTGCTGCCGTGTTTGGAGCTGCCACTTCCATGTTTGGAGCGCCGCCGCCATTTGGACCACCACCGCCATCTTTGGAACTGCCGCTTCTATGTTTGGGGCACTGCCACTGCCTCCACGTTTGGAGCACCGCTGCCATTTGGAGCACTGCTGTCACTCCAAACACGCTCCAAACAAGGTGGGGGTGCTCCAAACAGCGGCGGGGCTCCAAACACAGAAGCAGCAGCTCCAAACATGGCGGCAGTGCTCCAAAGTTTAGAGTGCCACTGCCGTGTTTGGAGCTGCCACTTCCACATTTGGAGCACTGCCGCCGCTTCCACATTTGGGGCACCGCTGCCGCTTCCATGTTTGGAGCACCATTGCCATTTGGAGCACTGCCATCACTCCAAACATGCTCCAAACATGGCAGGGGTGCTCCAAACAGTGGCAGGGCTCCAAATACAGAAGCGGCAGCTCCAAACACAGTGGCAATACTCCAAAGTTTGGAACACCACTGCCATGTTTGGAGCTGCCACTTCTGTATTTGGAGCCCCGCTGCCACATTTGGAGCTGCTGCTTCTGTGTTTGGAGCCCCATTGCCATTTGGAGCACCCCTGCCATGTTTGGAGCATCAGCAGTGCTCCAAATGGCAGCAGGTCCCCCAAACATGGAAGTGGCAGTGGTGCCCCAAATGTGGAAGCGGCAGCTCCAAACACGCCGATGATGCTCCAAATGGTGGCAGCACTCCAAACGCGGAAATGGCAGCTCCAAATGCGGCAGTGGTGCTCCAAATGCAGCAACTTTTATGCTGCTTTTATGTCTGGAGCCCCACTGCCATTTGGAGCACCCCCGCCATGTTTGGAGTGTGTTTGGAGCAATGGCAATGCTCCAAATGGTAGCAGTGCTCAAACATGGAAGCGACAGCTCCAAACATGGCGGTACGAAAAAAGTTTCAAAAGTGTCCCCAATACTTCTTGCTCCATTGTCCCCATATTGCCCTCCTTCCATTCCTTCACCCCCACATCGCCCCTTTTCATTCTATCGCCCCCCTGAAAAACAAAACCGCCCCTTGGGGGGCGATATCGCCCAGATTAAGAACCACTGTTCTAGATCTTAATCCACTTGTGTAATGACCAATTGTAATTCCAAGTAGAAATAGAGAAAAAGAAAAAGCAGAATAAAAGAAAAATTTCTTCAGGTTCTTGTATATCTTAATCCAATCAATAGTGAGAAAAACACACAAAAAAAGGAGAAAAAAACATAAAAAGATAAAGGAGAGATTGTCAGGTATTGTGGGTGGCAAATTCTTCAGGTTCTTCAACACCTTAATCCAATTGAAAAATCTCAAGTATGGAAAGGAAAAGAAAAAAAAAGTCACAAAAAGAAAAAAACCAAAAAAAAAAAAATGGGAGAGGAAAGAAAAGAAAAAAAAACTTCCTTAAAAAGAAGAAAAATTAATACTAATAATAGTACTAAAAAACCCAAAAACAGGTACGTGATATAAGATTTTCCCTTTAAAATAAAATATAAAAATAAAAAATAGACTCAAAAACAAAAAAAGGCAAAATCAAATTCCAAAAAGTCAAAGGTCCAGATGATTATCAAAAATAGTAAACTAATAAGGAGGGGATTTATTGAAATAGAGAATAGCCCAATGTAAAAAAGAAAGAAAGAAAGAAAGAACACACTGCACCTATTTAAATATCCAAGGCTTTTTGTTGATTTCCAAACAATTATTAATTCTCTTCTCTAAAGTCTTATAATCTTCTTTCTATAAATTTCAATACCAGACTCCAGCCACTGATAGAAACCCAGAGGAGCACGTGCAATAACACTCTTCCGTGCTCTTCCCTCTATCTTATCAAACAGACTCAAAGTCCTTGAAAAGAAGCCTCTTTCTCAGCTTTGTCTGGTCTTCAATAGTAAAGAAAAAGAAAACAATGTTTCCGAGCCTCTAGATAGCAATGTTACAAATTTCCCTCTACTTTCACTTTCCCTTCCTTTTTCAAACAAAATGTATTCTAAGAAATAAATAATAATAATAATAATTAAAAATAAAAGAAAAAAAACTTAAAATGTCCAGCAATAAAAAAGAAATACTAATTTTGACTTCCTGGCAAAATCATCACTTTATCACTTCTGTCTTAAAATTTACAAATTCTTTCTTTCCTTAGGGTGTTCTCAGATCATATAATAATAAAAAAAAACCTCTCACAAGACCGGCACACTTTCTCTTTCCATTCTCTTCCATTTTGGGGCTGTCCCAAATTCAGCAGCTTTAAAGGCTGCCTCTTTGCTGCTGGCAAAAAGAGCTTCCCCTGGATCTACCAGGGACTTTGTAATGTCCCTGGGATAAGCAGGATGCGCTCTTTACATTCACCATCTCTTCGGGACAGTTTAGGTCCATTTGAACCATCCAGCAACAAAGATATCAGCTGCGATCTCAGATCACCAAGATCTCATGCAGTACCATCGCGACGCCAGCCCCTTCCCCTCCCCCGTGTTCTAGAAATTCTAAAGACTGGTCATGCTCCTTCCCACCACAATTTTAGTTTAAAGCCCTTCTGATTTGGCCCAGTCTTTTTCCAAGTACATTTTCCCCTGTTTTTGTAAGGTGCAGCCTATCCCTTGCCAAGAGTCCTTCTTTTAGGTAATGCAGTCTATGGTCCAAGAAACCAAAGTTTTCTTGGTGACACCAACCCTTCAGTCAGTGGTTTATTTCTAGAATACTTTTTTCTGTTAAAGGGTGTTGTCCTTTTGTTGAGATATTGATGAGAATACTACTTGTGTTCCTAGCTCCTTAACTTTGTTCCCTAGTTGCTTATAATCTCTCAATATTATACTCAGGTTGAAAGGACCAGCCTTTCCCCATCTTCAAAATATAAGAATGAACCATTGAAAACTTTGTATTTCAAAAGGAATATTTTTTATTGAAGAGGGTCAAATTTCAAAACAGGATCTGGGGACCGTCAGGGCATGCAACAGATAAAAGGAATTAGAACCCCACCCCACAGTCCAATGTGGATTCCACCAATGTGCAGGTGTGGACATATTATCCCACCATCTGTAAGAAAGCAGATAAGGAAAGGTTCCCAGGAGTTACCTTCTGGTGCTGCAATCCACATCTCTTGAAGAGGTGAGATTTTTTCCAAGCATCTGGGCACCACGCAATGGTTATAAATCATGTAAAAGATTATACAAAACCAATATAAGAAATAGAATATTTAGGATACATGGAGAAGAAAAGAATTAAATGTATCAAATTAAAAAAAACTTTTCTTCCATTGAAGAATGGCATACTCGGATCTGACACAGGTTCTTTGTTTTATCATTCATCCCAATGTGAAGGAGGTAAGGATGGTAATCCTTAATTAATTTGGATAGGTTCTCAGCCACATCCTTGATTTTTGCTCCAAGGAGATAACATACCCCTCTAGAGTTAAAATAAGCAAAAATGGCTGTTTTTTCTGCAGATGACTGGTTCTGTTCCTTTGAGAATAGAATCTCCTCTCATGTGCCTTCCTTTATGGGGGGTGCAGTCTGGGGTGCTTTTCTGTTTATCTCAGATGTGTTTGTTGATGTGACTTTTAAAGGTATATTTTCTAAAGGTATATGTTCTTTTCTAGATGTCTGCATGTTTTCTTTGAGGGGGACTGCAGTTTTAATATAGTGGCAGAAATTGATTGCTCAGTTTTTTTAAAAATAAACTTTATTGAATTTTTATTACATTAAAAACATAAAAAATATATCACTCAATAACAACTATTGTGGTGCTTATCATATAACAATCATTTGTGCAATATTTACAGATATTAATTTGTGCATAATTATATTCTTATTCTATCTATATTCTATATTTAATAATTATCTATCCTTAATCTGTCTCCACTCTATCCAGCTATACCATTGTTCCCATATCTTATAAAATATTGAAGCTTCCTTATCTTTTAAACTCAGCGTTAGTTTGTCCATTTCAGCACAATTCATAACTTTTTGTATGGTGTATATGGCTGTTTCCAACATTGGGCAAAGACAATCCTGGCAGCAGTCAATATGTGTAATAATAAGTATTTTGTGCTCTTTACGTATTTTTTTTTTTTGAAGATCTCCAATAGGAAGAGTTCTGGTTCTAGGTCTAATTGTTCATTGGTGATTTCCTGTAGCCAATTTTGGATTTTGAGCCAGTATTTTCAAGCTACTGGGCAGGACTACCACGTATGATAATATGTTCCCTCTTTTTTTTTTTTACATTTCCAACATATAGGACTCATTTTAGGGTACATTTTTGCTAATCTTGAAGGGGATAAGTGCCACCTATAGAACATTTTATATGCTTTTTCTTTGTATGTTGCTGATTTTGTTAATTTGTTAATTTGTGATTTTTATTCCATACAGTCTCCCAGTCTGATAACTTTATGTTACGACCAATATTTTGGCCCCATGCGATCATGCATCCTTTCACTACTTCTTCTTCTAAATCTATTTCTAGGAGATACTTGTAAATTTTGGTAATATTTTTTTTATCTGGGCCTCATCAAATTTTGTCTAATTGTTGAGGTTTCAAGTATATTCATTACTCCTTTACATCCTTTTTATATCAACTTTGTATTTGGAGATAAGCCCACCAGACTACTTGGAGCTCCTGTATTGCTTTTAAATTTCTGTGTGTATCCAATAAATCTTTATATTTTAACATTTTATTCAGGTCTAAATTATTTGGGTGGATCGTTGCTTCCATTGTAGATAGCCAGATTGGCAGTTTTATATATTGTTTCTTTTTAACCTTGATCCAATTGTATGTCAGCGAATCTCTAATCAGATGTCTGTGGAACTATTTTTGTTTGATGGGTCCTGTGTCCCAAAGAAAAGCATGCCATCCTCTCTGAAGATCATGACCTTCTATAGCTAATATTCTTTTATTCTTTCAATTAATCCAATCTTTTAGCCAAACTAATGTTGCTGCACTATAATATAATTCCCAATTTGGCAATCCAAAGCCTCCTCTGCTCTTCAAACCTTGTAGTAATTTCATTTTTATTCTGGGTTTTTTACCCTGCCAGATAAATTTTGCTGTCATTTTATTAAGATTATCCAAAAAAAGGTCTTTTCTAATTTAATTGGAATAGTTTGGAATAGATAAAGAAATTTTGGTAATATAGACATTTTTATTGCTGTTATTCTTCCTAGTATAATGACAGTTGCATTTTCATCCATAATTCTAAGTCTTTTTTTATTGTTGTAATAGCTTATTGTAATTATTCTCCTTTATCGCCTTACAATGTGCTGTCAGCCATATTCCCAAATATTTAATTTTTCTTCTTGTTTGGAGTCTAAGCACGCTTTTTAATTCTGTTATTTGTAGATCTGTTAATTTTTTTACTAAAAGTTTGGTTTTCTGTCTATTAATTTTCAATCCTGCCACCACTCCATATCTTTCTAGTTCCTTAATTAATATTTGTCTTTTTCCTATTGGGTCTTCCATAATAAAAGTCATATTGTCTGCAAATGCATGCAGTTTATATTCTTCATTTCTAGTTTTCAATCCTTTTATTTCAGGATTTTGCCTCACTCTTTCTAATGGTACTTCTAATGATAATATGAAGAGCAGAGGGGACAGAGACAGTCTTGTCGGACTCCTTTTTCTATATTTAAAGTTTGGGTATTCTCTCCATTTATTATGATATTTGCTTTTTCTACTGAATAAATTGCTGTTATAATATTCTCAAATTTGGTGCCGAAATTCATGTCATAAATTTGCTGAATCATAAATTGCCAATTAAGATTGTCAAAAGCCTTTTGGGCATCCAAAAAAATAAGAGCTACCTGTTTCCCCAGGTGGGCTTCATAATATTCCAGACTATCCATTATTCTTAAATTGTTCCTAATTTGATTATTAGGGAGAAATTCATTTTGGTCTGGATCTATGAAACAGTGGTGGGATTCAATTTTTTTTACTACTGGTTCTGTGGGCCTGGCTTGGTGGGCGTGGCAGGGGAAGGATACTGTAAAATCTTCAGTCAGAGGTGGCATTTGCAGGTTCTCTGAATTATTCAAAATTTCTGCTACCAGTTCTCCAGAACTGGTCAGAACCTGATGAATACCACTTCTGCTATGTAATCGTTTAGAATTTTCTTTAATCTGGTAGCAAAATAATAGTAGTAAAAAATTTATAATCTACATTCAGCAAAGAAATTGGTCTATAGTTTTGTTTCATTCTGGCATCTGAGTTCCCCTTTGGGATTAGCGAAATTAATGATTCTCTCCATGTGTCTGGCATTTTAGCAGATAATAATATCTCATTATATAAATCCACCATTATTGGTCCCACTTGTTCTTCTGTTGCTTATAAAATTCTTTTGGGAGGCCATCAGGGTCTGGGATTTTGTTACTTTTCTGGGTTCTAATTGCTTGTTTTAATTCTGTCATAGATATGTCCTTCGTCAAAAATTCTTTCATCTCATCGTTAATTTCTGGAGTTCTTTTTTCTCTTAGATATTCCCTTATCTGATTTTCATCTACTCTCTCTTTCTTATACAGTTTCTCGAAACATTTATGTGCAATCTCTTTTTTCTTCTCTATTGTGCGTTGATAATTTCCACTTTCATCTTGTAGTTGGTAGGTGGTTCTTTTCTCTTTCTCTTTTTTGAGCTTATAAGGGAGCCATCTACCAGGCTTGTTTGCTTGTTCAAAGTATATTTGCTTAGTTGCTTTCAAGTTTCTAATCAATTCTTCCTGTTCCACTAAACTGAGTTTATGTTTATAGAGAATCAATTGTTCTTGTATTTTAACATTTTGCGGGGCATCCTGTAGTTCGGATTCTAGTTTCTTAATTGTTTGATATAAATTGTTTCGTTGAGCATGTTTTTCTTTACTTTTTTGTGCAGTGTAAGATATTATAATTCCCCATATAACAGCTTTCATAGCGTCTCATAAATTTTGGATAGTTGTGTCTAGGTCATTATTTTCTTTAAAATAAAAAAGTTAGTTCTTCCTTAAGTTTATTTATAAATTCCTCACCCTTTAATAATTGAGAATCTAAAGTCCACTTTCTCCTTGATTTTTTCTTATCTTTCCAATTGATTCGAAGAGGGTTGTGGTCTGCCCAAAAGTTCGGTATAATTTCTACTTCTGTCACTTCTTCTACTAAATCTCCACTCATCCATGCCATATCAATACACAACCATGACTGGTGGGGATTTGTGTAGAAAGTAAATTGTCTCTTATCTGGGTTTAATTTTCTCCATACATCTATTAAATTTAATTTTTTAAGCATTTCTACACAAATTTTGGATAATTCTCTTTTCTTTTTTTCCCCTTCCCTTCTTATTCCCCCCATTATAATCTTCTTGATAATCTGCTACAGCATTAAAATTCCCTATAATACAAATATTTTTCCTTTCCAGTTCAATGATTTTGGCATATAGAGCCTTATAGAATTCTTTTTGATTGGCATTACGGGCATAAATTACAACCAATAGAATTTTTTAAAAAATTATCTGTATTTCTATTGCCAGAACTCTTCCTTTGGGGTCTGCAAATATTAATGTTGCTTTTATCTCTTCTTTAATGTAAACTGCTATTCCATTCTTTTTTTCATTATCTGCAGAAGCTGTAAACACTGTCCCTAATTTGGGGCAGTCTAAATATTTTTCCTCTGTTTTTAAAATGTGTACTTCCTGTAAACAAATAATGTCTGCATTTTGTTTTATCAACTTTGCCAGAATCCTTTGTCTTTATTTTTGAGTTTAAGCCATTTATATTAATGGATAAGAGTTTCACCTCTTTTTCCATAGCACTAGTTATATCTGTTGCTTTATCTCCTAATCGCTCTTGTTTCTCTTTGCATTACGTTTGTTAATTTAAAATCTTCTCTTTCTTGTTGTTACTGGGTGATTTTTCTTACTCCTTGTTTTTCTTCTTTATTTTTGATTGGTCTTATTCTTCTTGAGAGTTTAAGTCTAATTAATTCTCGCTCTTTGCCTTGTAGTTACTCCAAGTTCTGCTTGTGGTTGGTAATGTGCTTACTTTCTTCTTTTTCTACTTGTTGTTGCTGGTTGTTTTTCAAGTTTCCTGGGGTCTTCTGTCTCTTCTTTTGATGCTCTTGGTCTTCTTGGGAATCCGGTTCTGATTCGTCTTTGTTGGTCTGCTCTTCAGAGCCTACCAATCTTTCATAGAAGTCTTGGGCTTTTTCCATAGAGTCTATTTTGATTTTCCTTTCCCCCCAAGTAATTAACATCCTTCCTGGGACAAGCCATTTAAACATAATACCTTTTTGATTTAATTGGGCTGCCAGGATTTATAATCTCGTCTTGCTTCTCTAACCCTTCTTGGGATTTGTTTAAGAACTGAGATTTCTTTATCTTTATACTTGATAGTTTTGTCTCTCAATATTTTATATATAATTTTATATATAACCTTTCTTCTTGCAAAACATACATGCACTTCTCTTGGGCATATATGTTGTCTTGCAAAATTAGTACTTACTCTGTAGACTTTGTCCAACTCTTTCAAAATCTCATCTTTGTCTCTTTCCAATACTTCCACCAAAATTTCCGCCATCACAGAACAGGTGATGGCGGAAATTTTGGTGGAAGTATTGGAAAGAGACAAAGATGAGATTTTGAAAGAGTTGGACAAAGTCTACAGAGTAAATACTAATTATGCAATTCTTCTTCTTTTGATTCCACTATATTTTGGAATCTTAGATATGCTACAACCTTGCCCATTTCTAAATACACCAGGGAATCTTGCATTTCCTTACTTACAATCTTTAAATGTTCATCTACTCTTTCCAGTTTCTTTTTGGTTTGTTCTGTCCTTTTCTCTACTTCTCTTATTGTCAATTTGTTTTTTTCCAACACTTGCTGTATTGTTGCAATTTTTTCATCTAATTTAGAAATATCAACTTTCATTTCTGCTTTTAATTTCCCCATCTCTTCTCTTAGTTCATTTATATCTGCTCTTGTCTCTGAATGATTTTTGAGCATTATTTCTTGTAGCTTTGACATAGAATCTTGTAGAGTAAGCAGTGTCGAATAGATATTGGCATTTGTGATAGAAAGTTGTTTCTCCGATGTTAATGATTCCTCAATTGTCTTCTGTGAAGTCGGTGAGGGTATTGACATTGGAGTTGTTAATGTCATCTTCTTTCCAGCTTTGAGCATTGTAATGGTTATGGAAGTCATTTCTCCTAGGATTTGTTTCTGCTTTTGTGTTATATTAATTATGTTGTCCCAAATTAGCATTCACTGTTAAGTAATATATTGTAAAGTTGAGCAATAAACTAAGTTGACCAATAAACTAATTAACTAATCTATCTATCTCTTAATTTCCTAAATTCTTTAATATATTCAACAAACTTATAAGGGCAAGTACTACCCAATATAATCTCAAATTGAAATTCTAAATTGAATATATGAATATGTAAAATCTATGGTTATTTCTCAATATTATAAAATCCAAGTGATAGTAATAATAGATACCTTCTCCTATCTCTCTAATTTAAATACAAATCTTATCTATTGTATATTTTATACTGTTCCAAATATGTATAAAGTTATATATCTATATATATTATAAGACAATGTTATATTATAGTATTATAAAAAATCATCAATGCACATAGAAAAATTGTAAATAGAAATAGATTAACCTGAAAAAGTTAATTAATTATTTGAGGTAATAAGCAAGATATATTCAAATATTAATATGTAGTTAATCAATTATAACTATAAATATAGAATATATTGTAAGTATTAAATGATTATTGTTATCAATATCAATGTTACTTAACAAGTTACTGATAGATCAGCTAGGTCCAATGAAATACCTCACAATTACACTCATCAAATATCTTTCCTTCTTCAATCAATACGTAGGTAAAGATAATAAAATGTAGAATAGTTGATCCAAATATCCAAAGTTAAAGAAAGGGGAGAGTCTTAAATTAATTGTATAGCTCTCTGTCTCTGAAGCTAGATGATTTCACTTCCTCGCATTCGGGCAAAAAAGAATTGCTGAGTAACATCTATGGCTTCCTAATATCTCAACACGCTCAGCAGTACGCACTCCTCCTTCTGTGTTGGGTTTCAAGCAGTAAGTTTTTCCAGAATTCTCCACTAAAATGCTCCCCCAGCTAGCAACCCCTGTTCCACATCCAGAGAGACTTAAACCAATTATTAATATCATCTATGACATGGGTCTTTAATCTACTTCAGAGCTTCAAGTCTTCTCACGGTCTCAAAAGTAGCCAGCTCAATCTTTTTTCTCCAACTGGCAACAATATAGCAAACCTGTCTGGTCCGAACCACCTTCTCCTCTAAATTGCTACTGTTAATCTTCACTTCCTCCTCTCGAGCCCTTTCACTTTCAGACACATTCGCGTTCGCTCTTCTTCGCCATTTCTTTCTGGGCTCCAGTCAGCTTGTTGCTTCCCTCAATGAATCTCTTCACCATTCAGCAATCAAACACTCTCGCAAATTCTTCTCACAAACCTCTTCATTAGCCACCACAGGCTGTCACTCACTTGCTTCCTTTCGCGGGTGACAATTTGGACTATGGGATCGCCATTACAAGCCGGCAATCTCTTGCTGGTTAGCCTCTGCAGAGTTTCTCTTCGTTGCAATGGGGGGTTGCCCTCGCCTCTCACCGCAGCTTGAGTCTCCCAACACTGGCATGGTTCTCTAAGGGAACAGTACACCCCAAAGGGTTGCACCAAACAGCAAATAGGATTTAGAGGGACCAAAGATGGGCTTCTATACCTCTGTTCATCCTTACATCATTACCGGAAGTCCTGATTGCTCAGTTTTAATGGGGCTGCTTCTGATTAGATTAGATTGGGCAGCATGGATTTATTTAGATATATGCTGCTTTTTTCTTTGCTTATAGTGTTTCCTTCTATGTGTGACATACCTTTATTTGTTTTCCTCCAAGGGTTTATCAGCAGGGTCAAATCCTCTGTGAGTTATTCATTATGTGGTGCGATTTGGGTATAGCTTTCTTGTGTAGGTTGGAGTTTGGCTGGAGTTGCCTCTAGATTCCTTACTTTTTCCTTTAGTAGTTCATAGTTTACATTTAATATGTATAATTCAGGTGTTCTTTGGGCATAAGCAGATATATGGAACATTTATTGTATACTGCAATAGTATCAATCACCTGTTCCAAGAGTTTGTTTCTTTTTGCTGGTTCTTTTAAGGGTAAAAAATTATATAAAACTAGGAGACTTTATCAATATATATGTGAAGAAAGAGGAAAAAAATAAAAATTTCATTTTGGTTATTCATTTAAGGATGTGGAAAATTTTGCTAATTTTCCAGAAGAAAATTTTAAGTTAATATTTTAAAAATGTACTCATTTGTTTAAAATTTTCAAAATTTAAAATATTTATGGTTTAAAAATCTAAAATTTGACAATCCCTTTTTTGGTTAGTGAATGTGCTTTGTTCTTAGCCATATCTTTTTTCTACCTTTTTAAAAAGGTAATTATGCTAAATTTTTTCTATCCTTTTTTCTGCCTTTATGTGCTCATTATTTTACCTTATTTATTTTTGCTTACTATTATGTTAGTTTTGTTTGTCCTTTTCCCTATATTTTTTTTAAGTTTTTGAGCTCCAGTTCTATCTTATCATTTAAGATTTATTTGATTGATCTTTATTCTATTCTTCCTTGATTTCTAATGTTCCATTCTTGTCTTCATTGTTTACCTATTTATTTATCTTTTATTTTCTGCTCTATATTTATTTTTATTTTCTGCTGGGGTCTTCCCTCCCTTTCTATTGGGATCTCAAGCTTAATCGTTGCTTTCACTTCTATCATTCATTGCTTCTGCCTTTTGTTGTTTTCTCTGCCAGCTTCTTTCTGTAGTTCAGTGCTCAGTTCTTTTCAACCTGGTCAGTTCTCTCAAACTGCCATTCAGGTCTGCCATCTGTCTACTCCACTCAGCCTGCCACTCAGTTTAAAGGTCAGAGGTCTCTAATTCAATGTGCCTCTACTGCTGTGTGAATCTCTGCTGCTGCAAGTCTCTCTCCCCTCCATGGATTTTGCTGCTGCATTTCTTCACTCCATGGTGTCAACTCTAAAGCTGACATGGCTGGAGCCATTTTTTTCCTGATTGCCATGAATGTTGAGGGGGGGGGAGCAGATAGACTGGCTACCAAACAAAACAAAACAAAAACTTTTGGGAACCAAGGTCACCCCAATAGATGGCAGAGGATTGACCAAGATATCCCAGATATTTTTATTGGACAACATGATCAATGACACATGGGGAGAGAATATTTGCTCTTTTAATTAGGGGAAAAACAGTGGGAATCTTTAGAGTTGATTTTTATTAGCTGTGTCAATATGATATATCCAATAAACATGTTCTTTGAGGAATCTAAGACTCTGTCTCAGTTCTGCTTTTGGTGGATGCTTTACTCGGAACCCTAACACATGGATTCTGCTGCTGTATTTCTCCCCTCCTCCAATTCTGCTGCTGTATTTCTCCCCTCCATTGATTATGTCACCCCAAATTTCTCACAGACACTGCTTCCCTTTGTTGGATGAGTTGCTCCAGGCCTTTTGTCCTCTGTCAGATGGGCTGCTGGGAAGAGCTGCTGGGCTGGCAGAAAGCAGGGGGCTGCTGATTTTGCTGGGGAGGGAACGTTGATCAAGTCTTCCACAACTCCACCTGAGGCAGGTCACTGGGGAGGGCTGCTGGGCTTGAAGGAAGCAGGGGGAGAGCTACAGTAAGGCTGCCTCTAGTTTGCTAGGCTCTGGCCCTGGGATGCCTGGACCCTCCTTGAGTAGGGCTGCCTAGATTGGAGTATTGGGTCTAGGCAATTACCGAATATACTATGACCCACTAGTTAGCTGTCTCAGACAGCATCTTTGCTGTTCAGCTTCCAGTTCACTACTCTTAGTTGCCTCTGTTCTAGCATTGGGCTGCTTAGTTGAGCTCTTGAGCTGGATCTATTATTCTCTCTTGCCAGCTTCCTCCAACTCTAATGAGTTGGCCATGGTGAGATGGCTGCAACCAGTTGGCTGTGGCAAGGTGTCCTATTTCCCACCAACTGGATAGAGAGCATTGTAATGAAAACAGAAAAAGTATGCTTATGTTTGATTTAAAAGAGGAGAAAAAGACAAGAAAAGTAGAAACCACGCTCCATAAGGTATAATAAAAGATAGTATGTCTAAAAAGGTCCTAATTTGACTGATTTTAGTCTTTGAACTTTAGACAATCTCCTGTAATAAGTTGTGGAGGTAACTTACAGAGCTTTAAATTCCTGTTACTTCATGTTTCTTCTTTATTCTTTATAAAGCAAATCTGGAAATTATTTCTTCTGTTATAATCTAGCAAAATGTTTGTTATTTTCCTATCTTCCTTGGTTTCTCATCCTCAAGATGTTATTTTAAAAAAAGGACAAAGAAAGATATAGCTCTAATCAACATACTGTAAATAATGCAATGACGTATTTATACTATTCCTGAAAAAATCTTGTTACAGCTGGATCTATTCCACAAAAATAGAATGTATTTTAATGAATGTATTAATAGATTTCTTGGATATTGTTTCATGGGCATAGGTTAAATGGACAAACGATACATATTGAAAAAATGTAATCAACACTAATCTAATTAATCAGATTGTTCTTTTCTTTTTTATTGTATTTTCATGTTTGCAATTTTTCAAATGGAATTACTTTATTCGAGGAGGAGGAGGAGGAAAAGGAGAAGGAGGAGGACAAAGTGATGGCAATGGCAACATGTAGGTAATTATGGATTTGGTCTATAACTCAATTTTGATTTATTTATTTATTTTGTCAAACAATTATTAGATAACAGGTATAAGTATAAACATGGTTATAAATACATGAAATGAATACAAATAAGAAAAAAAAGAAGCAATAGGACAGGGACGACAGGCACGTTTTGGTGCGCTTATGCATGCCCCCTACAGACCTCTTAGGAAAGGGGTGAGGTCAATAGTAGACAGTCTAATGTTGAAGATTTTGGGGTTTGGGGAAAAAAACCACAGTCAGGTAGAGTATTCCAGACATTGACCACTCTGTTGCTGAAGTCATATTTCCTGCAAGCAAATTTGGTGCAATTTATCTTTAATTTGTATCTATTTTGTGCTCTTGTATTATTTTGGTTGAAGCTGAAGTATTCATTGATAGGTAGGAGATTGCAATATATAATTTTATGTACTATACCTAGATCGAACCACAGGCGGCATAGTTCTAGGTTGTCTAGGTCTAAAATTTTGTCTTTCATTCTGTTGCTTTTGTGTAAGAGTGTTAAGTAGGTTGTCTTTTCTGCCTTTGTTCCTAAGGCATGAATCTGCAGGTCACTTTGATTATTATTATTATTATTAATTCAATTTATATACCACCCCCCTCTCCCAATCGGGACTCAGGGTGGAGTACAGCCGGATAAAAACCACATACACAGATACACAATATTAAAAAGGAATTAAAATGAATTAAATTAATGGCTGAAATGCTAATAAAACTAAAAGATACATATTAAAAAGTAAAACCCAATTAAAAGCCAATTAAAACTCCACCAGTAAAAACCTAGGCCAGACCCGCTTGATGCAACAGATGGGTCTTTAGTGCGCGCCGGAAGGTCTGGAGGTCAGGGATGGTCCTCATCTCCAGGGGTAGTTCGTTCCAAAGGGAGGGTGCTCCCACAGAGAAGGCCCGCACCCTCGGGGCCGCCAGCCGACATCGCCCAACCGGCAGTATCTTGAGGAGGCCCACCCTGTGAGAGCGCACTGGTCGACGGGAGACCGATGTTGGCAGCAGGCGGTCCCGTAAGTACCCGGGTCCCAAGCCATGGAGCACCTTAAAAATAATCACTAGCACCTTGAATCGCACCCGGAAGGCCACTGGAAGCCAGTGCAGCTCGTGCAGGAGCGGTGTAATGTGGGAGCTCCGAGGAGCCCCCAAAATCACCTGCGCGGCCACATTCTGGACCAGCTGAAGCCTCCAGATGCTCTTCAAGGGGAGCCCCTTGTAGAGAGCATTGCAGTAGTCTAGACAGGAGATGACGAGGGCAGATGTGACTGTGCTCAACGCACCCCGATCCAGAAAGGGCTGCAACTGGTAAATCAGGTGAACCTGACAAAAACAGTAAAACAAAAAATTACGATAGTGTTTATTGTAGCTGGTGCTCCATGGACCACTCCAGTGGTTTACTAGGCTTTGGTTTCACCTCCCCTTTGGTTTTAAGGAGATTTGTGATAGGTATTGCGATCTTAGCAAATGCAGGAATAAATTGGCGGTAAAAGTTGGCAAACCCCAAGAAACTTTGCAGTTGTTTCCTGGTACGGGGAGGGGCCCATTCCAAGACAGCACGCACCTTCCCCAAATCCATTTCTATGCCATCAGGTGATATGCGATAGCCTAAATAGTCAATTTTTTCCTGGTGAAATTCACATTTGGACAGCTTGGCATACAATTGAGCCACTCAAAGCTTTTCCAGGATTGACTGCATTAGTTTTACATGCTCATCACGAGTCTCCATGTAGATAAGAATATCATTAAGATAAACTAACACTCCTTTGTATAAATGTTCCTGCAATACTTGATTTATCATTTGCATGAATACTGCAGGCGCCCCCTGTAGGCCAAATGGCAGGACATTGAATTGGAAACAACCCATCGGACAGTTAAAAGCAGCCTTCCATTTATCCCCTTTTTAAATTTGGACTTGGTAGTATGCTTCTCTCAGGTCAAGTTTCAAAATTTTTTTTCCTTTAGCCAGGTGGGCCAACATGTCCTTCATCAGGGGGAGGGGGTACACATTCTCCACTGAAATCGCGTTGAGATTTCAGTAGTCAACTACCAAGCGTAAGGAGCCATCATTCTTCTCCTGGAACAACACTGGAGCCGCCACCCGGGGCCTAGCAGGTTAGATGAAACCACGTTCCAAATTTTTATCAATAATCGCAGCTCTTCTAGTTCCCACAGTGTCATTGAGTACAGTTTTGGTTTTGGGAGTTTTACTCCTGGCAAAAGTTCAATACTACAATCTGTTGAGCGATGTGGGGGGAGCTCATCCGAGGCCTTCTCACTGAACACCTCTTTTAAGTCCCAGTATTCCTCTGGAATTTTCTCCTCCCCTTTCAGAATCTCAGTGCCAATGGATGCCAACTCCATGGGATTCTTGGTTCTCAATTGGGATTTCCCCTCCCCTTCTGGGTTTGGTCTGCATGTATGCGTAATGATCCCCTCCTCCAATTAACGTGGGGGTTCCATTTCCAGAGCCAGGCAAACCCAGTATTAGGGGGCGCTCCATCCCAAGAGCCACAATAAAACACAAAGTATCTTTATGCTTCCCTATTGTCATCTCTACTGGTTCCGTTATGAAGTGCGCAGGGCCGCCCCCGGCTACCGATCCATCCAATTGGCAAAAAGCTATGGGCGTTTTTAGAGTCTTTAACCTTAAGCCCAATTTCTCTACCACCTCTGAACTGATTATGCACCTTGTGCACCCAGAGTCTAACAAAGCCAACATGTCCCCTTCGGCTCCTGACATGGGTACCCTTAATCTCACTGGAATGGTCATAGGGCCCTTGTTTGGACTTACCAGTGAATCATCTTCTGATTTGGATTCTCTTCAGAAGAGATTGGAGTTCCCAGCTCCTCTCTTTTGGGAGGGGCGACCTCTACAACCTCCTCCACTTTAAGCACCATTTCACGAGGCTTGGCTCGAGGTTTCTCAGATTTTCTTCCTCCTCCTGGCACCCCCTTTGGTTCCAGCTTGGCATGCAGTGGTCCTAGGTTTTGAGGTTTTAAGCCTTCTTGAGGGCTGGTGGGAGGGAATTTCCTCAAGCCAACCCCCCCCCCCAGTGTTTGTTTTGGGACTGGTCAATTTCCACCTCTGCGGCCAGCACGTACCACTGCTGCAGCTCACCAAGGTCTCTTCTGGCAACACAGCATTGATAAACATCTTCATTCATCCCATTTTTAAAAACTTCTATCAGGGCTCCCTGGGACCAGCCTAGGATATGGCACGCCAGCTCTCTAAATTCCTGGGTGTAATCAGCTACTGATCTCTGCCCCTGATTTATGGTTTTCATCCTAATTCTAGCCTTGCGCTCAGCTAGAGGATCTTCAAACCTGGCACACAATGCTGTCATGAACTGGTCATAATTCAACAGTTGAGGGGCATTATCATTATGCAAAGTCACCATCCACTTTGCAGCAGTTCCCTCCAGAGCCCTGGTCACACATCTGACTTCGGCTGCTTCTGAGGAAAAATCCTGCCCATATTCCTGCATATGGCTCCAAACTTGTGCTTAGAAAAATCCTAACTCCTGGGGATCCCCTCCATATTTTACTTCCAGCGGAGGCACCTTCGGAGTTCTACGCCTTCTGGCAATTACTACCCCAGCCAGGGCCCCTGGGCTGCTGCTGCCTGTTGCGCTGGCCCAGGTTGATTTATGGGGGTGACTGCTCTGGTTCTTCTGCCTGGAACTACCTCCCCCTCTTCCTCCTCGTACCTTTGATCAGCTTGAGCCTCTCCGACAGCTTCATGTAGAAGGTGCATGGCTTGTGTTAGTAAGAAATTTCTTCTTTCCTTCTCTTGCCACGGCTCTTCCCTTCCTCACCGACGGGTTGTGGTCACTCCTGGAGGGAGCCTTTCCTCAGGATCCTTCCAACTGACTCCCAGGGACCATTTGGGCTTTGCAGCTGGGTTTTTGCCAAGACTTAGCTCTGCTAAGAAGTCGGCCTCCCCTGCTTCCTCCATCAACAGGGAGTCTGGTTCTCCAGTCCTCCCGGGTCTTCTTGGTTGCTGGCTGGATTAGACATTGTTTTCAAACCCCTCGGGAGAAAGTTTGTATTTCTCCAGGTGGGCCGGTAAAGTCAGATTCAGAATAATGTCAGCTGGTGCTCCATTCAAAATCCAAGAAAGAAATACTTAGACTCCATTTGTTAGAGAAAATATATCTTTTACTGGAAATCAAGTGGTAGCAACAAAACAATTCTGAATCTGAGAAAATGAGCGCATAAATCACATATACAAAGTGATGGCAACAGTTCCTACCCACAATAGTTCAATTCGCTTCTCCAATTAAAAGCGGTGCATAGCATCATGTGGGCATCTTCAGGTGGTGATGAGGCCTCCATCCGTTGACCTTTGCATTTTTTGATAAAGAGTTGCAGTTGAGCATAGCATAGAATAGAAACCTAAGCAAGACTCTCCCCCCCTCAACTTATACAGTTTCATTTCTTAATAACTCCAGCTCACTTCCCATAATCATGACCCTCTCCCTCCTCCCATTACTTATGACAGCAGAAAGATGCAAAGCAAAAAAAGAGAAGCAAAGGAAGAAAATCTTGAAAGCTGACACATTAGGTGGTAGTGTTGTGTTGGTAAAATTAATAGGGTATCTGTATTCTATCAGATATCCTAACAAAAATAGTTGTGCTATATCCTAACATAAAGACTTATTTCCAAAGTCTAAGTCTAAAATACCCTGTTATGTTGGAGGCTAGAAATTAAACAAACAAACAAACAAATAATAAATGAAAAATAATGATAAGAAAAAAGATATCTACACATTAAATTCATTTGAAAGAATGTTTTATTTTATACAAACATTTATGCAAATAACATGACACAAGCCATACATTGTCAAAATATATTTTCTCTTTGTTGCAAAATTCTTAGAGCAAACCTCCTCCTACTATATTCTCAGAAAGAAAAGCCTTTGTGTGACATATAATGGTAAAGCAATCTGTAAACTACCAAACCAGATAAAGAAGGAAAATATTTTCAACATGCAATAATTTCTCCAAAAATATGTACACTGCTTATGCATTTACTGAATTTCAATGCCCAAATACACATAATAAATCATTAGACAAATAAAATGTCCTATCATTTAGCAAAGTGGAGTAGCTACTTCTGGTACAGATAGTCCTCAGCTTACCACAGTTCATTTGATGACTATTCAAAGTTACAATGGCGCTGAAAAAAGTGACGTGACCATTTTTCACACTTACAACCAGTGCAGCATCCCATGGTCAATATGATTAAAAGCTTGCAACTGACACATAGTTTGCCACCGCCCTGGAGCCATGTAACTTTTTGTAACCTTTTGACTAGCAAAGTCAATGGGGAAGACAGGTTCATTTAACAATCATGTTATTAACTTAAAAACTGATGTGATTATTTAATAACTGTGGCAAAAAAGGTCGTACAATGGGGCAAAACTCACTTAACAAATATGTCACTTATCAATAGAAATTTTGGGCTCTGCTATGGTCATAAGTTGAAGACTATCTGTAGCTGGTTTAAAATGGAACAAAAGGGAAGCCAATAGTACTTTACACTGATTATTGCAAGACTTTGATGGATCCATCTTTGATGGATTGTTATTTGATCTATTTGAAAGATTTTCTTATCCTTCATCTTTTTTCCCATCTGAATTCAAAATTAAAATTGTCATGCAGGAAAAGGAGAGCAGGTGAGATTCGCCAATGTTTATGAGCAAATAAACTTACGGTTTTCAAATTAATGATTTCCCATTCTGCTGAAAGCATAATGTGATTAAATATAATATTCAGAAAAATATCATAAAGACTAAAGAGAAAGATTGTTCATTTTAATCTACATGTGTTTTCTTCTATTCTCTAGGTCTGTGTAGTATAGAGTAAGTGCAATATTATGATTAAAATTATTGATTGTGAGTAGGGAATCTGATCCTCAAACCCCTACTTAGCCATGGAAATCCACTGAATGGATTTCCAACATACTTCACAGGATTGTTCTTATGGTGATAGAATGCATGGAGATCACATAAAAGTCACCTTGAACTCTTAGAGCAGGGCTGTCAAACGCCCAGCCCATGGGCTGGATGAGTCACATATCCACAACTGGTTAGTGATGGGGAAAAAACGTCCTGATATGTCATGTGACATAGTTATGACAACATGGGTTTGACACCTATCTTAGAGGAAAGATGAGAAATAAATAAGACAAATAAATAAACCTACACATACTCACACACCCAAATCAGAAAAAGACAATGTACAGTAATGAAATGGAGATGGAATTCAAGAGGAGTGCCTTATTTTCAAGAAAAATATTTGCACGACTCTGAGAAACCTAGATGTCTTGATATATGAAAACCAATAATGGTGTAGTGTGAAGGTATGTGTTAGATAGAAGCATGAAGATTGATTTGTAGTCCTCCTTAGGCATAGAAGTTGACTGGGTAACTTGAGTTAGTCTTTTTCTTATCTCCACACTGCAGTTAAAAAAAACCTATACCAATCTATGTCAAACCACTGTGGTAGTTATATCATCATCATTATTCTGTACTGCTTCATGTTTAATTTGCAATCTCACTCTGAATATCAAAACCCTCCATAAAATTGAATTCAAATACTCATTACACATTGATATAGTAGACCATGCCATTCATCTATTAGGAGACAGAAAGCAGAAACAGCCAACCTACAATAGTCATGAATGTACATGCAAATTTTCAGTCTTTTATATAGATACAGAACAGGTTTTGCTGCTGCTACACCTGGAGCATTTTTGATGAATCAGGGAGAATGTGTTTAAGCAGAATGCTTCCATTATATTTGTTTAATTGCATAATTGCTTGTTGTCTGAATAATCTGTATCTTTCAAAATGTCCATTAATAAGTAGAAACTTGGCCTACTTCCTATTCCAATGCTCAGAGATATGCTGAATTTTCTTCATTCTGCCCCTCTGGTCAAGCAGTTTGTATTTCACCAAGTAGTCCTCAGTTTTCTTGTGGAAAGGTGGGAAGGTAGTATTTGCAGAGGCAAAATTAGATTTCTTGGACTGATGTATTGGAAGTTTGATAACTAGACAGAAGATAAAAACAGAAGTAATGAAGATAAATCAGGTGCTGTCATATTAAGCCCTATTATTCTTCAGCCCCTTCAGAAATATTTTAGACCATATATGAGAAAATAAGAACCAGATGTGTACATATACTGAACAGCGGGAGGAAAATGAGGACAAAAGAGGATTGTTAGGTTTCTTTAAGAATCCAAACTATTTGGTTTACAATATATGGTTGTAAGTCATGATGATTCATCATTTTACTGAAGCCAGGATACTGATTGGTTGCAAGAAGTAGTATTACTATAAAGCAGGAAGCCAGAGAGCTCAATCTCTCCATATCTCCATATCTCTACATCTTTCTCCATTGATGTGTTTGAGCTATGGTATTGCTGTTTTGCCTACTGACAATGATGGTTAGTTTTCTACTGTATTGACTGATGAACTGTGTATGAATATTGGACTGAATTTTGGACTATGTCTACATCCTGTATATAAAACCTTTACTTTAATACCCTTCAACTTCTGTGGTTGTTTGACTTTATGCTCATTGCTACAACTTTGCACACTGCTTTTGTTTGCTGCATACTCCTTGTAACCAAGGAAATTCTGCTAATACTTAACATTGGTTATGGCCCAGACCCAGTGCCAAGCCCAGTATCAGGCCCAGTGTCAAAGGTGGTTAGCATGAACTGAGTGAGTCACTATACATAAGATTCATTGTGGTATATGATTGATGTAAAGATGGCACAAGAACATTTGTCCAGCTTAGGTATGATTACCCGGTTGGATGGCACCAACTACATTACCTGGTCCACCAAGTGCAGTTTGCTCTTGAAGAGAGAAGTATTATGGAATGCGGTGGTCGATCCACTGGATATAGAAGCTTTGGATACATCGAACGATGCTGACTGAAAGAAGTTAGATGATTTTGCCAGAGACGAGAGAGCTTTGTGCATTATTGGACTTACTCTTGGTGATTCACAACTTGTGCATGTTCATGGTGTGGAATCTGCAGCCGAATGCTGGAAGACCCTCAAGAAGCTCTATGTTAGAGACAGTGTTGGTTCTCATATTAATCTAACATGAAAGCTGTGTAGAGCGTGTATGCGTAAAGGCGATGATATGCTTGCTCATTTGGAATATATGAAGAGAGCTCTACAACAACTTTATGAACAGGAGATAATTTTCTCTGAACTTCATCAAGTCTATATTATCCTTTCATCTTTAGATGACTCTTACGATGACTATGTATCTTCACTTGAAGTGTTAGACAAGGAAGAAATGACTTTGACTAACATAACAAGGAGGCTAATAGAAGAGTCAAGACAGTGAAAGGACAGACAACAACTGAGACAAGATGACCAACCTATGGCTGAGGAACAAGCTACAGTTTATGTTGTTAAAAATGTTATGCATGTGGGATTAAGGGTCATTTGGCTAGAAATTGCAAGAAAAAAAATACACAGGGTAGAAAATTGAAAAAGAAAAGCAGTAATTTAGCTGTGTGTAATACTGGTTCAGCAGGAAACCATGATAAATGGGTTGTAGATAGTGGAGCACATTGTATTACTAATAGAAAGCAACAGTTTGTTCAAATAGAGAACAGTGCTCAAAGTATTTCACTGGCTAATGGCTGGAAGCTCAAGGCTTCAGGACAAGGTAATGCATTCTGTTCTTGTCTAAATGAGGAGTTGTCCATGCTATATGTACCTAGCACGAGATATCAGTTGTTATCAGTGAGTGTACTGATAAAAGCGGGATATACAATAACATTCAAAGGGTTAGAATGTGTACTAAATAAACAAGGTAAGTATTTTACAGCTTAACTTGATAATGGCTTGTTTATGTTACAAGATAACCCAGTTCTAAACACTAAGATGGGCTTTGAGAACAGAAAGCCACATGACGAATGTATTCATCTATTACATAGACGTATGAGGCATGTTATTTTTAAAGCATTAAGAAGAACTGTGGAATTATCAAAAGGTATCAGGATAAAGCTCTGTAATCACTATGTAGATTGCAATGTTTGCAACAGGGAGAAGAGTACAATAACTCCTGCTAATAGAACAAATGGTTTTAAAGCCAGTGAGCCTCTACAACTGATAGTAGTAGACTTAATTGGTCCAAAGGAACCCAGCTTTGGAGGAGCAAGGTATATATTAAGTATTGTAGATTTATATTCTCAATATGGGTTTTGTTATTTAATGAAAAGCAAGGCTGAAACATGTCAGAATTTTACAAATTGTTTGAGATTTGTGGAAAGAAAGACAAAACGTAAAGTCATGACATTAGTGACTGATAATGGGTCAGAGTTCACTAACAATAAGTTCGTAGCCATGTTGAAGAAGGAAGGGATAGACCATAAGTGGTCTATGCCTTATAGAGCTATTGCGAACAGAGAGGTCAGACATTACAAACCATGGTTAGAGCTATGCTCAGTGATTCTGGTTTAGATATGAAACTGTGGGGAGAAGCTACAAAATGTGCTAATCATATCCTAAATAATGTAGTCCACACAGCAACAAATGAATTGCCGTTTGTTTGCTGGCATGGTAGACAACCAGATCTCAGTTATCTCCATGTATTTGGTACCCCTGCATGGGTACATATCCCAGCTCAGCTGAGAAGCAAAGAGCAATCTAGGGCTAAAAAACTGATTTTTGTGGGATACGAATCTAATCACAGGTCATTTTGATTTTGGGAACCAGGCACAACTAAAATTTATCATAGTGCTAATGCGAAGTTCCTAGAGCACATAGGATGGGAGAAAATAGATCAGGATTATGTCATTGTAGAATCAAAGGTACCAATTAAGGATAATGATAATAATGAATCTGTAGAAGAAACACTAAGTGATGATTCAGATATAGAGGAATCCTCTGTCTTTGTGAAAGAGGAAGAAGTAGATGAAAGCTTGATAGGGGAGGTAAAAGAGGAGTTTACTCAGGTGACTAGTCCAGTATTACCCAGAAGGACTACTAGAGTGTCACGACCTCCTGATAGATACCAGGCTAATGTTGCTAAGCAAATAGGTCTTGATCCTTTTAACTATGAAGACATTAAGTCTTACTCTGAGAAAGAGCGAGTAGCTTGGAATGAAGCTATGAAAAAAGAATTAAAGTCATTGACTGAATTGAAGGTATTTGATGAAGTTAAACTTCCAAAAGGTGAAAAGGCAATTGGGTGCAGATGGGTTTATAAACTTAAAAAGGATATGGAAGGAAATGTGATCCGTAAGGCACGCCTAATCGCTCAAAGTTTTACTCAAACAAAATTAGACTACAATGAAGTTTTTGCTCCAAGCCTAAAGGCTAGCACTTTAAGAGCAGCGCTAGTATGGGCAGCAAAAAACAAATATGTAGTGAATCATATAGATGTTGAAACGGCGTACCTGCACATACCTTTACAACATACTATATATATGAAAAAACCTTTGGGAATAGATAATAATAGGAAGGAAACTGTTTGGCTACTGAAGAAGAGCCTATATGGACTTAAACAATCAGGCCATGAGTGGAATAAATGCATAGCAAAAGAACTAAACAAAATAGGTTTTGAGAGTGGTTTGGCAGACCCATGTCTATTAAAAAGAAAAAAGAATGGGGTGTTAGAATTTTTATTACTGTTTACTGATGATATTGCCATAATCACTAAGACTATGCAGGAAACTGAGGACACAATAGACAGTTTGCAAGCAAAGTTCAAGATAAGAAAACTAGGGGAAATTAAACACTATCTTGGACTTGATATATGTAAGATACATATCACAAGTGGATAAAATAATCACTTTATTAAAAAGGTATAACATGGACCAATGCAATATTTAAGATATCACAAGTGGATAAAATAATCGCTTTATTAAAAAGGTATAACATGGACCAATGCAAAATTTCCAAAACTCCTATGCGGAAGGAGTTTAACAATGATAACACTGATAGTCCTATATTTGATAAGGAAATCTATCAGTCCTTAATAGTTTGTCATATTTGGGAAATTGGTCAAGGCGGATATAGCTTATAGTGTAAATCAGTTGGTATATACTGATATACCAACTGATTTATATATATATAACCAAAGGGGAGAATGTTAGGTATCTTTAAGAATCCAAACTATTTGGTTTACAATATATGGTTGTAAGTCATGATGACTCATCATTTTACTGAAGCCAGGATACTGATTGGCTGCAAGAAGTAAAATTACTATAAAGCAGGAAGCCAGAGAGCTCAATCTCTCCATATCTCTATATCTCCATATCTCTACATCTTTCTCCATTGATGTGTTTGAGCTATGGTATTGCTGTTTTGCCTGCTGACAATGATGGTTAGTTTTCTACTGTATTGACTGATGAACGTGTGTATGAATATTGGACTGAATCTTGGACTATGTCTATATTCTATATATAAAACCTTTATTTTAATACCCTTCAACTTCTGTGGTTGTTTAACTTTATGCTCATTGCTACAACTTTGCACACTGCTTTCATTTGCTGCATACTCCTTGTAACCAAGGAAACTCTGCTAATACTTATCAAGGATAGAAATAGAAAAAAGCTTAGATGCATAGCTTGTAGTTACTTAACTTAGAATATTTCTAAATTTAAAATTCTAACATAACTAAAGAGCATATTATTTTAATAATTCTGAATATTTGCACTGAACCCATAAACTGTGATAGAGAAACACACATATGTATTGATATACAAAAGTAAAAGAATCTTGATTGTCTTTATCATGAGAGCAGTACAAGGAAAATAGTGAAGAAATGCTATGCAGTCTTGCAGATTTGAGCATAATGTAGCAACTGTCTGCAAATCTTTAACACATCAGTGTAATGAACTGGAAATAGTGAAATAAGCAAAAAAAATTCCTGTTTTCTTAAATAAAATAGTAGAGAGTGTTCTTCTATCTACAACAGTTTAGAAGCCAGGAAATAACTTTTATGAAAAATGGAAAGGAGAAAAAACTGAAATTTAGGAAAAGAAGTGCTAATGAAGAGGAACAAGCCTAGGAAACAGCTAAACTATTTGGGCTGGGCACTGAACTAAAGAGGAGTGTATTAGCAATTGCCAACATTCCAGAAATACAACTGTAATCACAATCTGGACTGGTTAGATCAAGGGTATCAAACTCTATTTCATTGAGAGGGCTGCATTAGGGTTATATTTGACCCCAATTTGTGGGACTGGTATTAGTGTAGCCAGGGTGGATGTGGCCCGATCACGCCCACTTCAGGAGCACCTGTGGTGACCAAGGGCTAAGGCAGACTTCCCTCAGACCAAGGGCTAAGGCAGACTTCCCTCACTCTCATTATAATCTCCTTCCTTCCTTCCTTTTCCTTCTCTCTTCCTTCTCCTTTCTTCTTCCTTCCTCTCATTTTTCCTTGCTGTCTTCCCATCTTTCCTTTTAATTCAAATGGGGACAAGGCTACAGGTTGTTCTTAAAATTTCTGATTATAATAAATGAATTTCAAAACTTCAGCAGCCATTAGTTCAGCAGAATGCGAATTCCCACAATTGGATTTTCTCTTTTCCAATGAGATCCTGTGGGATGGGGATACTAACAGAAACACATTTGGGTTTTTCCTGCCTGATAGTAGAACTAAAAGCCATTGGAGAAATGCCTTACTTGCACCTCAAAAATAACATTGAAGAATACCATCCATCCATGCACTAGCAAAAGAAAGGTGCAGTGCATGGACAGATGGCAGTAATTTTACTTTTTCTTGCTCTGTAGAAACATTCTTGCCAAGAAAGAAGGTGAATTGATTTAGAATGCCTTTCTTCTAAAAGATCACACATGAATCCACTGGCCAAAAGAATTACAGTCACCAAAATACAAGCCAGGACACCAAAAAAGGAAAATGCACATTGTTCCAGTCTTATTCTCTCGGACTTGGAAAGCAGGCAATGGCAAACATTGTCACAAAAAGTGTAGAGACTTGTTCAGACAATAACCAGGAACTGACTTAAATCCTCCTCCCTGCCCAACAATAGCCACTTACAATTAAAAATTATGTATCGAATAAATAATGGCAAGAAAGAAAAAATATATAGGTCATGAAATTCTATGTTCTATTTTGGAGCCAGTGTTATGGTTACTATATTTGTATAATTAATACATTATATTGATTTCTGTACTAACCCACAGGAAATACATTGCTAAGCACTATTTATGGCATTTTCTCAAACTGATACCATGTCTATTGGGAAATGTAGAAGATGAAGTCCAGTCATGAAGTAGGAAATATTTATTTAAGGGGTCAGTCATGTAATCTGAATTAAAGTAATCATATTGTCGGGCTTCGTGAAACGACTTGCTTGACAGCATTGGAAGATTAAGAGCTTGAGGGAGATGAAACAAAAGCAAACATTGCTACCAGATGATGCTGACTAGTTTAGATTAATGAGGGGGGAATACAAACATTTCATTACATATCCACAATTGGCAATGCAGCATTAACGACAAGGAACATCATACTAATAAATTCATAAAGACAGCTTTTGGCAGGGTGGGTAAATAAATCAAGAGAGAGCAACTGCCGGAACGGGAGGAGTAAGGGGTAATTGGGAATTGTGGCTTAGTTAGTACGCGATGTAGATCATAGAATTATAGTGTTAATAGGGTAATTGGGACGGAGATAGACAGCGATTAGGTGGGTGGGGTGAAGGGATAAATTACACTGAAAGATGATTGATTTCCGTGCTAACCTTGTTCAGTTTAACAGTGCTTGCCGGTTACTGTACTAGGAACAATAAAAAAAGAATACAAATCTATCTGTTTGCAATTTCTTACCTAGGATTCAAAGAACCACGGCTAAGACTTATATTTGTTTAATTGAATAGGCATTCAAATACAGTTGGAACCACTAACCTGGCAAAGTTAGCTGATCTGTGCAATTAGGAACAGATGCCAGTTTCATAAACTGTTTTGAACCTGTAAGAATAAAAACAGATGAGTTATTGCTATGCCTTCTACAAATCATTTTATTATATGTCAATATATTCATATTTATTTCCTCTCCATTGCTACAATAACAGAATTAAAAGCCAAATTGCTGATGTCACAATAGTTAACATGATTAAGGTACCATGATCTGGCTGCAAAATACTGGATGACTACTAGATTCCTATTATCTAGTTTTTTTTTCACTAGTTCTATTTCAACTTTCAGATGATTTCAGATAATACCATACCATGTTTTGCACTATGCTTTTCTATCTGTCTCAGAAATCTAAACAGGATGTGCAAGCGTTAATCATTTTTCTTTCCAAATGGTGGGGAAGGGAAAAGGGAGCATGAGACCCAGAATAACTTTTACAGGTTGCAGAAGAACTCCATAGAAACTAGGTTCTATCTAGTGTAATTATTTGGGATTGCACTAAACCTGCTCACTTTTTTCCCACTAAGATGATTGCAACCCCAAATATGACAAAGGACAGCAAACTCAGCATGGTCAGATTATTGTAACACAGAACATTCAGTACTTTAAGAAGCCATGATAAATAGGGACTAAATAATAGAAGCATTTTGAGGAAGTATAGCCAATGGTGAGAAATGTTAGAAAATCTGTTGTTCACTTCTATCTTAATGAATATAGTTGAACAATGAAATCAAGATATCCCATAACACTTTGCATTGTATTTTCAGAATCACAATCAGAATAGAGCTGGAAGGGATCCAGTCTCCTGGCTCAAGTAGAAGATCCTATACCATTTCTGACAAGTGACTGTCCAGTCTCTTCTTAAAAACCTCCAGTGATGAGGCAGCCACAACTCCTGAAGTCAAGTTTTTTTCATTGTTTAATTGTTCTCACTTAACAGTTCAATTGAAGTTTCTGTTCAATTCCAGGTTGCTTCTCTCCTTGATTGTTCCATCCATTGTTTCTTGTCCTGCCCTCTGGTACTTTGGAAAATAAATTGACCCGCTCCTCTTGTGGCAGCTTCTCAAATACTGGAATATTGGTATCATGTCCTTCCTAGTCCTTTTTTCCTCTAGACTTGCTAAACCCAAATCCTGCAACCAGTCTTCATAGACTGGTTTTAGTCTTCAGCCTTTAATCATCTTAATTGCTCTTCTTCACACTTTTCCAAAATCTCATCTTTTTTATCATGTGGTGATCAACACTGGGTGCAGTATTCCAGGTGTGGTCTTACTAAGGCTTTATAAAGTGATACTAATACTTCATGTGATTTTGATTCTATGCGTCTATAAACATACAACCAAGGATTGTATTAGCTTTTTTGGCTGCTGCCGCACACTGCTAACTCAAGTTTAACTCATGTTTAAGTGATTGTGCACTAAAACTCCAAGATTCCTCTCATCATTACTGTTTTTGAGCCTGGTAGTACCTTTGGTTTTTTCTGCCCAGGTGTCAAACCTTGCTTTTCTCCACATTAAATTTTATTTTGTTGGATAGAGCCCATTGTTCAAGTCTGTCAAGAAACTATAGCTTAACCCACCAAAAATATAACTGTAAAAGACAGACCAGAAATAAAAGTTAAAATAAGCAGAAAAATAGTAAGAGAATACCTATCAGATCTTGATGAACACAAATCACTGGGGCCTGATGGATTACATCCCAGAGTTTTAAAGGAACTGGCAGAGGTCATCTCAGAACCACTGCGCCATATCTTTCAAAAATCCTGAATGACTGGAAAAGATCTGATGTGGTTCCCATCTTCAAAAAAGGAAAAAAACAGACCCAAGAAACTATAGACCAATCAGCCTAACAACAATATCTGGGAAGATACTGGAAAAGATAATAAAAAAAACAGATCTGCCAACATCTAGAAACAAGGAAAGTAATAACTAGCAGTCAGCACGGCTTTGTTAAGAACAGATCATCCCAAACCAATCTTATTTCATTCTTCAACATAGTGACTAAATTAGTAGATCAGCAAAATACTGTGGACATAATATATTTAGACTTCAGCAAGGCAGTTGACAAAGTAGACCAAAACCTACTTCTTAGTAAGCTAGAAAAAAGTGGAATAGATAGCACCACCACCAGATGGACTCGCAACTGGCTGACAAACCATATTCAACAAGTAGTCCTTAATGGGTCTAAGTCTACATGGAGGGAAGTAAGCAGTGGGGTGCCACAAGGCTCCGTCTTAGACCCAGTACTCTTCAATATCTTCATTAATGACTTAGATGAGGGAATAGAAGGGGAACTTACCAAATTTGCAGATGATACTAAGCTGGCAGGAATAGTTAACACCCAAGAAGATAGGCTCAAGATCCAGATGGATCTTGACCGACTAGAACACTGGGCCATATCTAACGAAATGAAATTCAATGTAGAGAAAAGTAAAGTCCTACACTTAGACAAGAAAAACCAAAAGTACACATATAGACTGGGTGAAACCAGGCTCAATAGCAGTAACTATGAGAGGGATCTTGGAGTCTTAGTGGACAACCAGCTAAATATGAGCCAGCAGTGTGCAGCAGCAGCCAAAAAAGCTAATGCAATCCTAAGTTGTATTAACAGAGGGATACAATCAAGATCAAGGGAAGTACTAATACCACTCTATAAAGCCTTAGTAAGACCACACCTAGAGTACTGCATCCAATTTTGGTCACCACATTATAAAAAAGATATTGAGACTCTAGAAAAAAGTACAGAGAAGAGCAACCAGGATGATTAGGGGACTGGAGGCTAAAACATACAAAGAACGGTTACAGGAACTGGGCTTGGCTAGTCTAGTAAAGAGAAGGACCAGGGGAGACATGAGAGCGGTCTTCCAATATTTGAGGGGCTGCCACAGAGAGGAAGGGGTCAATCTATTTTCTAAAGCACCTATAGGCCAGACAAGGAATAATGGATGGAAACTGAACAAGGAGAGATTTAACCTGGAAATAAGGAGAAACTTTCTGACAGTGAGAACAATCAACCAATGGAACACCTTGCCCTCAGAAGTTGTGGAAGCACCATCACTTGAGACTTTCAGGAAGAGATTGGACTACCATTTGTCAGAAATGGTGTATGGTCTCCCGCTTGGGTGGGGGGTTGGACTAGATGACCTACAAGATCCCTTCCAACTCTGATTATCTGTTATCTTGTTTTGGATCCTAAGCGTCTTCTGGGTTTGGCTATTCCTGGCAGCTTTAGTGTCATCTGCAAATTTGATGACTTCCGCTTCTATTCCCTCATTTAAGTAATTTATGAAAATATTGAATATTACTGGGCCTAAGACAGAACTTTGTAGTAGCCTTCTGCTTACTTCCCTTCATGTAGAAGGGTAATAATTACTTTAATTAATAGTAATTAAGGACTACTTATTGAGTGGTGGTTATGCTGTTTATCCCACATTTTTCTAGCTTACCAAGAAATAGGCTGTGCTCCATTTTGTCAAATGCCCTGCTATATGCCAAATGCCAAAATATACTATGTCCATAGCATTTTGCTGGTCTACTCATTTAGTCATTTTGTCAAAGAATGAAATTAGATTGGTTTGGCATGATTTGTTTTTAACAAACATGCTGGCTACTAGTTGTAACTATTTGTTTTAGATATTCATAAATCTTTTTTTATTATTGTTTTTTATTTTTATTATTTTTTCCAGTACCTTCCCAGGTATTTGATGTTCAGCTGATTGGACTGTAGTTTCCTGGGTCTCTTTTTTTCTGTTTTTGAAGATGGAAACCACCTCAGGTATTTTCCAATCCTCGTAGTTCCCCAATTCCCCAAGTTTGTCTAAATATATGATATAATGGTCTACCAGTTTTCAGAACTCTGGGTTTAATCCATCAGGTCCCAGTGATTTATATTCATCGTCAAACAAGTATCATCCTTTTCTTGTTTATTTACATTTTTATTTCTAGCTTGTCTTTTACAGTTATGTTTTTGGTAGTTTGTCTATAGTTTCATTTTGTGTGAAGACTGATGCAAAAAATGAGAAGCAGGTCTATTTTTTCTCTTCTGCCTGTTACTTCCTTGCTATCTTCTCTCTTTGGTGGACCGATTGTTTCCTTGACTTTTTTTCTTGTTATTTATATGTTGAAAGAAACCTTATTGTCTGACTTTTGTTGCAAGTTTTTGTTCATTCTGAGACTTTGCTTTCCTGATTTCATGTTTTGTTTTCATCTGTTGCCTACTCCTATCTTAATGAGTATAGTTGAATTGAATTAAGATATCCCATCATAGTTTGCATTGTACATTAAGAGACCCAGATAAATCTACACAGGTGTTTCTCAATATTTTTTAAAATGTACTTAGAAAGCATGCTAACTTGAAGAAAATGGTTTCTACCAGTAGTATTTTTCTCATTTCAGGAAAATTCAGATTTTATTGCTACTAATAGCATGAGAAAGAGACATCATTGTAAAATTTAGGGAAAGATTTCTAGACTGGCTCTCTTTTCCTTTTAAAAATCATTTTCATTATCCCAATGTTTTGCTCCCAAATCCTCAGAATCAAGTTCAAGGTAATCAATGTTCATCCACATATGCCTAAAACATAGGGATAGAAACAGTCAATCAGTGCACTCTTCAATTGACCAATAGAAATGTATTAAAATAAAAAGAATTCCAAGCACCGGCCTAAACCCCTCTATGTTCTTCTACTTTGTTTTGTCTAGCCACTTTGATAGCCAAGACATCATTCCTGAGCATGTTTATTTAAACAGCAAAAATTATAGGATGAAGCAGAAATTATAGGATGATAGCCCGGGAATCAGGGAATAAGATAAGATTTCCCTGTAAATCTATATTAATTCAGCTGCCAACTTCTGAGGAACTCCTCTATGGTCATGGAAAACTGGATTCATTTTGGTAAAAATAAGATGATCCAGCTGCTGTATATGCTAAGCGCTACTTTCTTAGATATAAACAAACAGAGCAGGAATTCAATACAAAGGAATATTTCATTGCTTTTATTTGATAATAACATGAACATACAGGAATACACTTACAGAAAAACCAAAAAGCTGCGAAATTAATTTATCTATTTAGAGATGACATGCCTTTTCTTCAAAATTTAAAAAAGATACAATAAATACATTTTTTCTAAAAAGAATACTTACAAGTATTGAAAATATACATGCACGTCTACAAGCCACATATTTTGAGCCAAAATAGGAACAACAAACCAAGGATATTTACTTTGGAAACAGAGTTGTCCTTTTTTTTTAGCAATGAATTCATATGAGCTTTGTCTTTTTGGATGCTCATTATCCCCTTCCAAACATCTTTCTTTGGAAAATTATTGTAGATGATATGCATCCACATTTTATTAAAGCATAATCATTTTACATGTACAAATATGTCAGATCAATCTTGCCCAATCTTATGCTATTAGAAGCTTTGGAATAAATCCCAAATTACTATGCCAGGTTCATGTTGGCTAGAAATCTAGATGGTAATCTAAAATATCTATGTCAGGTTGGAAAGTAAAACATTATGTATACAATAATTAGGAATACAATTGGGACATATGGGAAACCAAGTGTATTATATATTCAGTTTTTGTTACATATATAAAATCTGGAAAATGGCCCTATCCATTGTATATTCCAGATAATATGAAACAAAATGCTAATATGTATTTGGATTTTTCTTGATGTCAACCTAAGGTATAAAATAATTGATGAGATTCTTTTCTTTTCTCTATTTCCTTGACAAAAAGATATTGACTCCATTTATTTTAAGTGCTATTATAGTAATCTTAGGATAAGCATTAGATAATGCAAGTGGGAATATGCCTGATTTTATAAAATAATATAATAATCATATTGCAAATTTAAATGATGCCTCATTGTTTCCATATTAGATCACATTATGGAAGAATGGCATCTGAATATAGGGACTTTAGAAGAACCTAGCACTATGAGTCCAGAATTAGTTTTTCAAAATCATTAACTACATATTTCTGGAAAATTTGCAAGTAGAAATGAAAGCATACTTTCTTTTTTGACTTCCAATAGATGGTTTTGAATGGGCAGAGGAAAGTTGCCATGAGTCTGATCCATTGTCAGACAAATTGTTCAGGAATCTGCCTGAGCAGCTATACTAATAGCTATCATTATATTGTATGGAAGCAGATTCTCCAATTAAATTATATATTGTGTGGTGTACTTTTTATCTGCCCTGAAAAAATTCTTTCACTTTATAAAATTACACATAATTCTTATAAAGTATCAGAATTAATGGCAGAATTTACATATCTTTTGCAAATGTTGTCTTATCCAAACATCTAGCTGGGTAGGCTTTTCTACAATAGTTTCTGGCTACATTTCCACCCCCACCATAAATTCTAGTTCCTCAAATGTAATGTAATAGGATTGGTTAAATTTAAGCATTGTCCAAACTTTAAATTGATCCTGAATCAATTTAAATGAAATTAAATGAAACCAAATAAAACAAAAAGAATTTAGAAAAGGCATTTTAAAAAGCAACAAACTAAAATTGATGATCAGCTGGTTAACCATACCCAATTCCCCAATAAATCTGATGGGGAGGTAGTCCAATCACCCTAATGCAAGACCTGGAAGAAAAAATGGTTTTCCAGAATGCCACATGAGAGCCACATGAAAATCTGTGAGAATTTTATTCCAGAAGATAGGCTCCATGACAGAGATTTCTTCACTTCTGGTGTAGCACTAGAAGACATTATTTAATTGAAGGAATTAAATTCCAAATTCTTTGGCTCACACTTTTCTGGGCAGGCAACACAAGAGATATGTAAGCAGATCTTATGCCATATAAGGCTTTATTCATGCAGAATGTACTTTGGATTAAAAACAGACACCATCACAAAAACCTTTTTTATAGCAAATGATACAAATCTTTGATACGAGCCACTTTTTAAATAGTTTTTATAGTTTTGACTATTAGAAAAACAAACACAGTGGCTGCAACTTTACTTGCTAAGCAGCTTGGAGAAGGCAATGGTGCTTCCCATCAACCTGATCAATAGAGTGTCTCCTGACATTTTCTCAATTATATAATGGTGTATGAATAATTTAATTTGTTTGATGTCCTTTTTCAGCAGAAAAAAATGATTCACAAAAATCTGATAGATATTCATCAAAACTTGGTTTCATAAAAATTGTCCAATGCTGCCAAATGCATAGTGAGATTAGTTTGAATCAGAAATCTATTGCTATCACAGTGAAAATTCTGAAAATGACTTCCAAAAATCAGGGAATTGCATATCCAACTGTAGTGGTTTCATTTGATACCTTCTTTACAGCCAAAACTGAAAGAAACAGATCAGATTGACCAAAACCTGAAAACTAAAAGGCTCATAAACACTTAAACGTATATTCATTCATACAATAAACGCCATTGCAAAAACCAATCCCAACCAGAAAAAACTTCACTCAAGACCAGACTTATCCATACTGCAAAGAATCCGCTCCCATGAACTCCTCACAGACCACAAAAACAGTCTAGACAATGGAGAAAAGGACCTATACATTGACTACTGAGCTGATTGCATCAAAAGAAAGTCACACAACCCACAACTCTGCATCCAACTCCACATCACTCACAGCTAAGCCCGCCAGCCCCTAACTACCTCTATTCCAATCACAACTGGCCTTAAATGTAAGCTACTCAATGCAAGAAGCCTTGTAAATAAAATAGCTGAATTTCTCCTCTTACTAAATACAGCTAAATTCGACATTATATTTCTCTGTGAAACATGGCTCAACACATCTCTCCCTGACTCCATTACCACAGTAATAGACTATCATGTTTACCAATCAGATCATGAAATCCGTAGAGGAAGTGGTATTGCTCTCTTCTATAAAAAGTCCCTACATCTAAAAAACATCCAAGTTACCCAGGAGCTTGCTATTCCTGAGACCATCATCTGTGAACTGTCCTTAAATATCACATTTCAGTACTTACTATGTTACAGAGCCCCTGATTATGACATTGAACGTATAAACAAGCTAAATACATTACTAACATGGGCAGCATCCTGCCCACACGCTTTTATCTTTCTTGGTGACTTCAATCTACCTCATATTAACTGGACCCTTAACGAATGTACAACTGAACCCACACATGCAACCTTCTACAATGCAGTAACAAATCTGGGACTAGAACAACTAGTAACCAACAACACTAGACTTAACAACTGCCTCGATCTCATGTTCTGCAATAGTTTGAATTCCATTTATGGAATACAAAATTAAAGAACCCTTTTCCAACAGTGACCACAACATGATTGACTTTTGACTCAACATATGTCCACACAAAAATCATCACAATGACGGAATCCCCAATTAAAACTTCAAAAAAGGCAACTATGATCTTATAAACAGCAATCTCTCATCCCTTGATTGGCAATTTCTATTCTCTGGATGCAATACTGTAGAAGACCATTACAACATATTTTTACTAGAAGTCAAAAGAATCATCAAACTATATGTACAAATAACAATTTCCAAAACCAGAAAAAACAAATTACCCATAACAATAAGGAAGCATCAATCCAAAAAGAAATCACTTTGACAGAAAAATAAATCTGATCACGTTGCCAACTTCAAAAGCCAATACGAAAATTTATGCCACCAGATAAAGACTGAATGCACCAATTATCACATAAAACAAGAAGAAAACCTTCTATGCATCAATTCCACCCGCGCTTTCTACAATTTTGTTAACAACAAACTAAAAGACTCAAGGTCCATCCCAACCCTGAAAGGACCAAATGGTAAAGACTGCAACAACGAAACTATTAAAGCCAACCTCTTTAACACATTCTTTGGCTCAGTATTTGTAAACAGCAAAGGATCACGCCCAGTATTTCCTTGTCAGGGCAAAGCAATAGACGCAATCTACATAGACTTCTATAAAGCCTTTGATTCAGTAGTACACGACAAATTACTCCTAAAACTAAAATCTTATGGTATCTCTGGACACCTGCATAACTGGATAGAAGCATTCCTGTCAAACAGACAACAAATAGTCAAAATTGGGAGCGTCCTATCAAATTCTGTACCTGTCAACAGTGGTATCCCCCAAGGCAGTGTTCTAGGACCAACTCTTTTCATACTCTACATAAATGACCTCTGTGATCATATTAAGAGCATCTGCGTTCTCTTCACTGATGATGTAAAGCTATTCAACACCACAGACAATACTGCTACCCTTCAACAAGACCTTGACTATGTATCAGAATGGTCAAACAAATGGCAACTTCAAATCTCAACAAATAAATACTCTGTACTACATATTGGCAAAAAAAATCAGAAAATAAAATACAGGCTGAATAGTCAAGACCTTGCTGATGATCCAAACTCTGTTAAGGATCTTGGAGTACTCATCTCTAATGATCTAAGTGCTAGAGCCCAGAAATATTTCACAAGAAGAATTCTCCACTCCTCTACTCGTTGCAGAATATCTTATGGCACCAGACTCGAAATTCTAGACCTAGAAAACCTAGAGCTACACCACCTTCAGTACAATCTAAGTATAGTATATAAAATCATACATTGCAATATCCTACCTGTCAATGTATACTTCAACTTCAACCATAACAACACAAAAGCAAACAATAGATACAAACTCAAAGTTAATCACACCAAACTTGATTGCAGGAAATACGATTTCAGCAACAGAGTGGTCAATGTCTGGAATACTCCACCTGACTCTGTGGTTTCTTCCCCAAACCCCAAAAACTTTAACCTTAGACTGTCTACTATTGACCTCACCCCTTTCCTAAGAGGAGGCGTGAATACGTGCACCAATGTGCCTACCGTCCCTGTCCTATTGTTTCTTTTATTTTTTATTTTTCTTATATGTATCCATGTATTCATAACTATAGTTTTACTTATATCTATTATCTTGTAAGCAATTGACAAAAATAAATAAATAAAATAAGTAAATAATTTTGGGCACATATGCTGACAGCGCAATCTATCTTCATGGTTGAAATCAATGCATTAGGCTAGAATTTTAACATTAATCTGAAAATAGATCATGATGCTTTGAACTTCTCGAAATCTCACAAATGTTCTAATATCTCTATAATACTAATTATAATATAATTTTAATAATATTATTATTATTATACTAATTATAATACTAATAATCTCTGCTGGGCCCCTGGTCAAAAGGGCCCAGCAGAGATTATACTACCTGAGGCTTCTCAGAAAACAACGACTGAATGAGAAACTGCTGGTGATCTTCTACCGCTGCATCATAGAGAGTATTTTAACATACTGCACCTCTGTATGGTTTGCCAATTGCACAGTGGCAGATAGGAAAGCACTCCAGAGAGTTAATGTCATTTCCCAGAAGATCATTGGTTGCCCTCTCCCTTCTTTGGAAGAGCTTTATAGCTCCCGCTGCCTTAAGAAAGCTCAAAACTTTCTCAAAAATCCATCTCATCCTGGGAACCCTTTTTTTAAACTATTAATATCTGGCAGAGGGTACAGAATAATAAAAACAAGGACAAATAGGCTGAAAAACAGCTTCTATCCCAGGGCAGTAGTTCTTTTGAATTCTGCTGTATAGTGCAGTGTTGGTGTGGTGTTGGGGGGTTCCGGTTCAATGGGTGATGGGTGAAGGATGTGTGTTTGTGTTTATTTTCATGATCACGGTCATGATTTGCACTGAAGATGGTGTTTGATTTCATTGTGTGTGGTACAATGACAATAAACTAAACTAAATAGACCCATATTTCTCTCTGTATAAGACATATGCTGAAAAACAATACAAAAGAAAAGAATGGGGATTTCTGCCTTCCTGTTGCATATAACTTATAATTATTTTGGTTAAACAAGGGTAAACTCCTGACATGTTAATCAGAATCATAGACCAACTATACTACCTCTCTCTCTCTCTCTCTCTATCTTTAGTGTAGTGTAGTATATATATTTAGCTTGGCAAGCACTGATTTAGCAGTGCTGTACTGCACTGTACTGTACAGTGCAGTACAGACCTCCTAAGAGGTCTGTAGGGGGTGTGCATCAGGGCACCAACGTGCCTACCATCCCTGTCCTATTGTTTCTTTTATTTTTCTTATATGTATCCATGTATTCATAACTATGTTTATACTTATACCTATTATCTTGTAAGCAATTGACAAACCAAATAAAATAAAAAATAAAATAAATAAAATGTAGGTAACTTGTAAAGGCCAGCTTAAAATCTGTATAGCAAACAAATACAGTTGCAGCATATATAATACATTCCTTCTATTAAGGAACTGAATTCCTAAAACTAAACGTTAACGAATTAGAATATTATCTTGTCAGAGAATTTTTAAAGCTTCTAAAGCTTCTATTTGTTCATGAAGCAGTCATTCTCATTCATTTTTCAAATGACGGTACAGATAGAAATACACATTAGAAATACTGTTAGATTCTGTCCTTCCAACAAATACAGAACTTGAAAGAACAAGATCTGCAAAACTATGTGTTTCAGTGTTTTGGAATGAGAAGTCTAAAACAGTTATTTTAGAATTTCAGTTTTGTGTTTTATAAATGATAGTGATTATGATTAATATTATTATAATGGTTCATAACTTAGTCAGCCAGATGTTCAGATTGGATTTGATATTTTTATCCACCTATTGAATCATTCTCAAGGACCTGGGGTAGTTAATGTTTGATGGTTAAAAATATCATTGCAGGATGTAAACTGTTCCAGGTAAAGCTGTCTTTCATAATTGACTGGTGGTAAATTTGTCAATTCTCATGGTGTTCAAGTGATGCTTTGTTTTGGGATTGAATGCAAATTTTTGCCTTAAGTAATTTTTTTTTCATTATGTAATAAAATTTGAAAAACAATTAGTTGACTTTAAATGAGAAGAAAAGAATGATATATTTTGGAGAAGTTCCTCTATAGTACAAGGTATACATCAAGTTTTCAATCCATTATTTGTGTTATAGCCATACTCTGCTATTTTGTTCATTTTTTTTTTTTGTATATTGGTATTTAGCTCTGTTAGTTTGGTGTAGTGGCTAAGCCACCAGGCTATAATCTGTAGACCAAGACTTCTAGTCTTTAGGCATGACAGATGGGTAACTTTGGGCTAGTCACTGTCAGCCCCAGGAAGGAGGTAGTGGCAAATTGTCAGAGACAATTGTGCACAAATGCACAACACATTTCAGTTCTACCTCTTGTTATATTTAAGGCTTTTCCTGCCTTCTAAACTCAACTGTCTTCTAAATTGTCTTGTAGATGAATATAATAAAAAAAAATAACCTAAAAGTAAATGTATGAAGCTCAACACATATTTTGTGGAAAGATAATGTCTAAGGAAACTTTAATGACTCCAGAGGGAACAATAATCTTCCCTCTAAACAAAATATTTTATTTAGTTGGGACAATATTAGTGTACTAGCATAGAATATTAGTGTATCAGCATAGAATTGTGACAACCAAACTTTTTTTTTTAGTATTAAATGCAATAAGCAATTTCTTTGTTAACTCTTGTTAACTGTATGCCCATTGTTGACAGGAAAATGCAATTAGAGAAACTGCAATTCTACTGCCACTTATTTGGGAATATAAGCCCCATAAAATTCCATAAGACATTTTTAAATTAAAGAAATTTGCACATTTAGATTATACAATATTTCAGACATAAGGACAAAAATATGCCTCAGAACACACAAGAACTGTCCTCAACTCTTGAAATGGCTGCATCTTTTCTTGTGATCACATGGACGCCCTCTGCAAACACAACTATCCAGGAAAACACTTCAATAAGTTGCAGAGGGGTGGAATGTACATGCCCTTTCTGAAGCACCTTTTTATCTTTGGACCCTACTGTTCAAGTGTGTGCATTACCTATTAGAACTATTTGTACCAAAACTTATAGAAACTTCAGAGGAATTTGGAGAAGTTGCAGGACTAAAAATTAATAGGAAAAAACAAAAATAACTACAAAAAATATGACAAATAAACAAAAAGAAGCACTGACCAAGATAATGGACATCCAGGTAACAAAGTAAAATACTTGGGGATTATGATTTCTGAAGATATATAACAATTAAAGATGACAACTATACTCCATTAATTAAACGTATAACATAAGACTTGGAAAAATGGAGTAAATTAAGAGTATACTTCATGGGCAGAATAGCAATCATAAAAATGAACCATACTATCAAAATTATTGTTTCTCTTTCAAAATGTCCCTGTAAATTTAGAATTTTTTTGATAATTCGGATAAATTAATATTGAAATTTATATGGCAAAAGAAAAAACCTAGAATTAACTTAAAATTTCTGCAAGATGCTAAAGAAAGGGGTGGATTTGGTTTACCTGGTTGGGAAATATACTATAGGGTTGCAACCTTCACATGGGTAAAAGACTGGATAAACTTTAAGAATAGAAGAATGTTAGCTTTAGAAGGTTACAACTTACAGGCAGGATGGCATGCTTTTTTTATGGCAAGACAGACAAGAGGTCCACAGATGTTTCCAAAAACATAAAATCAGGCATGGAATAAAACTAGATGACAAATATATGTAGAAATACCAATATGGTTATCCACACTGGAAGCTGTGATATATCCACGTTTATTTCGTCAAGGAAAAATTATTAGTCATGAGGATATCATAAATGAGACAGGAGAATTAAAATCGAGGCACGAACTGAAAAACCAAAGAATGGATATAGAATGGTGGGCTTATCTACAAGTCCAATCGAGTTAAAGGAAAGACATGAAAGATTGGGGAATTAGCAAGGAAAAAACACAATTAGATGAAATATTATTGGGAACAGAAGATAAAATGATAAGGAAAATTTATAGTATACTATTGGAATGTAAATTAGAGGAAGAAAAAGTAAAAGAAACAATGTTGGCATGAATGAAACATTTTGGGCATAGTATAAATTTGGACAAATGGCAAATTCTATGGGAATGAAATAAAAAAATAACAATAGCCACATCGTATAAAGAAAACTTATATAAAATGTTTATAGATGGCATATCCCCTCCCCACCAAATTGACTAAAATGTACCCAAATTTATCCCCTATATGTTGGAAATGTGTTAAGGAAAATGGGTCGTATTATCATGTATGGTGGAATTGTAAAAAACCCAAAATTTGGGGCACAAAATTCAGAGATGGTTAGAAGAGATGTGTGAAATTAAAGTAGAATACAAACCAGAATTTTTTTTATTGGGAATCAATTTAGAGAAATATAATAAAGATATAATATATCTAATAATACATTTAATCACAGCTGCAAGATTAATTTATGCCCAAAAATGGAAATGTAAGGAAATATCAGACAAAATAGAAATAATTAGAAAAATTTGGACATTCGCAGAAATGGACAAATTGTCACAAGAATTTAAAAATAAGGATGAATTTGAATATTATAAAATATGGGAAAAGTTCTACCACTGGTTGGAAAAAAAGAAGGATCAGGAGTATTAAAATGACTGATGTTAATGCATATATTATATATTATGTATATAGAATGTAAATATATATTATGTATTACGTATGTATTATTCTTCATATGAATTAGCGATGTAAGACAACTAGGTGTGTCAGGAGGATTACACCACATTCATTGTTTTTAAATGTTTTTTCCCCTTTTTTGTTTAATATAATTTATTTATTAAAAAAAAGAACTATCTGTGACTGCAATTTCAAAACCAATAGAATAGCTATTGGTTAAATTAAAAATGAGCCCAATTGTTAGCATACTTAATGAAAAGAGTCCTTGGGTTTTGTGTTAAAAATACACATATATTATGTTTCATTTTGCAGAGGAGGAAAATAATGTCACAAATGGGTAGAATATTTGCAATTAATCTGAATTCTAATTAATTCAAAATCCTAATGGAAGAAAATTTATATATTTTGCCTCCAGAAGATGCTAGGTTGACATTTGTATTATTTTCCTTCTCCAGAAATATACCAATGATGGAGTAGACAAGGATTGTATTTGTTTAAGATTATTAAGAAGTGGCTTCCATTTTAATGTTTTAAAGGGCTAACATACTCCGAAGCACATCACATTCATCAAAGGATGCAGTCTTCTGGAAACGGATTCCTTCCAATTGTTCTATTCTGAAATTTGTTGGCCGTAAGTCTGTTCCTCAGGAGACTGCAGAATGAAGCTGGTTTATCTGGATTGCCAGGCCCTAAATCACTCTGTGGTTTTCCTGTACTTCATATCTGCTATTTAAACTCAATATTCTGCTTCTGTTTTCCACCTGCTAGAAGCATAGAGCACAATAAAATTACATTTTCATGTACTGTGTGACAGTATTATTTGATATCTTTAAAATACCCATAAAATATAGGACAATATCACAATATTATTCCCATACTAAAGCTAAAAGGTTCTGACACAAAAGTAAACAATGAATTCTGGGCAGACAAATTCTGGTAAACATAGAGGAATGCATACATACCAGCACACACATAATATGAAATTAATTTTATAAATAAGAATTACTTTTACTATGAAAAAAATAATTTGCTCTAGGTGAATTGGAATTGCTTTTAATGCAAAATGGATATATAACCTTTCACCACCCAAAGTCACCTTATAGGGAAGATGGACAGCATAAAGGTTTAATAAATAATAATAACTTAAAATAAATATGGTGTTCAGATGACCTTACTTCAGATGGTCACTAAGTGACTAATCATGACTGAGGGGCTATGTCTAGCTATTTATTAGAGGGAAGTATCTTGGTTACACTAATGCAAAAGAAAAAAAGTTCTTATTTTAAGAATTCTACTATTCAACTAGCAAAGGTTAATTTCAGCTTTGGAATATATATTTAGAATATATAAAATGAATATGAAAGGATAATTGTCTCTGTGATAAAAGATGACTAGTAGTTGTGCTGCATCATCTGGAAACTTTAGATCACAGGTGTCAAACTAGCAGCATCATATTGCTGTCATGTGATGTATCATGATATTTTTCTCCTTTGCGGAGCTATGGTGGGTGTGGCCTGTGCATGACGCATCCGGCCCATGGGCCGCCAGTTTGACACCTCTGCCTTAGATGCCAAGATGGACTTCCACCTGCCCTTGTTTATTATTAGGAGGCACACAGGTGAACTTAGCCTATTAAATCTGACTGATATAAAATTGGTATTGGTATTTGATACACAATATTGGCCATTTCAATTTCCTTAGCTCATTCAGGTTGCTAAGAATTACTTGGGCATGTCCACAATAGGGTAAAAAGGTCAATTGTGATTGCATAACTACTCCTTTTTTACATGCATCACACATGTGCCACTTATAAAGAATGGCAGTGTTTCAATTTCAAGATTTAATCTGCCATTTTTAAAAACTTTTTTGACAGTTCCCTGAGAATACCCTAAATACCCTAGATTTAGGAGTTGAACTCAATTTGAAAGAGACATTACCATTTTTAGTGTTATTCAAATCAATTAAAAGGACAGATGTAATCTTTAAAAGAAAAAATAATGAATTGTTCAAAAGACAAGTACACGGCACATTCACTACTGGTTTCAGAAATATTATTTCATCAATAAATGCCAAAAACAAAATGATGAAAGAATGAATGGCATTCAAAGTAGAAACCAAATATCAAGTAAATGAAATCTACAGTTTTTTAAAAAAAAATACTATAAAGTGTATAGGAATTCAATAATCCACTTATTGGTAAAATAGCCAGATTTCTTTTTGTAAAAAAACAAAACAAAACCCATTGCTCATATTGATAGACAGTTCAATGCCTCTTCTTTTTTCTCTCCTTTCTTTGGTCATTAAAATAACAAGGGTTTTCAAGGCTTTTTTCCATGAATGTGTCAGTTCTCTGCTTCATCACATCAGAATATTGTTCGCAAGCTGGCACTCATGTGACTATCACATCTGCTTGTTCTGAAAATCCCAAAAGAGTAGTTATTTTGCTAGAGGGAATTCATTTATTTTTAAAGATTCAAATAAATGAAAACCCTAAGTGGAAATTTTTTTTGTAGGATATGGCTACCTCCCAATCATTAATGGCAAAGTTGCTAATGGGAGGTGGACAGAAGCTGATGCTTGGAAAGCTGCATAAGGCCCTTCAGAAATTGACCTTTGTGGAGGAAGTAGGAGAGTGAAGACGAATTAAAATGATGAAAGAAACTTGCAGTCCCCTTTTGATTACATATGTGTTTTGTTTTGTTTTTTACTCTTCTGTATCTGGAAAAAAAAAAGAAAGAAAGTTGTCAATGTTCCTCCCTAATATCAAATAAATGTAAAAAAGAAAAACAAATATTCTCTTTAAATAGACATTCAATCACTATGCTACTGCTCAAAAGAATTCCTTCCAAGAGTGCTTGATTCTGCCAAAGAGGGAGCTATATGCATGGTTTCTAGAAATAACTTACAAAACTTTGGAAAAGAGCTTTCCCAACATGAAAGTTAAGATTGAGCATACTCACAGAATGCTAAGTTTTTGTATGTAAAGCAGAGTCAGGAGGAAGGGAACTGAGTAGCCTAGATGATACAATAACTAATAGCCATCAAGGAACTCTAATTAAAAAATGTGTTGCCACTCCCAATTGTTCTTTTGTCTTTTGGAATATGTTATATTTGGCACTTTGTTCCTGCTAGTAAAATAAAAGCAACAATCTAAATGATTATTAAGGTTGCCGCTAATTCGAGTCATGCTTGTTTTTTTCATTATGCCCCTAATAGTTCAAAGTGAAATTAATTTACACAGATATATAAAAAGCTGATCTATACCACGTTACACTCATCTTGCCCAATTTGATATGGATTTGAAAAAGAAGCTTCTCTATTCTTATTTACTGAATCTAGAACTTCCTTCAGCAAAGATGAGATGTGACTGAGGTACAATGCTTCCTTAAAAATTAGACAAGGAAGCTGAGACATTTCAGGTATTCCCTTGAGGAACAGATTCTTTATCTTTTTGTAACAAAAGGAATGACCTTGGAAGCTGCATCAGACACAAAGTAGTACAAAACAGGATAACATTCCTCATGGTTGCTATAATTTCTTATAACTTGATGCTCTCTGGTTGTGTTGAGCTATATTCCCAGGTTTGATTATATTCAGTGGTGGTTACATTCAATAAGTGCACAGGTACTCTGAATTCCAATCAGCTCTGGTGCTTAGGAGAAAATATGCAATTTGTTTTCTTTTTGAACAGGTTTTGCCTTATTGTGAAAGTATCTTTGCTTTTTTCTGATATTGTGCTTTTTTCTGTAATGCATGTCAAATTAAATAAAAACAATTAATAGCAACAAATTGAAATTATTAAACAGCTAGTTTCAGTTTTAGCACCAGGTTCCTAAAGGATAAGCTTGGAGTTTAGCATTAAATAGCAATATTTAAATAGCAATAGCATTTAATACTTAAATAGCAATAGCATTTAAGCTTATATACTGCTTCACAGCATCCCCCAAAATCTGGGTCCTCATTTTACCAACCTAGGAAGGATGGAAGGCTGTCAGCCTTGAGCCTGGTGAGATTCAAACTGCCAAATTGCAGGCAACTAGCAGTCAGCAGAAGTAGCCTGCAGTACTGAAAATTTTAATCCTGAATGGATTTAATGATAATAATGGACAATAATTATTACAGATCTAAAAATGTGTTCCATGTTAGGGAAGATTTTAACAAACTAAAATGTTAATTTAACAAAAAGAAAATCAACAGCCATCCCAAAGCATATGATTGCAACATATAGCTTATTGATAATAGATATAATTTCTAGTAAGGCAACCCATACTTGATAAAGAGCTAGGCAAATCCAAATAAAATGCTTAAGAACTGCCATATATTACATAATTTACTGTTTAGACATTAAGACAGAAGACCAAGTATTATACTAAACAATCCCACATTCAGTTTCCTGTTTAGGCATGTATCTAACCAATCTTTGGCTCACAAAGGTGTGAAGGAATGTGCAGCTGAAAAAGGGAGGAGGCTTGTCAGTGATTGTTCTGCAGCTTTTCAAGGAGGAGGCTGAACATTCCAGAGAGGGGAACCTCAAACAAGTGACTGCACATTCCTGAACTAGATGGTAGGTAGAATAAAACATTCAGGGTAGCCAATCCTGGAATCTTCCAAAATATGTGTTAGTTTAGAACTAAACAATCCCACATTCAGTTTCCTGTTTAGGCATGTATCTAACCAATCTTTGGCTCACAAAGGTGTGAAGGAATGTGCAGCTGAAAAAGGGAGGAGGCTTGTCAGTGATTGTTCTGCAGCTTTTCAAGGAGGAGGCTGAACATTCCAGAGAGGGGAACCTCAAACAAGTGACTGCACATTCCTGAACTAGATGGTAGGTAGAATAAAACATTCAGGGTAGCCAATCCTGGAATCTTCCAAAATATGTGTTAGTTTAGAAGGTTATAGCTTTAGTCTGGCAAGATTCTGTCAGTTAAGTTTAAGCAGATTTTATTATGCCATCTCTGGGAATTCGACTTGACAAAGAGGGACCTATAGTGTATTTCACTAATTAAAGAAACATTGTTATTTATAGATATCCTGCGGTGATTTTAATAATCTTATGTTTATTAAAATTGTGAACACTTTAGATTCAACTGCAAATTGGAATACACAGGGGTGTTTACAACTCCTTTAGATATTTCTGTTTTTGGTGTCATATAATGGTTTCAAGCATTGCGGACAAGAGCTACATCTGTGCCCCAAGTAATTCTCTAGTTTAATTTTGAAAAAAATAATAGCAAGCACTAATAATTATTCATTCTAAAGTGATCCTCATGAAGTTCACCAGAGCATGGTCCCCAAGAAAAGGTTGCAGGAAATGCAATAGAATGTTAATGCTTTGAACAATATCATGATTCCAGTTTAAATTGATAAAGTTCTGTTTTCCCCATTAAGAATTCTCTTAATGCCAATCTGGGAGTTGTTGTCTTTTTTCATCATAACTGGAGACAAGAAGATATTATTATTTCAAATTGAAATCCCTTTGGTGTGTAATAAGTGTAAGAAGCTTAATAGTAATACAGCTGAAACTTGCCCATTCCTTGTAATCTGCCTCTGCGTGTATAGTTTGTTAAAGATACATTTTTAGTTACTTGCATCATTTTTAGGTGATATGGAGATGACAGATAATGAGGCCATTTTTCTCTCTCCTGATAACTTAGTTCAAACAAGCAAGAGCCTTTATTTTAGGGCCAAAATGATACAAAGAATACACCTTTGCACCCACTACAGGAATCTAGCTTTTTTTCACTTCATAACCTCAGGAGCAAAGAAAAATTATTGCAAACTTCTAACTTTGTGGTTTTATGTATAAGCTCCTGATACAATGTAATGTTCTCCACCAAGTTTTATAATGAGACCTAAATATAGTTTTATTAGAACAATAGATTTGTTAAGACTAATTTAAAGATTACCAAAAAAAATCTGCAAGATGCTCAGGAACTCTTCACCAGAAAACATTAAAATTTGCCCATAATTTGTAAACTTTCAATTAACTAAAGTTATTGTTTCTGTAGATCAATTCTCCCTCAGGGTCAAGAGATTAATTTTATGTGTGTGTGTGTGTGTGTGTGTGTGTGTAAGGTTTTTGAGCTGATAATTTTAAATAATAAATAAGGGAGAAAATTATCAGCTCAAAAACCTTACACACATGTAAAGAAAAGACAACGAAACAAATAGCTTTCTGTCGGTATGGTCTCTGGTGATGAGCCGAAAGACAGAAAAGAAAGCAGTATGCTTTCTCTCTTAATTGGGGCTTAACAGGGTGTTGTAATACAAAGTATACTTTGTGTTACAACACCCTGTTAAGCCCCAATTAAGGGAGAAAGCATACTGCTTTCTTTTCTGTCTTTCGGCTCATCACCAGAGACCATACCGACAGAAAGCTATTTATGCTTATTTATTATTTAAAATTATCAGCTTAAAAACCTTACACACACATATATATATATATATACATACATACATACATACACACACACACACACACACACACACACACACACACACACACACATATATATATATATATATATATATATATATATATATAATTTTATATTATATTTTATATTTATATTATAGAAGTAAGGAGAAATTTTCTGATAGTGAGAACAATCAACCAATGGTACAGCTGGCCTTCGGCTGTTTGTGGGAGCTTCATCACTGGAGTCTTTAAAGAAGAGATTGGACTGCCATTTGTCAGAAATATTGTAGGTCTCCTGCTTGTACTAATGATCTACAAGATTCCTTCCAACTCTGTTAATCTGTAATGTATCTATATATGTGTATTATTAAATAGCTGGGGAAAAAAGGTTCCATTTCAATTTCTATTTCAATTTTGTTCCTCGTGTTAATTTAATTAGGTAGAAGAAAATCTGAACCATTTACAGTACAATCTTCTTCCTAAGCATAGCCCACCACAATAAATATTTTCCCGGGAAAATATCAGCTATCGGTCCTCTTATTTAGAACAGGATGTTAAACTGCTAGCATAAAGAAAAACAGTAACTTAAAAAGGATTCATTATGGTATCGCAGTGGGCTCTTGAATTGAGGCTGTGTATCAATAGTAGGCCTGCTGGGCAGTGGTGTTTATATGGTGGCAATCAAAAAAAAAAAAAGTAAAGATAGTGGTTTCAGTTGTCTGGTTGTAGTTTCTTTTTTTTATTTTTATTTTTTACATCCCAAAGTCCACACCCCTCATTCATGGGAGTAATAAATAGTACAGATTGTTTTATTATTCTATGTTATTCAATATATGGCTTTGGATAGAACATTTTCATTATACCCAGTTCAGCATTAGTTTGAAAGGAACCATATTCTCCTATAAATTGTCTCTAAAACCTCTGGAGATCAACATGGTTCAATTTCATGCTAAAGCTCAATAAAAAGATTTTCCATTGGCAGAGCTAAAGAGAGTAGAAAATTTTTTGAATAGATGAAAATAGAACTTTTTTCTTTTTGCACTAGAAGTCCTTGTTCTGCTTCATCAGTGCACTAGAATGTATTATTAATAACAACAATAACATACAATAATCTCTTAGAAGTATTTTGCTCTTGATCTGATTTAATTCATTTCATTCTGAAAACCAAATGGAAACTGTCCAATTATTGCTAATATTCTTTCTATTCATCAACTTAGAAGTCAGAATCCTCCTAAACTTGGAATTCCAAATCAAAACACTATAATACAATATAAACAATATAAACAATCTATTAATGTGGAATTCTTTGATAACATCCAATAGTGTTATAAACAATACCTTTAGGAAACCTCTAGAAAATAATTTGGGCAAGCAAATCACATTGATTATTGTACAAATTTGGACCCATCCAAAAGCAACCAGTGTCCTAATAAGCAGATTATGCTTATTACTGTGACAATTACTTTAGCCACTAGGTGGAAACATTTTCTATAATAAATATATATTCTAGCTTGTTTTTAATTATCTCAAAATATAGATGCACAAATATGAATGACATGGTTTACCAACTGTTCAATACTAAATAAATACTTGTGATTCATTGTCTTATGTAAAGCTGTATTTTAGTCCAACTATGAGCCAATAACATTTACGCCTTTATGTGCATCACTGGAAATAGGGCCTCTATCACCTCACAGGCATAAGCACATTAATTTTCTTCCTAGCTGTATTTTCTAGAATCATATTAGCCTTGTGCAATCAAACTGGAATAGAAAAATCCCATTAAAAATTGAGATTACTAATTTCAGGAAGGTGAGGGCTTGTTCCAGTTCTTTCCTGTATCCACTCTGTGTTTTTTTGAAGTAAGACATTGTAAGTGCCATAAAGTAAGATTAAATTAAAAACAGATGAACTAATTAGTCTTTGTCTGGGCCATGTTTGGCCCTCCCATACTTTCTCATTAGGGATTATCGAACATCTTGCTGGGGTAGAGGAGTGTTTAGGAGAATTTTCCAAATAGTTTTTATAATCAGGTGAGAACCTGAGGTCTAAAAAACAACCCAGTATAGGAGAAAGGAAAAACAGTTGCCCCTTGTCTATAGTTTTTAGAGTGTGAATTTATTCAGCATATTTGAGGTCAATAAATTTGAAATGCTATTTACAGTTACCTTTTTTCAAAAGCACAAGAAATTGCTCTTTCATGACTATATAGCAGGCTGGTTGTTTGAAACAGCTATATTTACTAACTAGTTATATTTAAATATCGATAGGGAGAATGGGACTTTTAGTTTGCTATAAGAATTTAGGAGAATTTGCAAATTTTTCATTATCCAGACAGAAATAACTTGAAATTAATCTTTTTTTAAAAAAAAAAAAACCAGATATCAATTCCACAGCAGCAAAAAAATGACATATTTGTTTAGTATAATGGGGACTCAAAAAGGAAGTTTCTGTCAAATTATTATTTAAGTAATTCAAAAAAAAGGAGGCCCTGTGGATTTTACTCTGCTAATAATTGTCATCTAAGGGGGGCAGTGCTCATCTCCGTTTCAAGGCCATTGACCCAGCACTATCCAAAAATGTTTCAGGTTTTGTGGCCAGCATGACATCATTGGAGCACTGTCACTTTCCCACCAAAATGGTACCTATTTATCTACTCACATTTGCCTGTTTGCAAACTGCTAGGTTGGCAAGAAGTGGGGCAAGGACAAGAGTTCATCCTGTTTGCAAGGCGCTTGGATCTCAAATCTGGGCTGACAGCTTTCCAGCCAACAAGCCCAGAATCTTAACCACTGAACCACACCATTACATATTGTACATGTAAATAAAATATACATGGGAAACAGTTGTACATGAAAGAATTGCAATAATAAATAATCATAAAAGAGTAATAAATAACTTGAATATTGCATAGAATTTCACTGGCAAATTTAAAATTGTTCATGTCCTTTTTGTAGTTTATGGGAAAATTAATATTCAACCAAAAATGTACAAAAAATATTTCATATAATCTATATATTCTAATGAAAAATTATTCTTTGACCTTGCTATGGAAATGCCTCTGCATTTTATTGCTGATCTAAACCAGTTCATAAGTCAATAAGATTGCCTGCTGGATGCACATATACACATACATTGAGAAAGAAATAGAAGCAAATATTTGTTGCTTACCCTCTTTTGTCTCATTTCTCTTTTCTAGCCTTTTACTATCATCCTTTAATTCACCTGGAAGTTAGAAATCATATGAAGTAGAATGTTAATTGATATAAAATATCTCACAACCAACTAAAATAAAAGCAGAGAGCAGAGTAAATGAAGTATATTCAATGTTTTTGTTACTGATGTGAGCAATTGGCTGTTTATACACATATACCTACATATCTCACCCCTTTCCTAAGAGGTCTGTAGGGGGCGTGCATAAGCGCAACAACATGCCTACCGTTCTTGTCCTATTGTTTCTTTTATTCTTATATGTACCCATTTCATGTATTCATAACTATGTATATACTTATACTTATTATCTTGTAAGCAATTGACAAATCAATAAATTTTAAATTCTAAATATATACACACACATACATAGATGCGCACACATGTAGTATCACTCATTCTGAAGCTTAACTCACAAATCGAGGCAAGAGTAAGCAATCTATTTGCCTGCAATTGTCAATCGTATCTGGCAACCCAAAAATTTGATAACATATTTTTTTTATTTTTTCCCTCAGAAGGTTCTTAACTTGTGTTATCAAATTTATCCAAGTTATTTCCAAGCTTATCAAATTTATCCAAGCTATTTATCCAAGGAAGGAAGGTCTGTAAGACTCATAGTTCTGAACCATCTATTAAACATTCAGGACAAAACTTTTCCAGAGAAAGCCTCTCATCCAGGTATTATTTAGACGAGCCTTTACAATCTGACTCTTTCTTCAAACTTTGGACTAGAGCAGATGGCAAACTATTTGTGGGATCAGTATTTTATTTGGATGTTTAATTGTATTATATAGTATTGTTCTGTTTCAAATTGTTTGGTATAGGTTTAATATCATATACTGCTACTGAAAATAGGCAACCAATCTATTAATAGGGCAAGGGGGAATGAACAATCTCCTCCATCTCCATCAACACATAATTTCTTTTTTCTTTTTTTTTAAGAAAACTTTATTGAATTTTATTACAAAAAGAAAAGAAAAAAAAAGTTAAAAAATATATAATTCAATAACAACTGTTTGTGGTGCATTATCATATAACAATCATTTGTGTGATAGTGATAATTTATACATAACTATATTCTTATTCTATCTATGTTCTATATTTAATAATCATCTAACCTTAGTCTGTCTCCGATCTATCCAATTGTACCATTGTTCCCATACCTTATAAAATATTGAAGATTCCTTATCTTTTAAACTCAATGTTAATTTATCCATTTCAGCACAATTCATAACTTTTTGTATAACCAGTTCTTCTACAGGTGTAAATGACTGTTTCCAACACTGAGCAAAAGCAATCCTGGCCACAGTCAATATATGTAATAATAAGTATTTTGTAGTCTTTACATATTTTTTTTTGAAGATCCCCAATAGGAAGAGCTCTGGTTGTAAATCTAATTGTTCATTGGTAATTTCCTGTAACCATTTTTGAATTTTTAGCCAATATTTTCGAGCCTCTGGGCAAGACCACCACATATGATAATATGTTCCCTCTTTTTTCCCACATTTCCAACATGTGGGATTCAGTTTAGGATACATATTCGCTAATCTCGAAGGGGGTAAGTGCCACCTGTAAAACATTTTATATGCATTTTCTTTGTATGTTACTGATTTTGTTAATTTATGATTTCTGTTCCATATAGTCTCCCAATCTGCTAACTTTATATTATGTCCAATGTTTTGAGCCCAGGCAATCATACATCCTTTCACTACTACTTCTTCCAGTTCTACTTCTAAAAGATACTTGTAAATTTTAGTAATTTTTATCTGGTCCTAATAAGATTTTATCTAGTTGTTGTGGTTTCAAATATATTCCATAATCTTTTGTATCCTTATTATATCGGCTTTGTATTTGAAGGTAGGCCCACCAGTCTATTAGCAGCCCTTGTTCTTGGAGCTCTTGTTTTGTTTTTAAATTTCCATTTGTATCCAATAGATCTTTATATTTTAACATTTTATTCAGATCTAGGTTATTTGGGTGAATCATCGCTTCCATTGTAGATAGCCAAATTGGGATCTTTATATAATGTTTCTTTTTAACTTTGATCCAATTGTATATTAGCGAGTCTCTAATCAAATGTCTATAAAAATAGTTTTGTTTTGTAGGTCCTATTTCCCAAAGGAATGCATGCCATCCCCTTTGAAGATCATAGCCTTCTATAACTAATATTCTTTTATTCTTTAAATTAATCCAGTCTTTTAGCCAAACCAATGCTGCTGCCCTATAGTATAATTCCCAATTTGGCGATCCAAAATCACCTCTGCTCTTCATATCTTGTAACAATTTCATTTTTATTTTGGGTTTCTTACCCTGCCAGATGAATTTTAATGTCATTCTATTGAGATTATCAAAAAAGGTCTTATCTAGTTTAACTGGAATGGTTTGGAATAAATAAAGAAATTTTGGTAATATAGACATCTTTATGGCTGCTATTCTTCCTAATAATGACAATTGCATTTTCTTCCAAAGTTCTAAATCTTTTTGTGTTTGTTGTAATAGCTTATTATAATTATTTTCCTTTATCGTCTTGCAGTGTGCTGTCAGCCATATTCCCAAATATTTAATTTTCCTTGTTGTTTGAAGTCCCAGCACCCTTTCTAATTCTATTATTTGTGGATCTGTTAGATTTTTTACTAAGAGTTTCATTTTCTGTCTATTAATTTTTAATCCCGCTACTGCTCCATATCTTTCTAATTCCTTAATTAATATTGGTCCTTTTTCTATCGGATCTTCCATAATAAAGGCCATATCGTCTGCAAAAGCTTGCAGTTTATATTCTTCATTTTTGATTTTTAATCCTTTTATTTCAGAATTTTGCCTCACTCTTTCTAATAATATTTCTAATGATAATATGAAGAGGAGAGGGGACAATGGACAACCTTGTCGTACTCCTTTTTCTATATTTATGGTTTGAGTATTTTCTCCATTTATTATTATATTTGCTTTTTGTACTGAGTAGATTGCCATTATAATATTCTCAAATTTAGTGCCAAAGTTCATATCATAAATTTGTTGAATCATAAATTGCCAATTGAGATTATCAAAAGCTTTTTCAGCATCCAAAAATACAAGAGCTACCTGTTCCCCTGGATGAGCTTCATAATATTCCAGAACATCCATTATTATTCTTAAATTGTTTCTAATCTGTCTATTTGGGAGAAATCCATTTTGATCTGGGTGTATGTACTCATTCAAGATTATTTTTAATCTGGTAGCAATTATAGTAGTAAATATTTTATAGTCAACATTGAATAAAGAGATTGGTCTATAATTTTGTATCATCCTGGGATCTGAGTCCCCCTTCGGGATTAGCGAAATTAATGATTCCTTCCATGTGTCTGGCATTTTAGCAGATGTTATTATCTCATTAAATAAATCCACCATTATTGGTCCTACCTGTTCTTCTATTACTTTATAAAACTCTGCTGGGAAGCCATCAGGGCCTGGAGTCTTGTTAATTTTCTGGATTAATTGCTTGTTTTAATTCTATCATAGATATATCCTTTGTCAACAGTTCTTTCATCTCATCCTTAATTTCACAGATACTTTTTTCCCTTAAGTATTTTCTTATCTGATCTTCATCTACTTTCTCCTTTTTATACAGCTTCTCAAAATATTTATATACAATCTCTTTTTTCTTTTCTATTGTATGCTGATAATCTCCGCTTTCATCTTGTAATTGGTAAATAGTTCTTTTCTCTTTCTCTTTTTTGAGTTTATAAGAGAGCCATCTGCCAGGCTTGTTTGCGTGTTCAAATTCTATTTGCTTAGTTATTTTCAAATTTTTAATCAATTCTTCCTGTTCCATTAAATTGAGTTTATGTTTATAATAAATCAATTGTTCTTGGGTTTTAGTCTTTTGTGATACCTCCTGTAATTCACTTTCTAATCTCTTAATTGTTTGATATAGGTTGTTATGCTGAGCGTGTTTTTCTTTATTTTTTTGAACAGTATAAGATATTATAATTCCCCTTATAACGGCCTTCATCGCATCCCATAAATTTTGAATAGTTGTATCTGAATTATTATTTTCTTTAAGACAGAAATTTAATTCTTTCTTAAGTTTCTTTATAAATTCCTCATCTTTTAATAGTTGAGAGTTTAAAGTCCACCTTCTCCTTGTTTTTTTCTTACCCTGCCAATTAATTTTAAGAGGATTGTGGTCTGCCCAAGTGTTCGATATAATTTCTAGTTCTGTCACTTCTTGTATTAGATCTCCACTCATCCATACCATATCAATACGCGACCATAAGTGGTGGGGGTTTGAATAAAAAGTGAATTGTTTCTTGTCTGGGTATAGTTTCCTCCATACATCTATTAAATTTAATTCCTTGATCATTTCTACGCAAATTTTAGGTAATTCTCTCTTCCTTTTTTCCCTTCTCTTCTTATTTCCCCCATTATAATCTTTTTGATAATCTGTTACAGCATTGAAATCCCCAATAATACAAATATTTTTCCTTTCCAATTCAATAATTTTAGCATATAAAGCTTTATAAAATTCTTTTTGATTAACATTAGGAGCGTAGATTACTACCAATAAGTTTTTTTTCAAATTTATCTGTATTTCTATTGCCAGAACTCTTCCCTTGGGGTCTGCGTATAATAATGTTGCTTTTATCTCTTCTTTAATATACACTGCTATTCCATTCTTTTTTTCATTATCTGCGGAAGCCGTAAACACTGTCCCTAATTTGGAGCAGACTAAATAATTTTCCTGTGCTTTCAAAATGCGTGTTTCCTGTAAACAAACAATATCTACATTTTGTTTTATCAACTTTGCCAGAATCCTTTGCTTTTTTTATTTTTGAGTTTAAACCATTTATATTAATAGATAGGAGTTTCACCTCTTTTTCCATAATTCTAATTTGTGTATATCTTTATCTCTTAATTACTTTCTCTCTATAATACTCTATATTTATTAATCTAATATCTTCTCTTATTGTTATTGAATGATTTTTCTCACTTCTTATTTTTCTTCTTTATTTTAATTAGTCTTGTTCTTCTTGAAGGTTTGGGTTTAGTTGTTTCTTGCTCTTTGCCTTGTAGTTACTCCAAATTCTACTTGTGATTGATATTGTACCTTATTTCCTTCTTTTCCTTGTTCTTGTTTTTGGTTATTGTTCAGGTTTTCTGTAGTCTTCTGTCCCTTCTTTTGATATTCTTGGTCTTCTTGAGATTCTGATTCTAATTCATCTTTACTGGACTGCTCTTCGGAGCTTACCAGTCTTTCATAGAAATCTTGGACTTTTTCAAAAGAGTCTACTTTAATTTTTCTTTCCCCCCAAGTGATTAACATCCCTTTCGGGACAAGCCATTTAAATCTAATACCTTTTTGGTTCAGTTGGGCTGCCAGAGATTTATAGTCTCATCTTGCTTCTCTAACCCTTCGTGGAATTTGTTTAAGAACTAAGATTTCTTTATCCTTATATTTGATTATTTCATCTCTCGATATTTTATATATAATGTCCCGAATCTTTCTTCTTGCAAAACGTACATGCACTTCTCTTGGGCACTTATGTCGTCTTGCATAATTAGTACTTACTCTGTAGACTTCCTCTAATTCTTTCAAAATCTCATCTTTGTCTCTCTCGAATAGCTCTGCCAAGATTTCCGCGATCACCTGTTCTAAGTCCTCTTCTTTTGGTTCCACTATATTTTGGAATCTTAGATACGTTGCGGCCTTATCCATCTCTAGAAACACCAGGGAGTCCTCCGTTTCCTTACTAATATTCTTTAAGTGTTCATCAACTCTTTCCAATTTCTTTTCAGTTTTTTCTGTCCTCTTCTCTATTTCTTTTATTATTCCTTCATTTTTCTCCAACGCTCGTTGTAATGTTCCAATTTTTTCATCTAGTTTAGAAATGTCCATTTTCATTTCTACTCTTAGATTCCACATTTGTTCTTTCAATTCATTTGTATCTGCTCTCGTCTCTGTATGATTTTTAAGCATTATTTCTTGTAGGGTGAGCAGTATCGAATGAATATTGGCATTTGTAATAGAAGATTGTTTTTCCAATGTTAAAGACTCCTCAATTGTCTTCTGTAACATTGGTGAGGGTGTTGCTGTCGCAGTTGTTAATGTAGTCTTCTTTCCAGCTTTGAGTGTTGTAGAAGTTATGGAGGTCATTTCTCCTAAAATTTGTTTTTGTTTTTGTATTATATTAGTTATATTGTCCCAGATTAACATTCACTATTAGATAATATATCATAAAAATAACCAATAAACTAAATTAATCAATACAGTAATTAATGAATTTATCTATCTCTTAATATCTTTTCTATATATTTTATATAAACTGATAAGAATGTAATTATCAATATTACTAATAAGTCAGTTAAATCAAACTAATTGTATCACAATAGCAATAAACAGTTTCCCTCTACCTCATATATATCTACTTGCGTAATACTATATAAAAATAAAAAAAGATTGAGAGAGGAACAGTAGGTAGTCAAAGCACCAAAGAGAGATAAATAACATAGAAAGAGAGAAAAAAGGAAAAGAGTCATAAAGTAGCTGTTCCACCTTCAGTCACTGGAATTACACGTTTGCAGATCCAGATGCCCGGAAATAGAAAACTGCTGAGTAATAGCAATGTTCTCCCAGAGTCTCAGCTCTCTCAATTGTATCCAATTCTCTTATCATGTTTTCTTAAGGAAATCTTAAGTTCAGTTTTTCTATAGTTCTATGTTTCTTCAGTTAGAGTAAACTAGTCAGTTAAATCAATACACGTTTGAATCAACAGTCAAAGGCTTTTCCAAAAGCTTTCAAAAAGTATCTTCTTTTGCTGCACGTTACACTGATCTTCTCCTCAAATTTAATGCAGTCTTTCCAAAAGAAAATAATCCAAATCCCCCAGACCTTTCAGCAGCTCAGTTCCTTTCCAGTAATGATAATAAAGCAAATCTTATCAACCTCCCCGTCTTCTTTTATTGCTGTCCTTGTTTCTCTATCCAGCCCTTTCACTTTCGTCCGCCTTGCCTCCGCTCTTTAGCCGCTTCCTTTTAGGGCTCCGATCAAATTCTTTCAACAATTTTCCTGTGGATCCACAGTATTCAAAAAAGGCTTTCTCTCACCCACACCTTTCACCATTAATCACCACAAACTGTCTCTCACTTGCTTCCTTTCGTCTATGGCAGACCGGACTTCATGACTGCCATTAAACAAACAGCAGTCTCTTGCTTGTCGGGCTCTGAGGGATTTCTCTTCGCTGTAATGGGAGTTGCCTTCCCCTCACCACAACTCGAGTTTTCCCCACACCAGCACGTTTCTCTTCTGGATTCATGCACCCCGAAGGGTCGCACCAACAGCAAGAAGAGGCAAGAAGAATTACGAGCAGACTTCTATGCCTCCATTCGTCTCCGCCTCCCCACCTATCCAGGTGGCATAAAAAATCTGATCTTGATTAAACCCAGATTTGCTAACCATTCTATAATTAAATAACTCATGATTACTTTAGTAATGATTTTTAAAAAAACAAACCTCCTAATGTAGGCTTCAAGTTGGAATTTTCTGACGATAGCCCATCTAAGCACTTAATAATTCTATTTGGGTTTTCAAGGTCAATTAGGTGTTACTGTTGTACTGTGTGCATTTGTTGTGGTCCACTGGCAGCCTGTGGAGATTTGTGTGGTCCACTGGCAGCAGATTCGGACATGGGGAGGAACATGGGCCAGTCTGGGAGTCTAGGGAAGACTTGGACAAAGGTTCTACATCCCATACAGAGATGGGGCCAGGGCCATCTGGGAGTTATGTACTGGCTCTGGAGCCTCCAGAATCTGACAGCAGCGAGGCAGAGGAACAAGGGAAGCCTGTTTCCAGTGCGTGCATGCTCAGAGCTGTCAGAAGGCAAGAACAGTTAAGACAAAAAGGGCAATTTGGGAGTAAGGCTTGGAGGTGATTTGCATTCCCATAAGACATAAAGGGACATAAACCTTTGCAGGAAGCAACTTTGTTCGTATTGGTCGGTTTGAAACCTGAAGTTCCATGTTGAATTTGTGAATTTGGTTGTATAACTAATTGGCAATTTAGTCATTGGCAGCATTTCAAGAAAGATAAAGGAGCCTGCTTATCAAACATCTTTAAGGACTTTGGCAGACTTCTATGGGACTATTTACAAACTGTTTGAGACTCGTTACTGCTGTGTATGACTATAATTCACAGCCGTTGAAATAAAACAAAAGATTTTTGGGACTAATGTGTTTGTTAATGTCTCAGGAAGCTTTACAGCATTGTGCTTGATCATCTATAGTTAGCAGGTTGGGATGGAGGGACAAAAGGAAGCACATGATCAAAATTATTTCACAGCATCATAACACAAATTCTGAATGAAACATATTTGTGTGCAATGCAAATATGAAGTATAAGAGAACAGTTTGAAATTATACAAGGCATCTTTTGCCACTTTAACACTATGATGGTTAGGAAAAGATCCCTATGATATCATAGAACTCAGATGTCAAACTCATGGCATCACATTGCCTCATGTGACATATTGTGATACTTTTCCCCTTTGCAGAGCTGGAGTTGGCATGGCCTGCACGTGATGCATCCGGCCCATGGGCTGCCAGTTTGACACCCCTGATCTAGAAGGCTATGTGATCTGAACTATTTATATTTCTGTGTATGATAGGACTATTTTTCAGTTGTTGGCACTAAGATGATGACCAGAGCAGCTCCAGGCTAAGATTGAGTAGGCACTGGCCTAGGGCACCAAAACTTAGACAGTGCCAATGCTACATCTTCTTCCAAATTAATAATACAAAGATGCATAAACAACAGGGTGCGATATAGCTTTGAGCTCCACTGATTAAGGCTCAATTGTATCTGAAATGTTTATTTCAGTTACATAGTTCAGTTAAATACTTTGGAAATTTTTAAAGCAATTACAAATGTCAATAATAAGAATTAGTTTATATAACAAAAAGTCCAATATTATTTATGTAGATGAACTCAATATGTGTGTTCAAATCATAAGAACAAACTGGATCCTTCTAGCTCTGATTCTTTTCTGCTATTCAGATATATTGATAGCAATATAATCCCACAGAATATAAATATAGACATGTAGAACACACACACATAAACACATGTATAATTAACAAAGAGAGAAAGATAATGAGAACAATATTCCTAAAAGGATTGATTTTAAGAAATACTGTGGCAATTGCAAAACTACTTCCTTTCAGTATTTTTGAGGTGACAGATTGAAATGTGACAATGACTTCCAATAAAAGTCACATAAATGCTGAGAGGAGGCAGAGCTGATGTCGGAGCAATATGGTGTATTTTCCATAAGGCTCTATGGAAGTTTGCCAAATTCCTTCTGCCAGAGGGTTCTGAGGAACCTAAACCACCCTAGAGGGGTTTTACTTCGTAGATCAGTGGTCGCCAACCAGTGGGCCGGGGACCACTGGTGGTCTGTGAGAAAATTTGGTGGTCCACAGAGAAATGTCACCCTCAAAACATCCCCCAAAGCAATCCAGGCTGTGCAGGAACACAAGGCTGCGCCACCCACATGGCCCATGGGAACACAAGGCTTGCATCTCTTGTATTGCAAACAACATGGGGAGGGGGCGGAGGGGGCGGACGGGGGAACTTGCCCCACGCACCTCGCCTGGCCACTGGGCTGCTTCTTTTCACTTCTTTCTTCTTCTGCTTTTAGCTGCATGCAAGGAAAGCAGTAGAAGTCTTTCTCTCCCCCAAACTCTGCCAGAAATGAGTCTTTGGGACTCTGCAAGGCATCCTGCTCCAAGAGGCTGTGCCGACAAAGACTCATTTGTGGCGGAGTTTGGGGGAGAGAAAGAAAGACTTCTGCTGCTTCTGCTGCTTTCCTTGCATGAAGCCAAAAGTCTTTCTCCCTGAGAACGGAGCTGGAGATGGTATAAAGAATGATCGATTGGTAGGAAAAAGGGTTGGGGAATTTTCTTGCAAACTTTTTGGGGGATTTTCCCAGGGTCTCTGGTCTGCAGGATTTAAAATTATGAGTTTGGTAGTCCCTGAGGTCCAAAAGGTTGACGACCCCTGTTGTAGATCACAACGAGATCACAAACTCCTTGTTTGATCCAGAGGAAAGCTCTCAATCTGCAGGAATTGTGTGCCTCACCTGTGAAAGGTCAACCAAAGAAGAATGAGTGAAGATTGAGGAGGAACAGTGTGGCAACTGGATGAGAATTTTCCAACTTCTGTTGAGGAATTTGCCCCTTTTAAAGCTGGCTTGAGTTGGACTGTAAAAGAAGGGGGTGGATTTGTTTATCTGCCACCCACTGAGAATAGCAGCACAAAGCTGAAATAGATCTGGATAAGAAATTTTAATTATTTGAAATTTGAGAGAAATAAGTGTTAAAAGAAGAAAATTGGACTGGTTATTCTAAGGACATTATTAATTGGATTTTTATTGAACTAAAACTTTTTTTGGGAAATATAAAACTTGGGTTCTGGAACCCCTAAAAGAAAGGAAAAAGTGGCTTATGTTAAAAGAAGTTAAAGAAGAGTAGTAGAAGAGAAATAACACATGTCAGTATTCCAACCAAACTCTCCATTTCAATTCAGCACTCAGAGACATCCCTTCATAGAGATGCTCATGTACTACTTCATTTATCAGTTGCATCAACACCACAAGGTCTCCCTGAAGTCCAAAAGAATTCACTTTGAACTGAAAACTGCCAAACGAACAATTGAACACATTGCCTTCTCTTATTCGGACTTGATGGTATGCCTCTTGCAGATCTAGTTTGGTAAATATCTTGCCTTTTGCCAAATGGTTTAATAGGTCTTTTATTAAGGGGAGGAAATAGGTGTTTTATACACAGACTACATTTATTCCATGAAAATCAACACAAAGTTCCCCCCCCTCATCTTTTTTTTCTTTAAACAACACCGGGGCGGCGATTCATGAATTTTCTGGTTGGATGAACCCTCTGGCTAAATTGAAGGCTATGTATTTTCTCAGTTCCTCCATTTCCCTCGGAAACATTGAGTACATCTTTGGTTTTGGTAATTTTGCCCCAGGGATGAATTCAGTGGTGCAGTCTGTGGGTCTGTGAGTGAGGTGACATTGCATTCCTCCTCACTGAACACCTCTGCCAAATCTTGATAGTCTTTGGGTATGCATGGGCAACCTGGAGGAAGCTACTTTCTTTCTTTGGTTGTCGCCCCTGAGTCCTAAAGGCCATTCGATTTCAGACTGAAGTGGGGGAGTTTCAGGTCCTATTCTTATCCTTATTTTTCAGTAGCTGTCTTCCCAGGTGATGGTAAGAATCCACTTGTCTGGCCAAGCGAACTCAAGAATGAGAGACTCTGTCATTTTTGGGACAATCACAAATTGTATCATCTCCCAATGTTGCACTATCTCTGGTCTTTACAGACTCAGTGGCTGAAGTCATGGATTCCCCCTCAATCAAGGAATTGACTACTTGTTCAAAATGGATAGGACGGATCAGGGGTGTAGTTTTTTCCCTAACTTTTGAACCATCTGGGGGCTGATTTGGCATTGGGCGCACCCAGTATTTATTATGGCTTCAAGCTCCCCCTGGGTTCTGGTGCAAGTCTTTATGGAGAAAGGGTGAATGGCTCCACTTACTATTGGGTCTTCTTTGCTGAGAGTCAATCACCTCAGGAGCCAGAGTTTCTCCCCCATGAAGTGGGAGAGGGGGAATGTCCATGGCCTGCCATGTGAACTTTCCTTTTTCAGGCAGTTTGTGGGGACTTCGTTTTGGCCTGGGTGCAGCCAGCATCCTTATTTAAGGGATGGGTACAGATGCAAGGCATTCAGAAGCTCTGTGACCAAGTTGGCCGCATTGATAGCATTTTATGGTTGGGTAGGTGGCTGGCTTTGGCTCAGCTGGGGAGTTCACAATTAGAAGAATCATGATGATTTGGCAGATAGGATGCAGAAGATGGAACAAAAGATGGAGGATAAAATAGATATAAAGCAAATAACCACTAATAATGGACAACAGATTCAGAAAATGGGAGAGAAGACAGAGCAAACAGATAAAAAAGTATAAGAGTTGGATTATAGATTTACTAAGGTAGATAATGAGCTTGAGTGATCCATAATTATGCTGGAGATGGATAGAGCAGAATACTTTCTAAGATTTCAGAATATTGAGGAGGAAAAAAAAAAAGATCTTGTTGAAAAAAATGGCAAAATTGTTGGCAGATGCATTGGAAAAGAGCAAACAGGAAGTCCACTCTGGGGTTGATGAAATATTTAGAATATATACAAGCTATGCGAGAAGGAACAAACTTTCCAGAGAGATACATGTGAGATTTTCAAAGAAGGTAATAAGAGCGGAAATACTTCAAAGAGCAAATGATGCTTGAAATACAAAGGGAAAGAAATAGCCGTTCTGAAACAAATACCCCAGAAGAGTAAGAGATACAAGGAAACAGTATAAATTTCTGACAAGTGTAAGGCCCATTCTCTTCCCTTCAAATGATAAGAATGAACTTTTGAAAACTGGGTATTTCAAAAGGAATTATTTATTGAAAAGAAAGATATCCAGCTGTTATTCAAAGCAGGGTCTAATATGCCTCCAGGCATGTGGCTTAGATAAAGGGAGTTAGAATCCCTCCCCTTAATCCAGTGTGGATTTCATCAATACAAAGAAGTAACATGTTAATCACCCCCCCCCCTTTTTTTTTTCTGGGAACTTAGTTGAGAAGAGCTTTCCAGGAAGTTTCTTTCAAAACTGGAATTTTTATGGCCCCTTCTCCTCTTGCTATCTCTCCAAGAGGTGACAAGTTTCCTAGCATCTGGGCCCCAGTTCCCAGTTGTATATCATGCATGTTATACAGATTCAATACAAGAATTAAGATATTCAGGTTACATGAAAAAGGATTACTTGTATCACCCCCCCCCCTTCTTCTTCCATTGAAGAATGACAGACACAAAAATTAATTGAGTTTTGCGAAAAGGTGCAGTTCGTTTTATATAAATCCTGAGTGCGTCCAATGTGTGCCACTGACGTTCCAATACATGTTGGGGTTTGGGACAAAAGTCAGGAAGAACAATGTCTTGAGCTCTGTGAAACCAAGAGTTAATTTTTGGTACAAATGAAGGGTTCAGGCACAAAACCACCCAGTTGTCATGAAACATACACAAATCTGGCCTTACTGAAAGGGCAGCTAATTCCGACACCCTCCTGGCTGATGTAATAGCCATCAAGAAGGATACCTTCAAATACGGAGGCCTACCATTCATAAAGGCTCAAAAGGAGGGCCTGAGAGAGCTTGGAGAACCTTAGGCAAGTCCCAAGTAGGATACCTATGCACAATGGGTGGTCGCAGATTTGAGGCTCCCCTAAGAAATCTGTAGATCAAAGGGTGGTGGGAAAGGGATGTGTACCTGTCCCATGAAATTACCGAAGCTAAGGCTGCCACCTGTCTGTGGAGGGTGTTAGGCGTGAGGCCCTTGTTTAGTCCGTCCTGGAGAAACTGAAGGATCTCCAGAACAGATGCTGAAGAGGGGTTCTGGGTTCTCTCCGAGCATCAGTCACTGAATTTCCTCCAGGTGGCATCGTAAAGTCGAGTTGTAGACTTTTTACGTGAAGCCTGTATTGTGTTAATTACACCATCTGAAAAGTTGGCCTCCTTCAACAACTTCCACTCAATCGCCAGACGGTCAACTGGAACCATTGGGTTCTGAATGCAGAAGGACCCCCTGACTGAGAGAGATCTGAGAGACCAGAATTTTCCAAGGTCTTTGAACTGACAGGTTCACCAAGTCCATAAACCAGGGTCTCCTAGGCCAATATGGGACCAGCAGAATCAGCTCCGCCTTTTCCTCCAACATCTTCTGATGACTGCCGGGATGATTGGAAGGGGGGAGGGGAAGGAGTAGAGGAGACCTGGGGGCCATCTGCTCCGAAATGCATTGGTCCCCTCCGCTCCCTGGGTTGGGAACCTGGGAAAAAAACTATTTACCAGTTCATTCTGGGGAGTGGCGAAGAGATCCATCTCTGGAGTACCAAAAATGTGGGACAATTCTATGAACAGGGGAGGATGGAGTCTCCATTCCGAGTGGTCAACTTGAGATCGACTCAACCAGTCTGCCGGGGAGTTGTCAACCCCCGAAATATGGTCCGCCCTGAGAGACAGGAGGTTCCTCTCTGCCCATCTCCCCAGTCGTTGCGCCTCCCGCATCAAACCCCTGGATCTGGTCCCTCCTTGCCTGTTGACATGAGCCTTGGCTGCTATATTGACTGTCATGACTAGCACATGGGACCGTGACACTAGGTTCCGGAAACTTCTCAGGGTGAGAAAAATAGCCCTGAGCTCCAGAAGATTGATGGGAAGGGACCTGTCTGAAGACGGCCAGTGTGCTTGGGCCATCTGGCCCTGGGTATGTGCTCTCCAGCCAAGAAGGCTGGCATCCATGGTTGCTACAATTCTGTCTCTCACCATAAAGGGATGACCCTTTGTGATAGCCTGGGACTGCCACCATTGAAAGGACAGAATGACTGATCCCCTCTCTTTGGAAGGGGAGGAGGAACCACTGCAAGGTGCGTGCATGTAGGTGTGCCCATGGCACAACTTCGATGCAGGAGATCATCTTTCCAAGCAACTGGGACAGGAGGGAGAGTGGAACGGAATGACATAGTCAAATTCTGTTGATCAACTCTTCGATGCTGTCCTGTCGGTCCTGTGAAAGGAAGACTTTGCAGCTGACTGTGTCGATGATAACTCCGAGGTGCAACAGTCGGGTTGTTGGAGAAAGATGGCTCTTGATCAGGTTGATGGAGAAACCATGTTCCTGCAACACCTACATCGTGATTTGAAGATCTCATTCGGCCGCCTGGACGGAGGTAGATTGAATCAGAATGTCATCCAGGTAGCATTGGACCCTCACAGGTAAGGCTCAGAGGAGGGCTGCCAATGCTGCCAGGACCTTAGTAAAAACCCTTGGTGCCGATGAAAGGCTAAATGGTAGGGCCTGGTATTGGTAGTGCTCACTGCAATAAGAAAAACAGAGGAACTGGTGATGGGGAGGCCAAATTGGGATGTGGAGGTAAGCCTCCGTGAGGTCTATAGAAGAGAGGAGATCTCCCTCTCTGATGTTCTGAAGAATAGAATGTAGGGTCTGTATCTTAAAATGCCTGTATGGGATGAATTTGTTCAGGAGCTTGAGATCAAGGATTGCTCTTCACCCCCCCGAGGCCTTCAGGATAACAAAGAGGCGGGAGTAGAAGCCCGACCCCCGCTGATCCCATGGAACTCTTTCTATGGCTCTGATGTCCATCAGATGATGGACATCTGAGCTCATCAGGGCCCGTTTAGATGTGTCACGAGATGTAGGACAGCTGACAAAAAACGATGGAGGGGAGGAGAGAAATTCGAGTCGAAGACCCAATGATACTGTACTGAGGACCCAGGCATCATTAGTTGATTACTCCCATCTGGATTTAAAAAAGATCAAATGACCTCGATGGGAGGGGAGGGGATGCAGTTACTTAAAGCACCTGAATGAATGACCTCCTCCCCCTCGAAAGGGCCGCTTGCCCAAGAATTATTGTTATTTGGGTTGGCGGTCCTGCTGTTATTCCTGATGAGGGGGATACGTTGTCTGGTTGCAATTGAAGCAAGGGGTGTTGACTGGCCTGAAGGTTTGCATTCTGGGATATGTGGTTCATTGAAAATCTGACCCCTTGGAGGAAGTAGACAGCACCTTTCTTTTGTCTTGTGTTTCCACCACGTATGGCTCTAAGGCTGCTCCAAAGAGGTTTTCTCCTGAGCAAGGGGCCGCCGCCAACTTCCACTTACACTTGGAGTCGGTCTGCCAGTTGCACATCCACAGCAGGCGCCTGGCAGACACAGAAGAGGCCATTGCCTTTGTGGCGAATTTGGCAGAGGTTAAAGTGGCATTGGCGGTGAACTTGGCTGCTGCTATTATTTTGTTGAGGTCCTGGTGGGACCTAACATCGGCAATGGGAACTCGGTCCTGAAGTTGACACAACCAGCAAATAGACGACCTGGTAAAAAACGAGACTGCGGTGGAAGCTTTCACAGTCCAAGCTGCGGCCTGGTGTGTGCGCTTCAGAGTTTGTTCTGACTTTTTGTCCTCCGGTCGTAAAACATCCTCCGGTTCCATAGGAGTACTGAGGAAGCAAAGGTAGCTACCACTGGGGAATCTATTGCTGGGAGAGCTAATGCATTAGCCAAGGCGGGACCTACATTAAAGAACCTCTTGTCCTGGGAAGAAGGGCGAGGCCCTGACAGGGGGTTCTCACACTGGTCCTTTACTACATCCAAGAACAACAAGGAAGATGGGAGAACCTCATTTCAGACCACTGGTTTGGAGAATAATGCGTCTCCTTGGCTCAAGGGGCCAGCCTGTGATTCCAGGGCCACCTCTTCTGGGCTTAACAGGGCTGCAACCAGAGCCTTTTGTAGTAAGGGCCGAAACAAGGATGGCTTAAAATCAGCAGTTGTGGACGGTTGTTTTGGTTTGGTTTCCTCTTTGTTGGAGAGGAAGGGGTCTTTAATTTCCCCCTCTTCCTCTTCTAATAAACTACTCTGTTCAGATTGCTAAGAGGATCCCTGTCATCTGTTCCTCCCAGCTATAAAAATGATGTGGGGCATACATGGGTTCCAAAGTGGGAACCTCCCTCTGTGGGGGAGGGTTACCCTGATAGAAGGAGGAAAGGATACCCAAGCCTCTGCCCGGAGGGTGGAGGAGGTGTTTGAGACCTTCAGCAATGCCCTGTCTGACTGCCACCGAAACTACTTCCTGGATGTCTTGGGGACTGTTCTCCTGGGGAAGAACTATCATCTGGGGCCCAGTCACAGAAGGGATAAGGTTAGCTTGCTCCCTAAACCTGTAAACCCCTAGGGGCAAAGCCTGCTGAGGGTTAGGTGTAGCTGTGTTCCAAGTAGGTGGCCTATAAGAAGGGCTTGACAAACGAGGGTCCTGGGGAAGGGCCTCATCCTGCCTTTCAGGTGACAAATTCCATAGATGGCTAGCTGGACTTCCATCTGCCCTCTCTGTGCCTGCAGCTTGTTCTTGTAATTGTTGAGCATTTTTTGTGAATTGTTTCTCTAAAGCCTCATGTCTTCTCTTTTCTGCTCTAAGTTCAGACTTGGAGGCCTTCTTGAGGGCTAGGGCCCTGGCCTTGATCTTTGCTGTGGCCTCCCTGTTGGTTGAACAGCCTCGTGGTTGTTTTCTTTTCATAACCCTTTTGGGGGCTTGAGAGGTCTGAATGCTCTGCATGCCTGATGGTCCTAGCTGGGCCAAATCTATTTTCATTGCTCATGAAAGAAAAACTGGAGTTGCTGTCAGCTCCTCCTGATGGTGTTTTCCGAGCTGAATGGCCAGGAGAGAGATAGGATCACTGCCTCAGGGCCCACTAAAAAATGGCGCCCAGAGGAACCCGATCACAAAATGGCCACCAGCCATGAAGCCAGGGGCCTTGAGGCCTTCGATGATCCCTGGTGCATCTTTGAATCCCTAGGGCTTCGTGCTGTGGCCTTTGGCAATTTATAATGGCCGGATTAATATCTTTGCAGAAGGAAGATTGCCCCTCCAATCGATGCAGCAGTAGAAGGGAGGTTGGTTGGGATTGGGCCTAATTGCTGCAGAGACCTTGAGGACAGCTATTGCAAAACTTTGATAGTTTATGGCCTAATAAATCTTCCAGAAGACTTGTGCAGCCTTGGGAGGTTTTTACAAGCCGTGCAGCCCAGAGAAAAACTGCGTAGGAGGCTGTTGTGAATTAGCCTGTTGTGAAGGCTAGAATTAGCCTTCTAGCAAGTCTGAGGGAGGTTCTGCGGGGTTTTGGCCTATCGCACTTACTGTCTGCATGTCAGTGCCTGCTGAGGCAGCTGCAACTTGAGGAGAGTGGATCCCCGCTCTCCTCATGAACGAAGCTCTACCTGAGCCCTGAGAGCTTCTCTCGATCTCGATGATTCTTTTTTCTTTTCTCAATGCTTTTGTTTTGAGGAATGCTAATTAACTCAGAGTCCAGAGACAATAGCTCATATGTTCAAGAGCTGAGTCGAAAAGCTGGGGCTCTTAGCAGAGGTGAATCTTTTATAGTGGCAGACTCAGTTCACATCATAAGAGGGCAGAGTTATACCCAATGCTAGACTTTAGAGCAACGTGACAGAGAAAGGATTGTTAATAAATTTAAAAAATTGAAATTAGATTTACTTTGTCTCAAAGAGGTACACATTAAAAAAAAATATAGTAAACTATTAGAGTATCCCAAAACTCTATTTTTCACTAGCAGACCAAAAGAAATGGTTCTATATATTAAAGAAACAATAAAGGCTAAACAAACCTTTACAGGTGAAGATGGGAGAATATTGATGGTGAAGGTAACAATGAACCAAAAACAGATATTGTTGATAGTGATATATGCTCCTAATAACAAACAAGATGAGTTTTATGGGAAATATCATAAAATTATAGAATTAGAATATGAAAATATTTGTGTGGTAGGAGACTTTAATACAATTGTAGATACAGGACTATAAGAGCAATAAAACAGGTAAAAGGATTAGGAAAACACTCCCTAAATCCTTCTTTAAAATGATGGAAGAAATAGGAACCCAAGTTGTATGGAGAGAAATGCACCTCAAGAAAAATCAGTATTCATTCTATTCAAATAGGCATCAATCCTGGTTTAAAATAGATATTCCATGTTTTCAATTTCAGAATTGAAAACATGTACAAGAGATAGAAATAGAACCCAGTGTATGGGCAGATCCCCATCCAATAAAAGTTGTATGGAAAGTACAAAAAGGAAAACTGAGATTGACATTGAATCAAGCAATATTGCAAGATAAAGAATTGATAAAAATTTGGAAAAAGAACTGTATTTTTTCTTCAAAAAGAACAGGAAAGGAGAAACTTCCTTACAAACTGTATGGGATACTGCTAAAACATATATCTGGGAACTAGTTATAACATATAATGGGGAAGAAAAATAAGAAAAAACAAAATAAGAAAATGCTAAAGGAAGAATACAAAAAATTAGAATCAGAATTACAAAAAGAGCCACAAAAAAAGAAATTAAAATATCAAATAGATTTAATAAAACACAAAATGAATCTACTGAAAAAAGATGAACTGGCACAAAAAATTAAAAATCCAAAACAAAACTTTTTTGAAAATGCAAGTGAACCAGGAAGATGGTTGGCATATAAACTGAAAAAGGAGAGGGGAAAATGATATATCAATTAATAGATGTGAAAGGGAATATTTATTATCAGAATGAGAATAAAAAATAATAATAAAAAGAGTATTATGGGATACTGTATGATCAGGAGAAAATTTCAGAAAATAAAATACAACAATATTTGGAACAATCTGAACTCCCTAAAGTACTTGAAACAATTAAAGCTATATTGAATGAACGAATAACTATGATGTAATTGACAGAAGCAATTAAGAGACAAAAGAGCAATAAAACACCAGGGCCTGATGGACTACCAGCAGAATTTTCTAAAAAGTTACAAGATATATTAGGCCCAGTGATGTTGGAAGTTTATATAATGAAGTCCTGCTAGAAGCAAAAATACCTAACTCATGGATGGAAGCAAATATTACTCTTATACCGAAAGACTTCTGCGTTTAACACAATTCTTCCACATAGACTAGTGTCTAAATTTCTGGATCTTGAGCTTTCTAATTCAATCTGCCTTTGGATTATGAATTTCCTGTCTACCAGTATACAAGGAACAAAAAGGGAAAGGGCAGTGTGTAGCAGAGTTTAATGTGTGGCTAAGGGAGTAGTGTAAAAGGGAAGGCTTTGGTTTTATTAGTCATGATGTTGCAGCTGGTCCAATGAAAAACTATACAAAAGAGATGGTTTGCATCAATCAAAGAAAGGGACTAAGTTACTTGGCATTAAATTTACAGATTTCCTGAATAAACATTTAAATTGAACAGCAGGGACAGAGAATTAATGGATTCAGAACATTTCTGTCCCCTGCAACCTAAAACTAATAAGGATACCAGTGCATGCAAAATAGATGTTTGTGCAGGTAAGATTATCTTGATGCCAACCAAAACCAAGCATTTAACAGTGAGTGCCATATCATGTACATTAATCAAACAGGTGTCAAGAAAGTAGGAGCAGGCAGGCACAACACAGGTTATGTAGACGGTAAACATAGTGTCAGACATAAAGATCTCAAGTGCCTATATACAAATGCACAAAGTCTGGGGAACAAACAGGGTGAACTCGAACTATAAATACATGAAGGTAAATATGATATAGTTGGAATAACAGAAACTTGGTGGGATGAAATCCATGACTGGAAAATATTGGTAGAAGGATGCAAACTATTCAAAAAAAAAACCAGACCCCATAAAAGAGGAGGTGGAGTTACACTGTATGTAAAGGACCACTATATTGCTACAGAAATGCATGAAACCAAAAATGAAAACCTCCTAGAATGCATATTGGTCAATATAAAAGAAAAAAAGCATGATAGGCCATAGGTGTATATTATAGGCCACCCAATCAAGCAGAAAATATAGATGTCCTTTTTGCCAGCCAATTAACAAACATATGCAGGAAACACAATAGTAATGGGAGATTTCAATTATCCTGATATCAATTGGAAAACTAATTCTGCACCAAGTGAGAAATCAAATAAGTTCCTAATCAACCTAGCTGACAACTTTGTTGTTCAAAAGGTAGAGGGTGAAACTAGAGGGACAGCCACACTGGACTTAATTCTTACAAACGGAGAAGAAGTGATACAGGGAGTTGAAACTGCAGGAACCCTGGATGAGAGTGACCATGTCATACTAGAATTCAACATAACACAAACACAAGCAACAGAACATAACTACACCAGAGTCTTGGATTTTAAAAGACCTGATTTAAATAAACTCAGAAAGAACTTGGGAAAAATCCCATGGATTAAAATCCTAAAGGGGAAAACAACTCAAGAATTTTGGGAAACACTAAAAAGTATGATCATAGAAGCCCAGAGCAGCACAAAACCACGGAGAAGAAAAAACAAAAAATCCAGGAAGAAACCAGCCTGGCTGCACAATGATCTCTCTGGCAAATTGAAAGAAAAAAAGGACAACTACAAAAAATGGAAAGAAGGACATACAACTAAGGCAGAATGGGCAACATCCGGCCCACACACTTTTATCCTTCTTGGTGACTTCAATCTACCTCACATTAACTGGACCCTAAACAAATGTAAAACTGAACCCATACATGCAACCTTCTACAATGCTGTAACAAACCTGGGACTGGAACAACTAGTAACCAACAATACTAGACTTAATAACTGCCTCAATCTCATCTTCTGCAATAGTTTGAATTCAATTTATGGAATACAAATTAAAGAACCCTTTTCCAACAGTGACCACAACAGGATTGACTTTTGTCTCAACATACGTCCACACAAAAATCATCACAATGACGGAATCCCCAATTATAACTTCATAAAAGGCAACTATGATCTTATAGGCAATGATCTCTCATCCCTTGATTGGCAATTTCTATTCACTGGATGCAATACTGTTGAAATGCTTGGGGAAACTGTGATGTACGCCAGAAAAGAACTCATTCTTCGGTGGGCACTATATTTGGGAGCACTCTATTCAAGCACTCTAAAAGCGCTCAACGATCTGCGACTCGACCCATCATTGCTAGAAAGTAAGGTGGTGGGGCTCGCCAGTACCGGGGGGGCTCAATGATCATCCTTGCAGGGGGTGAGACGGTGAGATTCATCCCATCCTTGCAGGGTGGTGAGCACTGGGAGCTGTGAGTCGGTCGTCAGACATTTGCAGCCAGGGTGTGAAACAGACTGCTTCCCCCCTGCTGCCCCTCCTTCCCTCTTCCCTCTTCACCAAATTGCAAATCTGGACTTTCTCTTTAAAAGGACAGTAACTTTGGACTTTCAATAAATAGGGAAGTATTGTTATAACTGAACTACTGTGGAGATTGGAAGCAATTTTATTTCCTGTGATATAAGCAGAAGTATATTGAAGCCAGGAGCGAATACTCAATACAAATCTGAGTCTACATAGTAAAAATATAAACTGTTCAAATTGCCAGTGCAAGACTACCTTTCTTTCTCTTTCTCTTAAAAGCAACAAACTTTGAAAGTGTATTTAAATTAATTAGGAGGGGGCCAGAAATCCCATTCATCAAGGGAAAACAAAACGAAGTTTCCTGTTGCTTCCCAGTGAATTGTTTTGTTTATCTCTGCTGAAGAAGGGGCCAGAGATCCCACCTTCAACATCTTTGCATCTTTACTATCTCAAAAACTCAATTTACAAACAAGAAAGACAGTGTAAACCCTTGCTCATTGATTGTTTTCAAACAGCCCAGGAAAAGACATCTCCTGCCAGTTTATAAAGGGTTATAAACCGATTCTCAGATATCAACAATAGCTAAGCAAAACAAAGCAAAGCAATTAACCCTTTACTTACCAACTCTCAATATTACTTCATACTACTTACTTTCATTATCTCAAAAAATCAATTTCTTTAAAATAATTAATTTTTATCAAATGATCAATTGCTTAGTATGATTGAATGTTTAGTCCATAGAGTGTAATTACTGAATATCTGATTAGTAAAATCAGTAATTTAGTGAATTTAATTGACCAGTGTGTTTAGTAATTACTGTAATAAATTAGATTGTTTGTTGCTTAGCAAAATTATTTGAATAGAGTGATTTGAATAACCAATTGATTGATTTTTAGTAATACGTAACCTTATTTTTGATTTGTCCTCTAACATATCAATTAACATTTATTAATTACCAACATTCATTAAGTAACTGTCTACTTAACACATTAACTAGCTAGTGTAATTGATTACTGTACTATTGCCATTGACCATGCCAGCCAAAAACTCCAAAACAAAAGAAAAGAAAAATATCTTTACCAATGACCTTCCAGACTCCTGCACATGTTTCAAATGTCTTGAAACCATCAATGAAAGCGAAATTTACATCAAATGCTGCCTATGCGATAATCTAGCCCACCCTGCCTGCTTAAACGCAAACAAAAACCTAGCTGATAAGGTTAAAAATTCAGATACATTCTTTTTTCTATGTCCATCATGTTCTCCTAAGCTAAACAAACTGAGTACCCTACCTGACAGAGTTGAAAGCATAGAATCACTCATTCACTCAAGAGAAAAACGCTTAGCAACACGTTTTGAAACAACTAAACAACCAAGCCTAATTTCTCTTTAAAAAAAAAATACAGCACAGATAAGTGAGTACCTATCAGCTCAAAATCAAATCCCACAACAACCACAACTACTACCTCAAATACAATCCCAACTACAACCAAAAATAACCACCAAACCACAGCCACAAACAATTACTATCCATTCAAATAATTCCACAAATAATATCTCCTTACTCATCAGAGACACCATGAAACGTGAACAGAAACGTCCAAATGCCATCTTATTTGGTCTCGATGACACCAACGAATCAGATGACATCACCAAAGTTCATGATATCATAAGCAACTCTAATACAACAAACATGTCTCCTGAAGATATCATTGAAATAACCAGAGATGGCCATGAGTACAAATACTCTGTGACCCCAAGATTTTGTAGAGTTGTATGCAAAATTGAGTCCAGCAAACACATATTCATTCATACAATAAATGCCATTGCAAAAACCAATCCCAACCAGAAAAAACTTCACTCAAGACCAAACTTATCCATACTACAAAGAATCTGCACCCGTGAACTCCTCATAGATCTCAAAAACAGTCTAGACAATGGAGAAAAGGACCTATACATTGACTACAGAGCTGATTGCATCAAAAGAAAGTCATACAACCCACAACTCAGCATCCAACCCCATTCCATCCAATCCAATATCACTCAAAACTAGGCATTCACGCCCCTAACTACCTCTATTGCAACCACAACTGGCCTTAAATGTAAGCTACTCAATGCAAGAAGCCTTGTAAATAAAATACCTGAATTTTTCCTTTTACTAAATATGGCTAAGTTTGACATTATATTTGTCTGTGAAACATGGCTCAACGCATCTCTTCCTGACTCGATTACCACAGTAAGAGACTATCATGTTTACCAATCAGATCGTGAAATCCATAGAGGAGGTGGTGTTGCTATCTTCTATAAAGTCCCTACATCTAAAAAACATCCAAGTTACCCAGGAGCTTTCTATTCCTGAGACCATCATCTGTGAACTATCCTTAAATATCACATTTCGGTTCTTACTATGTTGCAGAACCCAGTTATGACATCGAACATTCAAACAAGTTAAATACATTACTAACATGGGCAGCATCCTGCCCACACGCTTTTATCTTTCTGAGTGACTTCAATCTAACTCATATTAACTGGACCCTTAATGAATGTACAACTAAACCCATATATACAACCTTCTACAATGCAGTAACAAATCTGGAACTACAACAACTAGTAACCAAAAACACTAGATTTAACAACTGCCTCGATCTCATCTTCTGCAATAATTTGAATTCAATTTACGGAATACTAATTAAAGAACCCTTTTCCAACAGTGATCACAACAGGATTGACTTTTGTCTCAACATATGTCCACACAAAAATCATCACAATGACAAATCCCCAATTATAACTTCAAAAAAGGCAACTATAATCTTATAAACAACGATCTCTCATCCCTTGATTGGCAATTTCTATTCTCTGGATGCAATACTGTAAAAGAACATTACAACATATTTTTCCTTGAAGTCAAAAGAGTCATCAAACTATATGTACCATTAACAACTCCCAAAACCAGAAAAAACAAATTACCCAAAACAATAAGGAAGCTTCAATCCAAAAAGAAATCACTTTGGTGGAAAAACAAATCTGATCACACTTGCCAATTTCAAAAGCTGATACAAAAATTTATGCCACCAGATAAAAACTGAATGTACCAATTATCACATTAAACAAGAAGAAAACCTTCTATGCACCAATTCCACCCACGCTTTCTACAATTTTATAAACAACAACTAAAAGACTTAAGGTCCATCCAACCCTTGAAAGGACCTAATGTTAAAGACTGCAACGATGACACTATTAAAGCCAACCTCTTTAACACATTCTTTGGCTCAGTATTTGTAAACAGCAATGGATCATGCCCAGTATTTCCTATTTCCACAGACAACTACAATGATCTAATACATATCAATTTTACAGAAGACATTGTTGAAAAAGCATTGCGCAATCTAAAACCATCTCTATCTATTGAACCAGATGGAATATGTGTCTACTTCTTAAAAAAGCTATCCCACTGCTATAGCTGAACCTCTAAGCATAATCTTCGAAAAATCTTTCAGGACCAGCTCCTTGCCAAAACTATGGTCACAAGCCACAGTCATCCCCATCTTCAAAAAGGGAGACCCCAGCCTAGTTGAAAATTACAGACCAATCTCTTTATGCTGTGTCACCTGTAAAATCATGGAATCAATTATTAACCAATCCATCATCCTCCGCTTAGAAACAAACAACCTACTCTCTAATAAACAATTTGGTTTTAGGAAAAAACTATCATGTAATCTGCAACTCTTCCACGGCAAAAACATATGGACTACATAATTCGATCAGGGCAAAGTAATAGACGCAATCTACATAGACTTCTGTAAAGCCTTTGATTCAGTGGTACACGACAAACTACTCCTAAAACTTAAATCTTATGGTATCTCTGGACACCTGCATAACTGGATAGAAGCATTCCTGTCAAACAGACAACAAATGGTCAAACTTGAGAGCATCCTATCAAATTCTGTACTTGTCAACAGTGGTGTCCCCCAAGGCAGTGTTCTAGGACCAACTCTTTTCATACTCTACATAAATGACCTCTGTGATCATATCAAGAGCAACTGTGTTCTCTTCGCTGATGATGTAAAGCTTTTCAACACCACAGATAATACTATTACCCTTCAAAAAGACCTTGACTATGTATCAGAATGGTCAAACAAATGGCAACTACAAATCTGAACAAATAAATGCTCTGTCCTGGATATTGGCAAACAAAATCTGAAAATAAAATACAGGCTGAATAGTCAAGATATTGTTGATGATCCAAACCCTGTCAAGGATCTTGGAGTACTCATCTCTAATGACCTAAGTGCTAGAGCCCACTGTGACTACAAGTCAAAAAGGCATTAAGAGTTGTTAACCTAATCTTACGTATCTTTTTCTCTGGTAATATCACACTACTAACTAGAGCATACAAAACATTTGCTAGACCAATACTTGAATACAGCTCATCAGTCTGGAACCCACATTACGTATCTGATATTAACACAGTTGAGAAAGTCCAGAAATATTTCACAAGAAGAGTTCTCCACTCCTCTACTCATTGCAGAATACCTTATGCCACCAGACTCGAAATTCTAGACCTATAAAACCTAGAACTACACCGCTTTCAGTACGATCTAAGTATAGTATATAAAATCATACATTGCAATGTCCTACCCGTCAATGAATACTTCAGCTTCAATCATAACAATACAAGAGCAAACAATAGATACAAACTCAAGGTTAATCACACCAAACTTAATTGCAGGAAATATGACTTCAGCAACAGAGGATCAATGTCTGGAATATTCTACCTGACTGTGGTTTCTTCCCCAAACCCCAAAAACTTTAACCTTAGACTTTCTACCATTGACCTCACCCCTTTCCTAAGAGGTCTGCGTGCATAACTGCACCACTGTGCCTACCATCCCTGTCCTATTGTTTCTTTTATTTTTTTTATTTTTCTTATATGTATCCATGTATTCATAACTATGTTTTTACTTATACCTATTATCTTGTAAGCAATTGACAAACCAAATAAATAAAAATAAAATAAATAAATAAATATCAGCAGATAGCCAGAATCTGCAAAGACAACATCAGGATAGCAAAGGCTCAGAACGAACAAAGACTTACAACTAAAATCAAAGATAATAAAAAAAGTTTCTTCCAACATATAAATAACAAGAAAAAGATCAAGGAAACAGTTGGTCCACTAAAGAGAGAAGATGGCAAGGAAATAATAGGCAACAGAGAGAAAGCAGAACTGCTTAACTCATTCTTTGCATCTGTCTTCATGCAAAAACAAACTATAGCTCAACTCCCCAAAAACATAACTGTAAAAGACAGACCAGAAATAAAAGTTAAAATAAGCAAAAAAATAGTAAGAGAACACTTGTCTGATCTTGATGAAAACAAATCACTGGGGCCTGATGGATTACATCCCAGAGTTTTAAAGGAGCTGGCAGAGGCCATCTCAGAACCACTGCACCATATCTTTCAAAAATCCTGGAGCACCAGGGAATACCAGAGGACTGGAAAAGAACTGATGTGGTTCCCATCTTCAAAAAAGGAAAAAAAAACATACTCAGGAAATGATAGACCAATCAGCCTAACATCAATACCTGGGAAGATACAGGAAAAGATAATAAAAAAAACAGATCTGCCAACATCTAGAAACAAGTAAAATAATAACTAGCAGTCAGCACAGGTTTGTTAAAAACAGATCATGCCAAATCAATCTTATTTCATTCTTCAACATAGTGACTAAATTAGTAGACCAGCAAAATACTGTGGACATAATATATTTAGATTTCAGCAAGGCATTCGACAAAGTAGACCACAACCTATTTCTTAGTAAGCTAGAAAAAAGTGGAATAGATAGCACCACCACTAGATGGACTTGCAACTGGCTGGCAAACCGTACTGAACGAGTAGTCCTTAATGGGTCTAAGTCTACATGGAGGGAAGTAAGCAGGGGGTACCACAAGGTTCTGTCTTAGGCCCAGTACTCTTCAATATCTTCATTAACGACTTAGATGTGGGAATAGAAGGGAAACTTACCAAATTTGCAGATGATACTAAGCTGACAGAAATAGCTAGCACCCAAGAAGATAGGCTCAAGATCCAGATGGATCTAGACAGACTAGAACACTGGGCCATATCTAACAAAAGGAAATTCAATGTAGACAAAAGTACAGTCCTACACTTAGGCAAGAAAAACTAAAAGTACACATATAGACTGGGTGAAACCAGGCTCAATTGTGAGAGGGATCTTGGAGTCTTAGTGGACAACCAGCTAAATACGAGCCAGCAGTGTGCAGCAGCAGCCAAAAAAGCTAATGCAATCCTAAGTTGTATTAACAGAGGGATACAATCAAGATCAAGGGAAGTACGAATACCACTCTATAAAGCCTTAGTAAGACCACACTTAAGAGTACTGCTTCCAGTTTTGGTCACCACATTATAAAAAAGATGTTGAGACTCTAGAAAAAAGTACAGAGAAGAGGAACCAGGATGATTGGGGACTGGAGGCTAAAACATACAATGAATGATTGCAGGAACTGGGCTTGGCTAGTCTAGTAAAGAGAAGAACCAGGGGAGACATTAGAGCAGTCTTCCAATATTTGAGGGGCTGCCACAGGGAGGAAGGGGTCAATCTATTTTCTAAAGCGCCTGTAGGCCAGACAAGGAATAATGGATGGAAACTGAACAAGGAGAGATTTAACCTGGAAATAAAGAGAAACTTTCTGACAGTGAGAACAATCAACCAATGGAACACCTTGCCTCAGAAGTTGTGTGGGTGCCATCACTTGAGACTTTCAAGAAGAGATTGGACTGCCATTTGTTAGAAATGGTATAGGGTCTCCTGCTTGGACTAGATGACCTACAAGGTCCCTTCCAATTCTGATTATCTGTTATCTGTCTGGCCACTCACAGAGGGTCAGATTAGGTAATCATACCTCTTCAGCCCTTATTCTTAACACTGGTACACCACAGGTTGCGTATTGAGTCCCTTACTCTATACTCTTTCTGTGCATGACTGCATTCCCACTCATGCTAGTAATACAATTGCTAAATTTGCAGATGATACAACAGTAAACTTATCTCTGGGGGGAATGAGTCTGCCTAGCAAGATGATTTCGTGGTGTGGAGACAATAACTTGGTCCTCAACTCCAATAAGACCAAGGAGCTTCTAGTGGATTATAGAAGGAACAGATCAGACATCCAGCCCTTGCTTATCAATGGAGACTGAGTGGAGCAAGTGGCCAGTTTTAAGTTTCTGGGTGTTACCTAAAAGAGGACCTGACCTGGGGTGCCCACATTGCAGCCCTGGTCGAAAGGGCCCAGCAGAGATTATACTACCTGAGACTTCTCAGAAAACAACTAAATGAAAAACTGCTGGTTACCTTCTACCGCTGAACCATAGAGAATATTTTAACATACTGCACCTCTGTATGGTTTGCCAATTGCACAGTGGCAGATAGGAAAGCACTCCAGAGGGTTAATGTCATTGCCCAGAAGATCATTAGTTGCCCTCTCCCCTCTTTGGAAGAGCTTTATAGCTCCCGCTGCCTTAAGAAAGTTCAAAACATTCTCAAAGATCTATCTCATCCTGGGAACCTTTTTTTTAACAATTACTATCTGGCAGATGATACAGAATAATAAAAACAAGAACAAATAGGATGAAAAACAACTTCTATCCCAAGGCAGTAGTTCTTTTGAATTCTGCTCTATAGTGCAGTGTTGGTGTGGTATCGGGGGTTTCCGGTTCAATGTGTGAAGGATGAAGGATGTGTGTTCTTGTTTATTGTCATGGTCATGGTCATGGTCATGATGTGCACTGAAGATGGTGTTTGATTTTGTTGTACGAGGTGCAATGACAATAAAGTAATCTAAATCTAAATCTAAAAAAACAACTTCCTTTGAACAATGGATAAACAAAAGCAAATGAAGTCACCACAGGGGTAAATGAGCTTGAATTTTGAGTAGACCAAGGGAAAGTGGGATAACCCCCCCTCTCCTTTCACTCTTTCTGACTAATTTATATTCACTCACAAATAAGTTGTATGAAATACATTTTTAATTCTGCAGTTTTGATTTTTACAACTCAGTCGCTCTCTGCTTCACTGAAACCTGGCTATATGAGTCAATTGATGATAATAGCCAGCTTATCACAGGATTTCAATTAGAAAGAGCAGACAGAATAGAAGAAACATATGGCAAAAAGAAAGGAGGAGGCTTATGTTTATATATTAACAGCCGCTGATCCAGATATATAACTATACTAAAGAAATTCTGTGATGTGGACTTAGAGACATCAATTATCAATTGCAAATCATTCTATTTTCCATGAAAGTTGTCCCCATTTCTCCTAATTGCTGTTTATGCTCCTCCACAAGCTTGTGTAAACAATTCATTATGAACTCTAGCTGATCAGATTATGTGGGCTGAAGTTAAACACCCAGATTCATTTCAAATTATTTTAGGAGATCTAAATAAAGCAAACTTAAGGAAAGAGCTACCAAAATATTTTCAGCATGTCAATTGTCTCACCAGATGGAAAATACTTTAGACCATTGCTACACAACATTAAAAGATGCTTATTGGTTTACCATAAGCAGCTCTGGGATACTCTGATCATTGTATGATTCACCTTGTACCTGCTTATAGACAAAGACTTAAAACCATGAAACGAACAATTAAATCAGTGAAGACATGGACTGAGGAGGCAAAGCTAAAGCCACAGCCTTGCCTTGAACACACTGATTGGAATGTGTTCAAAGATACCTCTGCAGACTTGGATGAACTCACAGATACTGTAATATCATATGTCAGTTTTTGTGAAGACCTATGTGTGCTGACTAGAAATCTGACAATATACCTTGGTTCACAGCTAAACTTAAGAAACTACGTCGTACCAAAGAGAAACCTACAGAAAAGGCGATAGAATACTAAGGCCAGAAACATATTAACGAGGAAGATCAGAACAGTGAAAAGAAGCTACTCTGAAAAGCTAAGATATAAGTTCTCAACATATGAACCAGCAAACATGCTGAAAACTCTAAAAAATATCACTGGTTACAGCAAACCTCCTTCCCATGTTGAAGGAAACAAACAACTGGCAGATGACATGAATGTGTTTTACAGTAGGTTTGAGAGGAAACTACTGTCACCCATCTCCACAGTCCCCATCTCAGACACAACAACAGCCAAGCCTCCTGCAACCTACTCCATTCCATTGGGCCCACCACCTTTGGTGATTTCAGAGAACAAGGTGCAAGCTCTATTTCACAGACAAAAGCCAGGAAAAGCATGAGGCCCAGACAAGGTAACTCATTCTTGCTTAAAAGCTTGTGCTGATCAACTGGCCCTCATCTTCACTTGCATCTTTCATAAATCACTAGATGTGCTATGTTCCTTCTTGCTTCAAATGCTCCACCAGTGCCAAAGAAACCTTCCATCAAGGAACTGAATGACTTCAGACCGGTTGCTCTAACATCTGTAGTTATGAAGACCTTTGAATGACTAGTGCTGGCCCACCTGAAAACAATCACGGATCCTCTGTTAGACTCCTTTCAATTTCCTATCAAACAAACAGACTGACAGATGATGCTGTTAATATGACTCTGCATTACATCCTACAATATCCTGAATCTCCAAAGACCTATGCAAGGGTCCTCTTTGTAAACTTCAGCTCAGCATTTAATACCATCATTCCAGATATTCTTCTAACTAAACTAAATCAGCTAGCTGTACCTGACCACACTTGTAAATGGATCATAAGCTTCCTAACAGACAGGAAGCAGCAGGTGAATCACACCATATATCTGTACAATTAGCATAGGAGCCCTCCAGGGCTGTATGCTCTCTCCTCTTCTCTCTTATATACCAATGACTGTATCTCAAATGATCCCTCTGTTAAAATACTGAACTTTGCAGATGATACAACAGTGATTGGTCTCATTCAAGACAACAACGAATCTGCATACAGATGGGAGGTTGTACAACTTGCCTTATGGTGCAACCAGAACAATCTTGAACTAAATACACTCAAAACCATAGAAATGGTGGTAGATTTCAGGAAAAATCCTCCTATACTACCACCTCTTACAATACTAGACAACACAGTATCAACAGTAGAGACCTTCAAGTTTCTAGGTTCTATCATATCTCAAGACTTAAAATGGACATCTAACATCATCAAAAAGCACAACAAAGAATGTTCTTTCTGCATCAACTCAGGAAGCTCAAACTGCCCAAAAAACTGCTGATTCAGTTCTACAGAGGAATTATTGAGTTTTGTCATCTGTATCTCTGCAACCAAACAAGACAGACACAGGCTTCAATGGATAATTAGAACTGCAGAAAAAACAATTGCTATAAATCTGCCTTCCCTTGAGGATCTGTATACTGCATGAGTCAAAAAGAGGGCTGTGAAAATATCCACAGACCCCCCCCACACACACATCCTGGACATAAATTATTTCAACTTCTACTCTCAAAATGACACTATAGGGCACTGCACACCAGAACAACTAGACACAAGAACAGTTTCCCCCCGAATGTGATCATTCTGCTAAATAACTAATTCCCATAACACTGTCAAACTATTTAGTAAGACTGTATTACTATTATTCTTCTCATCCTTCCTATTACCTGTCTCTTCCAACTTATAACTATAACCGTGTTGCTTGTATCTTTATAATTTATATTGTTTTATTTGTTCTTTAGTATGATTTGATTGCTTATTAATAACCTATGATTATCACCAAGTGTTGTATCTTATGATTCTTGATGAATGTATTTTATTTTTCTTTAGGTACACTGAGAACTTATGCACCAAAGATAAATTCCTTGTGTATCCAATCATACTTGGCCACTAAAGAATTGTGTTCTATTTTATATATTATAAACAATCAGCTAAGGTGATGGTAAGGCACTAGGCAGGAATGTCCAGTATCCCCTCTGCTATTTATACTGACTCTAGAAGTATTAGCCAGAAATATTTGACAAGATGAAGAAATAAAAGGAATAGAAATAAAAAAGAGAAATATAAGCTACAGGCATTTGCAGATGACTTGGTCTTTATATTAGAAGACCCATTAGAAGCTGGATCAAAGTTAATTAGAAAGATAGAAGAATATGGGGAAGTTGCTGGATTGAAAATAAACAAAGATAAGATTTAGTTAAAAATCTCACAATACACAAAAAAGAGTGTTGATGGAAAGAATTGAAATGCAGATAGTCAAAAAAGTGAAGTACTTAGGTATATAGCTAACAGCAAAATCTGCAACAATTAAAGAGGACAATTATATGAAACTGATGCAACAAATTAAACTAGATTTGGAGAAATGGAAAGATTTGCAACTGTCATTAACAGGAAGAATAGCTACCATAAATATGAATATTTTACCAAGACTGTTATATTTATTCCGAACAATTCCAATAAAATTGGGGGGAAATATTTTGAAGAATTAAATAAGCGCACCAACATGCCTATCATCCCTATCCTATGGTTTCTTTTATTTTTCTTATATGTATCCATGTATTCATAACTATGTTTTTACTTATACCTATTATCTTGTAAGCAATTGACAAACCAAATAAAATAAATAAATAAAATAATATTAAGATATATTTGGCTAGGGAAAAAAGCAAGAATAGGTTTGAAAATATTGCAAGACTCCCAAAAAAAGAGAGGGGGTTTTGGGTTGCCAGATTGGGAATTGTACTACCAGGCCTCAGTATTTACATGGGTGAAAGAATGGATCAATTTGAGGCATAAAAGATTATTAACTCTAGGAGTCTTCAACTAGCTTGGCTTGCTTTTTTATGGTATGGGAAGAATAAGATACATAGTTATTTTCAAAGACATTATGTTAAAAACGCATTGTTATCAATATGGTTTAAAATTAAAAAACACTACTTAAAAATACCAGTCTGGCTTTCCACAATGGAAGCATTGATACATCCTAAAGTTATTAATATGGAAAAAATGTAAAATATAAAGATATTTTGAATGAAAAAAAAAATTAAAAACCAAGCAGGAACTTAGCAATCAAGGGATGGACATTGCATGGTGGCCACAATTGCAGATATAATCTCGATTTGAGAAAGATGTTAAAATGTATGGTTTTAATAAAGAATTAACAGAATTGGATCAGATAACTGGAACAGATGAAAAACTGATAAAGAAAATATATTGTTATTTCTTAGATATTAAACTTGAAAGTGAGCAGGTAAAGGAGACAATGATAGTTTGGGCTAAAATTTTGAATATGTAAATGGCAGAAATTGTGGAATAGAAATGTTAAATTGATTAACTGCATATAAAGAAAATTTGTATAAAATGTTCTATAGATGGCATTTTGCACCAACAAGACTGGCAAAAATGTATAAGGATAGATCTGCTAAATGTTGGATGTAATCAAACACCTGGTTCATATTACCATATATGGTGGACATGTCCAAAAGCCAAAAAATATTGGACAAAAATACACACCTGGTTGGCAAAAAAGATAAAACAGCATATAGACATGAAACCAGAAATATTTTTATTGGGCATTCTGCCAGAAAAATATGATAAAGGGACTATATACTTGATTTTACATGTACTAACTAGAATTGTATATGCTCAACAATGGAAGTGTGATGAGATCCCGACAGATGAGAATATAATTAAGAAACTACTAGAATGTGCAGAAATGGATAGACTAAATGCTTACTATTAAGGACAAAGAAGAAACTAAATACTTTTTGACGTGGGACTTATTTTATCAATGGTTAGACAAAAAAACAGAAGTTAGAAAGATAGGGACATAAAAAGGATAAATGTTAAAACAGAAATTTGTTAAAATGAAAAAGCTAAATATTATTGTTATTACAATATTAATGTTATTATGATGTTATTGTAAACACTTTGATTACAATTACCTAAAAACAATTGTACCCAGAGAACAATATATTATACAATTAAAGCAAATAAAACTTGAGGGAAAAAGTAATATAAATGCTCAGCTAAAAACTAATACTCTCTTATTGAGTTGTTTATGTAATATTGTTAAACTGCCAGCATTTCTTGGTTATACAATATTAAATGATCCCTTACTGATTAGGCAACTCATATGGTTATGGCTCCAGATAAAATAAAATCCTAAATCTATGATGATTAAGAAAATGAGCAATAAAATGAGTAAACATGCAGGAAATTTTATTTTGTATCCTTCTGCCACTTCTATATGAAAAAAGGACAATGTTCAGCACACCCCAAGTGATAATGTTACTAGTATGAAAGCGCGAAACTATCCTGTTTCAGTTCTCTAAATTATTCAATTGGATTCTCCATTCAAATTTTGTTTTTCTAAAATTTCTAAAATGGGTAATTTCATTTATAAGGTAATAGTACACTATCAATAGTGTTAATATACTTAACCACTACAGTGCCGTGTTACTTTAAAGTTAACACAAATACCCAACTAAGTGATTCATCTACCAGTCTTGGAGCACCTAAGTGAGAAATGTATTTGCCAGTAAATTCACGATTCCATGAAAGGACAGATGCACTTACCCTTCTGTAGATGCTGTTTTGACTCTCCTCCTGTTGGTTTTGACTCTACCCCCTTTTCCATCTCAGTTACATTTTTACCTTGAGAAGTTCTGTGTTTGTTACTGCCAGTTGGGCGACTCTCATTTAGGTTACTTTTATTGATTTCAGTGTTCTTACCATCTCCTGAGAAACCCTCTTTATTCCCTTGTTTACTTTTCTCTGACTTGGTAATAATGTTAGCCTCTGCTGTCTTTTTTCCTTCATTTCCTTCTGTTTTCTTGTCCTCTGTCCCCTTTTGAGAATTCTCCTCTGCTTCTTTCTTTTCTTTTTCTTCTGCATCCTCGCAAAAATAAAAGACAAAACAATGGGGATAGGGAAGGGGAGCATAAACATGATTAGTAGAATTATCAAAATGTTAAATATCTATTGTTTTTAGTTGCGGGAAATGACATAAAGCCTAAAAAAATTAAGAAATGCTACTTTCATTTAGATGAATTCTGCTGCTTACTTTCTTAAAATTAAGTTGGCTAATGCTATTTTTGCTCATCATAAATGAAGATATATGAACTATTAACCATCACAGCCACATTTTGCATGCCATTCACCTCTTTGCAATATGTATAAGCAATTTAGATATATATAATTTAGGAAATATATATATCAGTTTTAGTTATTCATGAAAAATAAGTGAAACTTCTACATTCAGAGGTTGAATATTAAATGTTAAAGAAATACGCGAAGAACAATTATTGCAGACATTTATCTCCAGGAAACTAACCATAATTAAAACTAACAAAACCAAAATAATCCAAATAAAAATAAGTGGAATAATATGAATGCAGTGCTGTCAAGATCCTCAAAAATCCTACAACCATGTAGCTAAGGTAATCTAATATTTTAGCCTAATGCCTGAGGGAATAACCATATTTCTACAGCTTCCCAGAGGACTAACAGCATTAGGTAATCTGCATATAGCCTTCCATCCTTCCAAGGTTAGTAAAATGAGGACCCAGATTTTTGGGGACAATATGCTGACTATGTAAACTGCTTAGAGAGGGCTTTAAAGAATCAATTGTGAAATGGTATATTAGTCTAAATGCTATTGCTACATATGGACAGAATGGTGTTCCATAAGGAAGATGCTGCAACAATTATGTCAGTTGGAACCCATTAGATCATCAGGGGTGTCAAATGGATTGCGGGCTGCATCAATTGTGATTGTCCTCAGGAGGCCAGGGTACGGGTGGTGGGGCATGGTCAGATCGTCACAGCCAATTGGGCAAGACTTGAGGGGTATGGCCAGCTTGATGTCACTTGTGTGGGCCAGGCAGTGTTAAGGAGAGAATCCAGGGATCTCCAGCAGGCGGGGCAGTAGGCAATAGGCTCATCTCACAGGAAGTGAGGTAAGATGACTCAGGGGGTGGGGTAGGGGATATGCTGTCATGTGGCAATGCAAAGGGTGGAGTGGCTGGTGCAGGAAACCATCACCCATTGCTCGCTGCCATTTGTGCATGCGGGCCAATGTTTTCCAGTCCCAACTGGCATATTCTGCGGCTCTGGAGACAGGTCCATTGGGCTTGCCATCCCAACAGCACACACAATGGCATCAGCAGCAGGCGGAGGCAGGGGGGAGGCGTGTGGTGTGGACTGCTGGACATGTTTACTCCATCCCACTGTCTGTTTTGGCTTGCAACTGGAGAGCAGATCGCTGCTGGTCATCTTCTCCTCAGCTCCCCTATGGAACTTGCCTTTGGCCTGCACACGAGCATGTTTCCCTCACACACCCGTCATCCCCCTCACAGGCTGCTACTGCCACACCTCAGCAGACCTGATACCACTGCTGTTCAACAGCTCTCCGGGGGTCCTGAGCCCCAGCTGCTCACTCAATTTTTCAAGGGAGCACAGAAGACTCAGGGAAGGCCATGGAGAAGCAGGGAGAAGGAGTCACCAGTACTAGTGTGACCCCCCACTGAAAGCCTGCAGACAGAGGCAATGCTGGCGGAGGTTGCCCTCCCAGTGGCGACCCAGCTGGAGATGGAGGTACCAGCCACTGAGGTACCAGAGGAGGTACCAGCCACTGAGAACTTGTACTGGGCTGAAGAGGACCTCAGGCACCAGGGCTCTGTCTGGCTAGAAATGAAGTTCCCATTGACATTCATGTGGGAATTAATCATCTTTGCCCCAAACTGGAGGATGAAGGGACCCTTCAAGCTAGAAGAATCTAGGGCATGGAGATATCTGACAGCTTTCCCCGCTCAGATGGTGGAGAACCTGGAGGGGAGGTTTGACTGAACGAGCATGAAGGGGAGGGACAGATATATAAGTTCAAACCACATGGAGTGATCCTGAGCCAACCTACCCTAAGTTTCACACCTAGCTGTGGTCTGGTTCTAGTTGTAGTGCCTCACTTGGCTAGCCCTCCTTGGTGCCATTAGTGCAGTCAAACTCAGGCCCACTATGAAGCCTGTCATGCTCACCCAGCCACCCATATAACCCTTCAGGATGGCAGGGATCCCACCATGAGCATACTACCCCAGAGTCAGCTAGGTCCTGTGACATTGGCCCCCAGATTGGGCACCAGCACAACTTCCTCCTCCTTCTCACCCAGCCACCTCTTCCCCGATGAAAGACACCTTCAACAGGGACCCATAGAACTTGCATTCTTCCTAAACCAGATGTGGGCTCATATAAATGACCATGCAGTGGACTACCCCAGTCACCAAGCAATAGCCTGTGCAGTGAATTTGGAGTGGGTAACCTAACTCCCTGACAAGGATGTGCCAGAGCTGGTGAACATCGACACCTCCCTACAAATGCTGAGAGCTAGGTTTGAGGATGACTGCAAGATCCTGCAAACCGAAGCAGAAATCTGTGAGATTAAGCAAAGGAGCTGGCCCACCAAGGAGTATGTTTGAGAGTTCCGGAGAGTGGCTGAGATAGGCTACTAGTAGCAACAGTGGTTGGAGAGGCTACTGGTCCACTTATACAAGGAGAGCTGGGCCATGAATTGCTGCATGCCTTTACCAAGGGGTCCCTGATCGGGTACAGAAATGGTATTGGATGGCAGTGGCAATAGACTTCAAGCTCAAGTGGTACAAAAATGTGGAACCATGGAGCAGAAGCCACAGGCCCAACCGGAGAAGCACCAGCTTGGGAGATGATCAACACCTGGCCAAATCACAGACCACTCTAGTGGAGCCTCAGGACAACCTATTAAGTGCTTCTGTTATGGCCAGCAAGGCCATCAAGGAGCTGAATGTCTAGCCCCACTCCCCAGTCAAGGGAGAAACCCCCAGAGCTAGCCAAGGCAAAAAAGCCCCAATGAAAGGTGAGAGAAAAAAGGAAATTCACTCACCAGAACATTGAGGCAATTGAGGGAGAGAGAACTCTCATGAAGCCCAGCAGCCTGTGCCCTCCAACAGGGATGACAAGGGAGAAGATGACCCGATGGTAAGTGAAGCCATCTATCCCTTCGCCATCCAGTTGAAATTGTGGTACCAAGTCTGGGGTCCAGTGGGATATGGAAGCCCTAATAGATTCAGAATGCACTCGCTGCCTAATCAGCCTGCAAACTGTCCTGAAGCTAGGGATCAGAGCAAACCAGAGAGCCTGACATGGCCTATAAGGTTCAAACAAGTCTATGGATCACTGTTAGGGTGAGCCCCTACCATGTTCCTCACAGAATCAGAAAGGCTAGAGATAGGGAGGCACTTGGAGGTCATCCACTTTGTAGTGGTGCCAAAAATGATGTAGGCGGACATCCTGGGACTGTCCTGACTAGACAGGTCTGTAAGGGGCATGCATAAGTGCACAATTGTGTCTACCATCCCTGTCCTATTGTCCCCATTTATTCGTACCTATTTCCTGTATTCTTACTCATGTTTATACTTATACCTATTATTTTGTAAGCGATTGACAAATAAAATAAATAAATAAAATAAATGAATGGGCCCTCACCACGTGGTGGGAAGTGGGGGAGAGAAAGCTAAGGATGGGAATAGATTCTCTCCCACCTCTTAGTGCTACCAAAGGAGAAGCTGTCCAGCATCCGAAGGACACTAAGCAAAGTGAGAGATCAAGAGCGACATCAGAACAATTCCTAGGGATACCCCAGATTCTCAAGGAATAGCAGAACTTAGCAGAAGTTTTAAGTGAAGAGAAATGCAATACACTGCACCCATTGCCCCACCAACTGTGCAATAGAGATTGTGCCAGGGGCAAAACTGCCCAAACCAAAGTTGTATTCCATGACCCCTAGGGAAATGAAGGAAGAACATCAATAAGAACCTGGCCAGGGGATTCATACAGCCAGTGAAATCAAGGGTAGCCGCACTAGTACTGTTCAAAGAGAAAAAAGATGGCACTATGTGCCAAAATCCACTGTGTGGATTTTAGAGGAATTAACAGAGTCTACATAGAAAATGTGTACCCTCTCACTCTCATGAAAGACATGCTGGCCCATATGGCAAAGAGGAAAATCTTCACCAAATTAGACCTGTGGGAAGCATATTAATGGGTGAAGATTAAAGAGGGGGAAGAGTGGAAAACAACATTCAGTTGCCCATTGGGGAGTTTACAATTCAAAGTTATGCCATTTGATCTCCAGGGGCCCCCTGCTGGATTCATGCAACTGATCAATGAGAGTGAATGATGCAAGACTAATGTATTTTCCATTTGAATTTTCCAGGAACTTTTCTGCAGTTGAGGGGGGAGGTCCAATCGTCAACTCTGAAGTCAGGTCGAAGCCATCTTTTCCTATCTCATAGTTGCCATGAACTTTGAAAGGAAGAAGGGAGGGGGGATGTAGATAGACCAGCTACCAGTCAAAACAAAAACAGAAAGTATTTTTTATGGGAAACAAGGTCATCCCAATAGGTGGCAAGTGAAGGAGGAGAGGAGTGACCAGCCCCCCACCCCCCAGCTATTTTCATTGTACAATGTGACCAGTGACACCTGGGAAGGGAAATATTTGCTCTTTTAATTAGGGAGAAAACCATGAAGAGTTGGTTTTCACAAGCTCTGCCAATATGATGTATCCAATAAACATGTTCTTTGAGGAATCTACCTCCCTTAGAATTCTACTTTTGGCAGATGCATTTCTTGGAATGCAAGGAAACTGATTTTGATAATACAGAGAAAAAAATTATCCACAGTACTCTTTTCCTCTAGCATTAAGAGGGTTGACTTGAGTATCTATCAGGAAGTAGACAGTCTCCCCTTAGTCTTTCACTTCATGTCTTCTCCTATATCACTGCAAGAATGAGATATGGAAAGAAGTGATCAAGTAGTGTTCGCACATTTTAATTGTGGTTCACACAAACATCTCACCAGAAATCTCCAAGTATCTTTAGGAACTTTTCCTTTGAATGCATGTTCACAAGCCTGTCCATGTTATGCATCATTTTGCTGAAAATTATTTTCCAGTACTGTTTTTGTTAGTTTTGTTACCTTTGATTGCTTGGGCTTTCCACTTTTCTCGGTTTTGTTGCACTACTTCTGTCCAGGTGGCTTTAAAACATTTGAAGTCCACAGTGAGGATGGAACAGTTGAATGAGGCACTTCCTTCTGACCCAGTGCTCTTGACACTTGATCTTTTCACTTCTGAGGGGCTAAGGCTATTCAGACTGGGATTGCATATACAATATTAATGGCATTTTAATTACTAAGAAATATTAAGTTGTATTACCATTTTCTTCTCCCTTTCACTTTTTTGTTTTGATATGAGTGAATATTTCTTGCCAATTTTTTTAAATTGGAGTTCTTCCTACTTTACTATACTTTTCACTCCCCAAACCTTGAGAAAAACTTTTAAACCCTTCTCATATCCACTCTTCTGTTTACAAATTAAAATAATCACATGGTGAAATAATAGTTGCTCAGCATGATGTTACTGCAATGGAACCTCTGTGGATAGAGAGAAGAGTATAGGGGAAAAGACAGAAGTTCCCAATGGAAAAACAGTGTGCTCATAACTCTATTCTTAGAGTTTTAGTTGCATGACAGCTGAACTGGAAATCAAATGAACTGCTGTCATGGTGGGATCATAGAGGCATGGAGTTGATGATAAGGCAATCCAAACACTGCATATTCTGATTTACTCAGATTTTAATTAATTATTGAAGAGCCAATTGGCAAAGACAAAAGAGTCTGGGTTGCAGAAGGCATTTAGCCTTAAAAGTGATACTTGTAGCTTGTAATGAATACATCAAATAGTTTTCATAATGAAAAGTGGGGAAATATCTCTAGATATATTCTAGACATAAATTAGATACTATTCTAAATATTATATCTGTATTATAATTACAATTCTATTATTTAGAATAATGTTCAATATCAACAGCAGATAATATATATTTGGTCCAGAAAATAATCTTAAATAATTTATCATAATCATCCCAGGATACTTCTCTACTTCCAAATATTATTCTTGTAATGGTCTCATTAGCCTGGTCAACTTGGATAATTTCTTGATCATTTTATCACACAAGACTTGAACACTCTTTCTTTACCCCAGAAAAATAAAAATTTAAACACACACACACACATACACACACACCTTAAAGAGGGAGATTCTACTATAAATATATATAGTTACTGACCTGGATCGCCTAAATCCTGTCATACCAGAGTTAGAGGCTTCCTCTATGAGAGGTGTTACAATCTTCTCAGTCATATCAGTTAGCACAGTAAAAGTAGGTTCCACAATAAAATCAATAAAGCCTGGAAAAGCACAGAACAGAAACAAATGCAAGAAAATTGCCTAGTTAATGTCATACTTCCTATAAGATAAATATACCAATACTTACAACAACATGGTAAAATTGTCACTGTTACTACCTGCTATTTCCTACTATATGAGAATTCCATAAATGGCCAAATAAAGCATTGGTAACAATTCAACTTGCAATAGATGGGAATAGCTTGTTTTGTGTGGGTTGTTTATTATTATTATTATTATTATTATTATTATTATTATTATTATTATTATTATTATTATTATTATTATTATTATTAATTGCACAGTCAGCCAGATGTTCAGACTGGGTTTGGCATTTTTGTCTACCTATCAAATCCTTGCAAAGGATCTGGAATAAGCAAATCTGGATGTTTGATGGTGTTACAGATATCGCCACAGGATGGAAGTTGTTCCAAGTGAAGCTGTCATCTGCAATAGACTAATTTGTCAATGCCTATAGTGTTCAAGTGGTGCTCCAGTTGTTTTGGGACTGCACCCAAGGTGCCTATTACTATTGGTATTACTCTTGCTTGCCTTTGCCATAGTCGTTCTATTTCTATTTGTAGGTCTTTGTATTTTGTTATCTTCTCCAGTTCTTTCTCTTCTATTCTGCTGTCTCCAGGCACTGCCACATCCACTATCCAGACTTTTTTGTCTTTCTTATTGACAACTGTTAAGTTCAGGTTATTATATGGCAGGTGCCTGTCTGTCTGGATTCTGAAGTCCCAGAGCAATTTAATTTTTTCATTTTCTATCACTTTTTCTATTTTATGGTCCCACCAGTTCTTCTTATAAGCAAATGATATTTCTTGCAGATCTTCCAATGCACCATTGTTGCTACTTTGTCATGCTGCTGCTTATAGTCAGTTTATGCAATCTTCTTGCAGCAGCTTACCAGGTGGTCCACTGTTTCTTCAGCTTCTTTGCATAGGTGGCACTTACTGTCTATTCCTGACTTCTCAATTCTAGCTTTGTATACATTTGTCCTTAAGGCTTGGTTTTGCACAGCCAAATTAATCCCTTTCTTTAACTTTCATGCCCTTAACCATTGCCAGGTCTTTTTATTATCTACTTTCTCTGCTACTTTTTTAATATACTGGCCATATAGTGCTTTGTCTTCCCATCCCTCCATTCTGTTCTTCATTCAGTCTTTCTTATAGGCCAGTTTGGTCTCTCTGGTAGTCAGCAAGCCTTCCTGGCATGTTACCTTCAGTGTATCTTGTTCATAGTCCTTCAGATATTCTTCCAAAGCCCTTTTTCCTTTTTCAACTATCGGATGTACTTGCAACATTCCACACCCACCTATTTGCCTTGGTAGGTAGAGTCTGTCAATGTCGTGCAAGGATGAAGGGCATGATTCATTGTCATTATTTTTCTGGTTTTCCTATCCATTGCTTTTAATTCTGTTTGAGTCCAGTTCACTATTCCAGCCGTGTATCTAATAGCTGGTATTGTTGATTGCCTTGATGGTATTTCCTCCATTGAGTTTGGACTTTAAGATCTTTTTCACTCTCTTCATATATTCACCTCTAATTTTTTTCTTGACTTCAGCATGCTTGATGTTGTCAGCTTGAAAGATACCCAGGTATTTGTAATAATCATCTTCATCCAGAATCTTAATGTTATTTTCATGGGGCATCTTAATTCCTTCAGTTTTCACTATTTTTCCTTTTTTGATAGTGAGTATGGCACATTTGTCCAATCCAAACTCAATTGCAATATCTTGGCTATATATATATGAACAATGTTGAGGAACGATTCTATTTCAGATGGTGTTTTTCCATACAGCTTCAGATCATCCATGTAAAAGAAATGGGATAGTCTGGCAGATCATTTGGATGTTTGATAGCCATGGCCTGAGTTATTCAGTATTGTTGACAGAGGAAACAATGCAATGACAACTAGAAGTGATGATAGTGAATCTCCTTGAGATATTCTTCTCTTGATATTAACTTCACCAAATCTTTTATCTTTGACTTGCAACAGTGTCTTCCATTGTGCCATCAATCTTTGCACAAAGTTTCTGATGTTTCTACTGACTCCTGTTATTTCTCGGCACTTGATTATCCAGTGATGTGGCAGAGAGTTGAATGCCTTTTTGTAGTTAATCCATGCTACATTCAAGTTGGTCTTCCTTCTCTTGCAGTTTTCCAAAATCGTTTTGTCAATTAGGAATTGATATTTTGTTCTGCTGCTATTGGAGCTGTTTCGTTTTTGCTCAGGTGAAAAAAGATCGTTTTCAACTAGATGCTGTTGGACAGCATCAGCTACCACATCAGTTAACAATTTGAAAGTTGTTGGTAAGCAGATAATTGACCTGTAGTTGCTTGGTGCTGCCCCTTTTGCTGGATCTTTCATTATCAGGTAGCTTTTGCCAGATGTTGGCTACTCTTCAATTTCACCTCCTTATATTATGCTTGGCAATGAGTGGGAATAAACCTGTTAGATGTTTCAATCAAAAACCATGCAGTTCATCTTCACCTGATGCTGACCCATTCTTGATCTTCTTTTCTCTTTTCTCTACCATTTCTGTTGTTAATATCAGTTCTTTCATTTCAACTTCTTTTTTATTCTTATTCATCTCTTTTAATCAAGCTGCATCCTTGTTGTATTTCTTTGGGTTATTCCATATCTGCACCCAGAACTGCACTGTTTCTTCTTGACAGGTAATGACTGATTCACTGCAATTTCTCCATTGATGGATTGATAGAATCGTCTCTGATTGGATTGAAATTGGAGATTCTGCCTATAATTTGCAATTCAAACTTTATATCTGCTAATCTTCTTAGCTATTGATGTTATTTGCTGCTTTATTATTTCTACTACTTCCTTGATCTTCCTTGTTTCTAAGTGATATTTCTTGATAAGGTATTCTTTGGTCTTCTTGTTGTTCAGTTTCTTTTCTTTTATCTGTTCTAGCTTGCTTGCATTTGATCTCAACTTGCTAATCTTATTTTCCAATCTAATCTTTTATTTTTGTGGTGCACTGTTTAGTTTTTTTTCTTCTCTGTTGATTTTGCATCCCAGGTATTCAGTTATAACTGCAGCTGTGTTGTACATTAATTGGTTTGTTTTGTGCAGTGTTGGTGGTTACGCTTGATATTACAGTATTTGCATCTTCTAATGCTTGCGCTAGCTGTTTCTTTGGAACAAGCTTCAATGCAGGAAGCCTTATTCTGATGTTTTTGTGCTGTTCTAGATGCTCAGTTATTTATTTCAGTTCTTTTACTTCTTTCATTACAGGGTTTTGTTCTTCCTGTGGCAGAGGAGTGGGTGCCTGGTTTCTAAATGAAAACAATTGTATCTCTCTATTGGATTCTTCTACTACTATTCTTCCCATCCTTGACCAGCACGCCAGAAAAGAGCTCATTCCTCAGAAAGCGCTAAATTCGAAAGCACTTTATTCAAAAGTGCTCAACAATCTGTGTTTCGACCCATCCTTACTAGAAGGTAAGGCGGTGGGGCTCGCCAGTACCAGAGGCTCTATGATCATCCTTGCAGGGCAGTGAGATGGTGAGATTCATCTCATCCTTGCAGGGCGGTGAGCACCGAGACCTGTGAGTTGGTCTTCAGATGTTTGCAGCCAGGGTGTGAAGAAGACTGCTCTCCCCTCCCCCTGCCACCCCTCCTTCCCTCTTCCCTCTTCACCTAATTGCTAATCCAGACTCTCTCTTTAAAAGGACAGTAACTGAACTCCTGTGAAGATTGGAAGCAATTTTGTGATAGAAGCAGAAGTGTATTGAAGTCAGGAGCGAATGCTTAATAAAAATCTGAGTCTACATAGTAAAAATATAAACTGTTCGAATTGCCAGTGCAAGACTATCTACGTGCCTCTTTCTCTTAAAAGCAACAAACTTTGAAAGTGTATTTAAATTGAGTAGGAGGGGGCAGAAATCCCATTCATCAAGGGAAAATAAAAACAAAAAGTTTCCTGTTGCTTCCCTGTGAATTGTTCTTTTGTCTCTGCTGAATCAAAGTCTGCTTGCAAAAGGGAGAGAAGAATAGTTGGTTTCCTCTGTTCTTCAACAGGAAGTAACCAACAGGAAGTAACTCTTATATTCCTTTGCCTCCATTGAAACAATCTGCCTGCTAGCTCCAAAGTCATTAATCTTTTCTTGAGAGGAAGAAAAGGGCTATGATTCACCCCTTTTTGATGACAAAATGCAAAACCAGAAAACACTTTAAATCAGCCATCTCCATAGAAATGAGCTGTGTTTTTCCCTCCTAAAGAGAGATTTTCAACATTCAACCAGCGATTTAAAGAAAGCATTTTCTAATTCTACCTCAATACCTATATCAATGATTAGATAATCAATTTCTAAAAATAACTAATTTATCAATTGTTTAATTGATTTATTGTTTTAATTGATCGATGTGATTAGATGTTTAATGCAAATAGTGTGATTATTGATTAATATATATAAAAATCAGGCTTAATGTAATTTAATTGATTAATAAAATTAGTGATTCATTGAGTTTAATTAAACAGTGTATTTAACAATTAGTGTAATTAATTAGGCTGATTGTTGCTTATCATAATTACTTGACTAGAGAGATTATTGTAATTGATTAATTGGTGTGATATCGGCTATACTAATTACCCAAAATTGTTTTATTAAGCAATTTAAACAATATACTATCTCAACAAACCCACCATGCCAGTAAAAAAATCCAATACCAAACCACAACCTAAAGAAAAAAAATCTCCACCAATGAACCACAAGACTCCTGCACATACTTTATATGGTTTGTAACTCTAAAGATGAATAAAAATTCCATCAAATGTTCTCTATGTGAAAAATATGCTCATCATGACTGCCTGGAATTACCCAAGCAAATGACTCAGTTGCTAGAAACATCCAATTATGCATTTCCATTATTCTGCCCACCATACAAACCCAAACTGGACAAACATATAGCCCTGTTTGAAAGAGTTGATTCCATAGAAACGTGAATATCATCCCTTGGCACCATAATAGCATCCCTGGACACTTGAAATGAAAGATTAACTAACCTTGAAAAAAAACACAACACAAAAACCTGAACATCCAATAGCTACAAACCAACACCTGCAACCTAATCCACAAAAAATAATAAATCCAACAAGTAATGCTATCCCAATCCTCGTCAGAGAAGCTGTCAAGTGCGAAAGAAAGCATCCTAACGCAATCTTATTTGGTCTAGAGGACATCAATAACAATGATAATATCACAATTGTCCACAACATCATCAGTGACTATCAAGCATCAAGCATCTCCCCTGATGAAATACTTGACATATCTAGCATTGGCCGAGAGCTCAAAAACAGAGACGGCTCTGTGATCCCACACTTCTGCAGAGTCATTTGCAAAAATGAATTAAGCAAACATAAATTTATTTATATTATAAATTCACTCGCCAAAAACAACACCAACTATAAAAACCTCCGATCTCGTCCTGACCTAACCTTACAGCAATGTGCCGACTCCCGTATGCTACGCACAGAACTCAAAAATCGTCTAGACAATGGAGAGAAGGACCTGTATATTGATTACCATGCAAACTGTATCAAAAGAAAGTCACACAACCCACAACTCAGCATCCAACCCTACTTCAACCAATCCACCATCACCCAAGACTAGGCATGCACAGCCCCAACTACCTCAATTCAAACTACAACTGGCCTTAAATGCAAACTACATAATGCAAGAAGCCTTGTAAATAAAAGAGCTGAATTTCTCCTCTTACTAAATACGGCTAAATTCGACATCATATTTTACTGTGAAACATGGCTCAACGCATCTCTCCCTGACTCCATTACCTCAGTAAAAGATTATCATGTTTACCGATCAGATTGTGAAATCCGTAGAGGAGGTGGTTTGCTATCTTTTATAAAAAGTCCTTACATCTAAAAAACATCCAAGAGCTTGCTCTTTCTGAGACTATTATCTGTGAAATGATCTTAAATATCACATTTCGATTCTTACTATGTTACAGAGCCCCTGATTATGACATCAAACATGTAAATAAGCTAAATACACTACTAACATGGGCAGCATCCTGCCCACATGCTTTTATCTTTCTTGGTGGCTCAATCTACCTTATATTAACTGGACCTTAAATGAATGTACAACTAAACCCATATATGCAACCTTCTACAATGCTGTAACAAATCTGGGACTGGAACAACTAGCAACCAACAACACTAGACTTACCGACTGCCTCAATCTCATCTTCTGCAATAGTTTGAATTCAATTTACGGAATACAAATTAAAGAACCCTTTTTCAACAGTGACCACAATATGATTGACTTTTGTCTCAACATACATCCACACAAAAATCATCACAACAACAACTATGATCTTATACTCAATGATCTCTCTTCCCTTGATTGGCAATTTCTATTAACTGGATGCAATACTGTTGAAGACCATTACAACATATTCTTACTAGAAATCAAAAGAGCCATCAAACTATATGTACCAATAACAACTCCCAAAACCAGGAAAAACAGATTACCCAAAACAATAAGGAAGCTTCAATCCAAAAAGAGATCACTTTGGCGAAAAAACAAATCTGGTCATGTTGCTAACTTCAAAAGCCGATACAAAAAGATATGCCACCAAATAAAAATTGAATACACTAATTATCACATTAAACAAGAGGAAAACCTTCTATGTACAAATTCCACCCGCGCTTCTACAATTTTGTAAACAACAAACTAAAAGACTCAAGATCCATCCCACCCCTGAAAGGACCTAGTGGCAAAGACTGCAACAACGACACCATCAAACCAAACCTCTTTAACACATTCTTTGGCTCAGTATTTGTAAACAGCAATAGATCAAGCCCAGTACTTCCTAGTTGAACCACAGACAACTACAATGATCTAATACATATCGATTTTACAGAAGACATTGCGCAATCTAAAACCATCTCTATCTATTGGACCAGACGGAATATGTGTCTACTTCTTAAAAATGCTATCCACTGCCATAGCCAAACCTCTAAGCATAATCTTTGAAAAATCTTTCAGGACCAGCTCCTTGCCAAAACTATGGTGACAAGCCATGGTCATCCCCATCTTCAAAAAGGGAGACCCCAGCCTAGTTGAAAATTACAGACCAATCTCCTTATGCTGCATCACCTGTAAAGTCATGGAATCAATATTAACCAATCCATTATCCTCCACTTAGAGACAAAAACCTACTCTGTAATAAACAATTTGGTTTCAGAAAAAAGCTATCATGTAATCTGCAACTTTTACACTGCAAAAACATGTGGACTACACAACTCGATCAGGGCAAAGCAATAGACGCAATCTACATAGACTTCTGTAAAGCCTTTGATTTAGTGGTACATGACAAACTACTCCTAACACTAAAATCTTATGGTATCTCTGGACACCTGCATAACTGCATAGAAGCATTCCTGTCAAACAGACAACAAATGGTCAAAATTGGGAGCGTCCTATCAAATTTTGTACTTGTCAACATCGGTGTCCCCAAGGCAGTGTTTTAGGACCAACTCTCTTCATACTCTACATAAATGATCTCTGTGATCATATTAAGAGCAACTGCATTTTCTTCACTGATGATATAAAGCTATTCAACACCACAGACAATGCTACTACCCTTTAAAAAGACCTTGACTATGTATCAGAATGGTTAATCAAATGGCAACTTCAAATCTCAACAAATAAATGCTCTGTCTTACATATTGGCAAAAAAAAAAATCAGAAAATAAAATACAAGCTGAATAGTCAAGACCTTGTTGAGGATCCAAACTTTGTCAAGGACCTTGGAGTACTCATCTCAAATGATCTAAGTGCTAGAGCCCACTGTAATTACATAGCCAAAAAGGCTTCTTGCATTGAATAGCTTGCATTTAAAGCCAGTTGTAGTTGGAATTGAGGTACTTAGGGGCATGCATGCCTAGTTTTGAGTGATGGTGGGTTGGATGAGGCAGGGTTGGATGCGGAGTTGTGGGTTGTGACTTACTTTTGATACAATCAGTGCGGTAAATACTGAGAGTATTTACACCAAGACAAATTCTTTGTGTGTCCAATCACTCCTGGCCAATAAACTATTCTATTCTATTCTATTCTATTCTATTCTATTCTATTCTATTCTATTCTATTCTGGTAGTCTGACTATTCTAGTCTATTCTGGTAGAAGGATCTCTACATTGTCTAGATGTCTTTTGAGTTTATTGCGGAGTTCATGGGAACAGATTATTTGCAGTATGGATAAGTCTGGTTTTGAGCGAAGTTTTTTGTGGTTGGGATTGGTTTTTGCAATGGCGTTTATTGTATGAATGAATATGCGTTTACTGGACTCATTTTTGCATACAACTTTACAAAATTTTGGGGACTAGGGGCCATCTCTGGTTATTTCTTTTTTTAAAAAATAAATTTTATTAAGTTTACAAATTTTAAAAACAAAATACAACTTTATATATTGTTATCAACATCAAGACTTCTTTTGCATCTCCTCACATTTTTTAGTATATGTATTTACTTATTCCTTTACCATTACATCTTACTCTTACTATAAATCAATATTGCCATTTTATTTTCTTTTTATTTCTAAACCACTCATACCAGGCATACCAGGCCCTATAATAAATTGAATCTCCTCTGTCTTTTATTTTCATTGTTAGCCTGTCCATCTCTATACAATCTATTATTTTTTTTATAACCATGCCTTCCGGTGGAACCCTTTTTTCCTTCCAGAGTTGTGTGTTCAAAATCCTTGCAGCTGTTAATATATGTAATATAATATATCTATTGTTTTATCACATTTTTTTGTTATTATACCTAATAAAAAAAGTTTCCGGATTAAATTCAATTTTCTGATTTGTGATTTCTTCTATCCATTGCTTAATTGTATTCCAATATTTTTTCACTTCCTGGCATGTTCACCAGTGTTATAAGTAAAATTTGGATATTATACTTGAGAAACTACAGAACCAGACTGTAGCCATTTTGTGTCCGTAGCCTGACCTTTTAAAAGGACAGAAAAGTTGAGAAATATGTTTTTGTGAAACAAATATGTTGGATTGCGAAGTTTGTCTTTGGCATAGCTTAGAGGACATGTGTATTGGGGCGCTCTGACATTATAAATGTCACATTAAGGAATATTAATGTTTCCTTATAATTTTTCTGGAATGTGAAAAACAGGAAATTTGAAAATATTGGAAGTTTTCCATGGAAGGTTGTATAATGTCCATATATGGAAAAAGGAAGTATTATGTAACTATGTGTATTCACTGAAAGGAGGGCGTCTCCTTCCTCTTAGAAATTTTTCTTTTCTAGAGTGAACTGAGTCCAATACTGCAGCATTTTCCCTAATAAAGTATCCTATAACTCAGATTATGAAAAGTTTGTTGTTTTCATTTTTGAATGCTTATAACAATTTTGGCGAGAGCCAGTCAGAGTTAGACGTTTTTTTCTTCCTTTGGACGGATGATTTTTCAGGACTGCAATGGCGCCTCTCCGCTGGATTTGTGGAGGCAGTTACTGGGTCTTCCGCCCAAGGGAGGGGAAATCACTTTTAAAACCTTGACTGGTAATCTGGTTGTAGATGCTTGGAACGGCCAAAGTTTGGTGCACCGGGGGTCTCAGGTGAGCTGAATTTTAATTAATAACTTTTCAAATTGTGTTGCAACATTTCCTAAATTGGAATGGGATTGTTTAGATGGGTCTGAAGATGATACTGTTTTTTTTTTTTCTTGTCTCTTTTCTCCCTGTCATATTTTGTGTTAAGGGGGGTTATAATGAGAACAAGATGTTTCTAAAGTTTCAGAGTTCTCTTTTGGAGAGCTGGTTCAGCTTTTGGCTGCTGGTATTGAAGTATTATTCCCTTGATACAGATTGTATTTTGTATGGCTGGAATGGCTGAAATATGTTTGAAACAGTTTAAAACTTTGAAATGTGTATTGGTTTGAATGCCTTAAAAGCTGTGTTAAACAGTTAACTGTTGCATCTTTTGTATTGTCTCTTTTAATGCTGTGTTGAAGAGTTAAAGAGGTTAGATGCCCAGGTGATTTATGTTGATTTGTGATAGTATGTGGAAGGGTCTTTTTCCTTCTTAGTGAGAGGTTTTCTTAAGGAATATGTGAGCCAACTTTGCGAGAGAGAGTTATGAGGATTTTTATGTTTGGAATAGTTATAAAATTTACAGCAAGGGAATTTTAATTTGTAGTGTGAAATGCCTAATAGTCTTACAGATGTGTTATTTACTTCATTTTGAGGAATTATAAGTTGTCAATGCTGAGATTGAAAAGCGTTCCAATAAGGAGTTTGTTCCTGGTTTAAGCATTTATACTTTTGTGGAGTTGCAGCATATTTTGGATTATTTGTTTACTTCAGAAGGGATATAGATACTATACTCTATGAGTATAGTCTATTGCAGGAAATACCTAGTGATATACTGGCTGGAATAGTCAGGGCAGTTTAGTATAAGGTATTAACAACTGATGTGCTAAGAGGACAGAATCTGGTTAGAGTTTTTTCCTTAGATGGGTTGGTTTAGAGATGAATTGTTAGCTAAATTCTTGAATAGAATTAGAGTTAGTTTGAATAAGTGTTTATTTTTTCTTTTCAGAGAGACACCAGAATACTAAGCATTAATGAAATTGTAGTTTGTGACAGAGGCCACGGAAGGTTTTTTTTTAAAGTTGTGATGAAATGGAATCTTGTCAGTGAAATATGTTTTCTGTGTTCGAAGCTGTTATGAAGCAAGAGAGAGACAGCAGAGATAAGTCAGATGGATTTGGACTTGTAATAGTTAATAATATCACAAGATTGGATCTTCATATTCATATTTATCTACTGGGAGTAGATGGAAGCATCCAGAGATGGGGAGAGAATAGAATTTCTTTCCTGGAACAGAAATAGCTGCTGAAAAAAGTAAGCAGTGTGTTGCTTGTGGCATTTTTAGAAAAATTTGCCCGGACAAGTGGAGAAATGCAGCAGAGGCTGTATACCCTAATTGGAGATTAGGGGGGTCAAAGGCTTTTAACACTTGCGTCTCATCAGATGTAAAGGTGAGATTTGAGGAAACAGTTGTGGTTTCCTGATAGATACGTAGCCAGAATTTTCTTTTGGCCAGGTATGATGTATCTAGTGTTAAGGGAGAGCCTTTTGATGTTGTTATTGTTCAAGATGTGTCTCTAAAATGAGGACACTCTGAGATAACATTGGATGCTATGTGTATACCTGAAGTAGGTATGGACCTTTTAGAATGAGATGCTTTGTCCTTATTAGGTTGTGCTTATCTTTCTGAAGATAAGTGTACTGTTCAGTTATTGACTGATGAACAGGAGAGATTTATAGATCCTATTGTGTGGGAAGTAAAGAGAATAGAGGTGTTTTGACTATTACGCTTGTGATATTAGTGATATATTGTGCCAGTGAGGCGGAAGCAATGTGATATTTCCCTGGAAGGGAGATGTGGCTTGAAGCTAGTGATAGAATCCCTGTTAGGGGATGGGCTAATTGAGCCTGTGATGTTTCCGTACAATATATTCATATTCACCGCCCCGAGTCCCTTTTGGGAGAGGGAGCGGTATAAAAATACAATAAATAAAATAATAAATAAATATTACCTGTAGAGAAACCTGATGGTTTCTGATGTCTAGTGGTTGGTTTCATATAATCACTTGATGATTATTGTGCCAGAATCCCTATACATTGTTAGGGGAAATTCCATATGAATACAGGTATTTTAGTGTGATAGATTTGAAAGACACTTGGACTTGCCCAGTATTGAGGGCTGATCCAGATACACATTGAACTTGACAGTATCGATGGTATGTTTTACCGAGAGGGGTTCTTAGAAAGCCCTAGTTTGTTTGGACAAGCTTAGAGCAGGTCCTTGGGGGTTTTGAACTGCCTGTGAGTATAAAGTTGTTACAATATGTAAATGATCTGTTGGTCTTAGGTGAGAAGAAGAGAGATGTTGAGAAGGGTGTGTAAATGCTTTGTTAGAGTTCTTAGGACAATAGGGCCTAAGAGTTTTAAGGAAGGAATTGTAATCTGTGGAGTCTGATTTAGGACATTTGATTAGGTATAGAGAATCAATCCAGAGAGAGGATTGAGAGGATAGTTAGATAATCTATGCTGAGAACTAAGAGAGCTCTTGTGTTGACTTTTTGTCTGAGTTTAAGGAAACCTTTCCATTTGTTTGTAGCTGTGGAAGAGGTATAGCTGAAGGTGTTTGTTCTAGCTCAGGTGTGAGCTGGGAAGCAGAAACTTATAGTTCTATTTTTGGTTGACAATTGATGGATTTAATAGTGCTTTAGTAATTTTAGTGTTTTAATGCAGGAGGCATATGTGGTGTACATATGTTAGATTTTTAAAGCAATGTTATTGTTGCAGAGATTTTTTTCAGCTGACAGGAGTTTAAATTCAGTTGAATTCCTTTTGAGAGAGAGACAGGAATTGAAGATATAGAACTATACATGATTGTATTGAAGTTCTAGATTTACTGACAAAAGTGAGAGAGGATTTGGAAGATGCCCAAAAGAGGGAGGTATTAATTCATGTATTGATTGATCTTCTTGAAGTAAAGAATGCTTATCTGTTGAGTATTTTGCTTAGGTGTGTGAAGTGTTTGCTTTGGTGCAAGCTTTGAAGCTTCTAGAAAATGCAGTGGGTATGCGGTGGCTGAAGTTATTGGCTAAGAGAAGTTTTCCAAAGAGATTTTGGGAAATACATTAGCAGATGAGGCTTATGTATGTATCATATAGATGCATGTATGAGAGAAATACTGATGATGGTTTTAGTTCCTGTTTTGGAATGGGATGTAAAACCAGGTTTCCTTGATGAAGAAGAGAAACAGATAATGTTAGAGATGTGGAGTATAGAGATTACATATAGTTAATAAGCCTGTTATGAGGAACATAATAGAGAAGGTACATGAGGGTACTTATTAGGAAACACAAGTATTTGTGGCTTGTGTGAAGAGAGGATATATTTGTAGAATATATGTACACGATAGTTATGCAAGTGAGTAGAACATGTATATATTGTGTGAATGCATATAATCCTGATAGGAGGAAGAGATTTGGCTATTTGGCCATTTTAAAGAATGTGAGTTGCTTGTACTGTAATGTCAGCAGTGAGTATTTTGAAATATCTGTTGGTGATTGTTGATCATTTGAATGGCTGGAAGCTGTTCTGTGTGCGAGAGTGAATGCACAAATGACTGTGAAGTTAATATTGGAACAGATATATAGATATAGATATGCATTGATAGTGCATTTATAATGATAGAGGTACACATTTTATTTTTTATGTGGTAAAAGAGGTATAGGAAAGAATTGGAAATAGATTGGTAATAGACCTGTTGGGGTGAAGAATGTGAACTATAAAACAATACATTAAAGAAATTAATGTTAGCAGTTTAATTACCCTGGATGAAATGTTTACCTCTAGCTCTATTGTGAATGTGTACTTGTTTGAAAAAAAAAAGATGTTGAAATTTCACTGTATGAAATGATGTTTGGAATACCTTATACTGGAAGTGTGGGTATGTCTAGAATTGTATTTGAAGATATTTTATTTTGTTTAGAAAATATATACAGAGACTGTCCCAGTGTTTTTCTCTTTTAAGGTCTAGAGGACTTTTGGCGCAAACACCACCGTTTGAATTTCGAGTGCATGATTTTAACAGTGGAGATTGGATCCTGATAAAGCAGTGGAGAGCTTTTGGGAAGCTGAGGCCTATCTGGGAAGGACCATTGCAAGTACTGTTGACTACTGAGTCTGCTGTACGGACATGTGAGTGAGGCTGGACACATCATTCGTGTCTACAGGGATTTGTGGATCTGTTTCCAGTGGAAGAAAGCTTCGGAAAGACTGGACTTTTTATTTTCTATTTCTTTTAGATAGTGGGGATAGATAATTACATGTCTAGTTTAGCTTAGGTTTGTGGAACTTTGGGTGGACAAATTGATTATTTGGTTGAATGTAATATATTCTTTGTATTGTTGATTATTTTAAGACATGAAATAAGAGACTGTTGTACACAGGTATTATATCCTCTGTGTGCGGAAGAAGATAAAGAAGTGGATGTAAGTCCCCAAAGACCGGTTGTAAGTTTTGAAGTGTAAAACTATATACGTTAAGGTGGGTGGGGGCCTAGTCCATTTGTGAATATGATGTAGATAGTGATTATTGCCTTATGTGGGGTAGGTATGGAAGCTTCTGAGATATTGCATGGTTATTCATTAACCAGTGGCAATGGTTTTGTTTCCAAACTGAACTCAATAGTACTGAATATGAAGGGCAGATATCACTGACATTGATGAAATCTATGGCTGAGGTTGGAATCTGTATAAGATCCACCTTAGATGATGGTTCATATTTGAGAAATATCTAGCATGTAACCGCACATATGACATATGACATGAGGACTTGTCTAAGAGGATGGAACAACTATATGATCGTTGTTTTGACCTGTATGGCAATTATTCTCCTTCCTATATGAGACTTAGAGCTCTGGAAGAGATGTTATTTATGCCATTCATTGAATTAAGAAGTACTCTAATGAAGTTGATGTTTTTGTGTGACAGTTTAGTTAGTGCAAAATGTCTATTTACCTGGAAAGGTAGATGTACAGTTAGATGTTTAGAGGTACCAAGAATTCTACAGAGAAGTGTAAGATACTGAAAGGAACAGAGCCTAATGTGAGAAGTGAAAATGTTGTTCTGGAATTAATGAGAGTAGCTTTGAATAGTTTTTCTTTTTGTGTGAAAGGAAAGACTACAAGTTACAGACATCATGTCTATTTGTTTTATAAAAGTTCCATTGTCAAAAGAATTTTTATAGCAGAGTTTATCCTGATGATATTTTGTATATTTGTAAAAGGTGATACTTTTGTTTGGATTGCCTGTGAGGCCAACAAATGGACTAATCAGGAAAGCCGACAATTTTTCAGCTTATGATTGTATTAAGTATAAACATGCAGATGACAAAACAATTTATACTTATGTACCTACTGAAGAAGTTTTGTTTTATTGAATGGAGGTTGAAGACGTAGGTGGAATGACACATGTGTTGTATTTACCTAGAGGTTGGTTAATGTTTTGTAGAGCATATGTATATGCATTGATACCAGTTAATACAATGGGTGTGCAATTGGTCGTTTAATGACTGTTATGGCAACTGCCCACACTAAGGATGAACATGTGAAGAAATATAGAGGACAATGTTAGTGTTTAGTGATACTTCTTTTACAGACTGTAATGATATGTAAGTTGTGTTTCTGCTGTTGTAAGATTAAGAAATCTGAGGAAAAATGCAAGATATATAGTCAACAAGAAGTTAGGCTTATGTTAAGGGAGCTTGATGATCATTCTCAAGTATAAATTGGTAACAAAAAGAAAGGGAGGAGTTGTTATAAGTAAAATTTGGATATTATACTTGAGAAACTACAGAACCAGACTGTAGCCATTTTGTGTCCGTAGCCTGACCTTTTAAAAGGACAGAAAAGTTGAGAAATATGTTTTTGTGAAACAAATATGTTGGATTGTGAAGTTTGTCTTTGGCATAGGTTAGAGGACATGTGTACTGGGGCGCTCTGACATTATAAATGTCACCTTAAGGAATATTAATGTTTCTTTATAATTTTTCTGGAATGTGAAAAACAGGAAATCTGAAAATATTGGAAGTTTTCCATGGAAGGTTGTATAATGTCCATATATGGAAAAAGGAAGTATTATGTAACTATGTGATTTGATAAACCTATATAAGCTGTATTCACTGAAAGGAGGGCGTCTCCTTCCTCTTAGAAATTTTTCTTTTCTAGAGTGAACTGAGTCCAATACTGCAGTATTTTCCTTAATAAAGCATCCTATAACTCAGATTATCAAAAGTCTGTTGTTTTCATTTTTGAATGCTTATAAAAATCAGGTATGAAAGTAAGTGCCTTTTTCTTTTCCACATTTACAACAATTTGGGTCTGACTTAAACATTTTTGCCAATGTAGCGGGAGGAAGGTGCCATCTGTAGAACATTTTGTATTGATTTTCCTTGTATGCTGTGGATGTAATTAGTTTGTAATTTGATCCCCACATTCTCTCCCAATTTTCCAGGTCTATATTATGGCCAACATTTTTCACCCATACTACCATCGTTTCTTTGACCACCTCCTCTTCCATTTTAAAATCTAGTAGAAAGTTATATATTCTTGAAATCATTTTCTCTTCCATTTCTTGTAGAATTTTATCTAATTGATGCTTTTCCATGCAGAAATCAAATTGTTCTTTGTCCTTCTGATATCTCGCCTGAATTTGCATGTATGGCCACCAATCTATCTTTATATTTTGTTGCTGTAATTCTTGCCTCATTTTTAATCTTCCTTGTGTCTAATAGGTCTTTGTAATTCCTCTTTTTCCCCAGATCCATTGCATTTGGGTAGATTTGTGCTTCCATAGTTGACAACCAATTTGGTATTTTAGTATAATGATTCTTTTTAATTTTGTTCCATGTCCGAATTAATGAATCTCTAATCATGTGTCTCTGAAAATATGCATGCTGTTTACATTTCTCATCCCATAGGAAACTATGCCACCCTCTCTGCAATTCGTGACCCTCTATCAACAATACTCTTCTATTTTCCAGGTTGATCCAATCTTTAATCCATATCATAGCCGCAGCCTGATAATACATTTCCCAGTCAGGTAGTCCAAAGCCACCCCTTTCTCTTTTGTCTTGTAACAATTTCATTTTTATCCTAGCTTTTTTCCTATCCCAAACAAATTTACTTATTATTAGATCTAATTCTCTAAAAAAGGTTTTATCCAATCTTATTGGTACAGTTTGAAAAAGATATAGTATTTTTGGTAGGGTAGGCATTTTAATTGCCGTAATTTTCCCCAGTAGTGATAGCTGTCATTTCCCCCACATTTCCAATTCTTTTTTGATTTGTATTATTAATTTGTCATAATCATCTTTTTTGATTGATTTATCTTGAATTATCTTTCTTGCTGTTAACCAAATGCCTAAATATTTTACCTTTTTCACATTTTGCATTCCCAATTTTCCTTCTAATTCTTTTTTTTTTTTGCTTATCTTTTAAATTTTTAGTCAATAATTTTGTTTTGTTTTTATTAATCTTAAGGCCTGCAACCTTGCCAAATTCCTCTATTTCCTTTATTAATTTTACTCCCATATCCTCTAGATCTTCCAGAAAAAATACTAAATCATCGGCAAATGCCTATACCTTATAATGCTCCTTTTTAATTCCTTTGATTTCTACATTTTTCCTAACTTTTTCTAATAAGTTTTCTAAGGTAAGAATAAAGAAAAGGGGTGACAGTGAGCATCCCTTCCTTACTCCCTTGTTGATCTTGAATGTTTCCATATTGTCACCATTCATTATTACACTGGCCGTCTGTGTCATATAAATTGTCGAAATCAATTTAACAAATTTATTGCCAAATTGCATGTTTTTTAATTGTTGTATTATGAACTGCCAATTAACATTGTCAAATGCCTTTTGTGCATCGAGGAATACCATTGCCAATTGTTTTCCTGGGTTTGCTTCATAATATTCTATTATATTCAATACCATTCTAGTATTATTTTTAATTTGTCTATTCGGTAAGAATCCATTTTGGTCGCTATGAATGATCTGATTGAGAGTTTTTTTTTAATCTTTCTGCCATTATGGACATAAATATTTTATAATCAACATTTAAAAGGGATATGGGCCTATAATTTTGAATTAATTGATGGTCCAAATCTTCTTTTGGGATCAATGTTATGTATGTCTCTCCCATGACTTAGGTAATTTTGCTGTCGTCAGTACCTCATTATAGAGTTCTAATAATTGCATTTCTAATTTTTCTTGGAGCGTTTTATACAGTTCCCCTGGGAGACCATCTGGTCCCAGTGTCTTATTGTTTTTCTGTTTCAGGATCACCTCTTGCAGTTCTCTTAATGTTATTTCTCTGTTTATCTCTTCTTTATCCTCTTCAGGGATCACAGGTAGCCTTTTTTCTTCTAAGTAATGTTGGATATTTCTCTCTGGTATATCTTCCCTACTATATAATTACTCAAAAAACTTTTAACAATGTTTTTTCTTTTCAGTTTGATGTTGTAGCGTACCATCAGCATCCTTCAATTGTTGGATTGCTCTTTTTTCTTTTTCTTTCTTAAGTCTATAGGCTAGCCACCTTCCCGGCTTATTCGCGTGTTCAAAATAATATTGTTTTATCTTTTTCATGTCCTGAAACCATTCATCTTGTGCTAACATATTCAATTTATGTGTAATCACTATCGTCTCCATATTTGCTGTCTTATTATGTGTTGTTTTTTCTAGTGTTTTTTCTAACTCCTTAAGAGTATCTAGTAGTTTAGATTGTTCTCCTTTTTTTCCTTATATCTATGTGTATCATATGAAATTGTTAGTCCCCTGATATATGTCATGTCCCATAGGTTTGGAATTGATGTTTGTTGTTTTTTGTTTTCCTTCAGAAAGAACTCCAATTCTTTTTCCATCATCTTAACACATTCTTTTTCTTTAGGATCTCCTTGTTTAGCATCCGTCTTCTGTTTTTTTTCAATCCTTTCCAAATTATTTTAATGGGATTATGGTCCACCATGTGTTAGATTCAACTTCTATTTCTTTTATATTACGTTCCATTTCCCCATTTGTCCATAATATATCCAATCTTGACCATGATATGTGTGGTGCTGAATAGTAAATATACTGTTTTTTGTCTGGATTTCTTTCTCCCCATATATCTTTTAATCCTAATTCTTCCGCCATTTGATAGAATACTTTTGGTAATGTTTTCCTTTTCCTTTTTTCCCCTGGATTTTCATTATTGTAATCTTTTCCTAAATTTGCTATTGCATTGAAATCACCTAGCAGGCATATGTTCTCATATTCCTGTTCTACTAATTTTCTGTATAGTTTAGTATAAAATTTTTTTGTTTCTCATTCGGTGCATATATCACTGTCAATAACATTTTTTTATAATTTATATAAACTTCTAACATCAAAATCCTACCCTCCTCATCTGCATATACCTGTTTTGCTTGTAAATATTTTCTAACATATATTGCTATCCCCCTCTTTTTTTGTTGGGCTAGAGATACTAGAGAACTTCCGGGTTTTGAAGATGGCCGACGCGGTGCTCCGCCGCTGCTCGCTCCGGCCTAGACGGCCTCAGCTGCGGCCCCCCTTGTCCCCTAGGTCCCCTCGCCGGTGGCAGAGGCGGGGGAGGATTGGGGGAGGCCGGTCGGGACATCTGGAGACCGGTCGGGGGTCTGCTGGAGCCACGGGACCGGTGCAGAGGGCGGCGTGGTCGCGACGGCCCTGGCGGCTCCGAGTCGATCGTGGAGGCCCCGGAGGCCTTTCCCGGCGGTCGGCGGTCGGCGGAGTAGGTCGGCGGTCGGCGGAGCGGGGTGTCTGTGGACGAGCGCCTGGCAGCGGCGGCGGCAGTGGTAGCTGTCGTGGTGGTAGCTGTCGTGGTGGACATTTTAGTAATCTTAGTGGTAGCTGTCGTGGTGGACATTTTAGACTTCCCAAATCTACCTATTTTCTTAAGAAAGTCTTTCAGTATTATCATCCATTGTATCAACTCCCTTCAGCGTTTTCTGTGTTTATCTCTTCCCTTTTATCTTATTCTAATCCCTTCAGTTTATCACTACAAGGTCTAATATACTTATAATGTCTCTCCTTAATTTTATATGTCTATATGTGTGTGTGTGTGTGTATGTGTATTTATACAACAAAGTAAAACTAAATATCGTTATTGTTTATAATCTATGATAGTCTGTAACCCTCTTAATTTTCTAATCTTATTTAATCCTTTTAATAAATTAATTAAGTATAATTCTAAATATAATAGTTTATACAATAAACATGTATAATTCAATAAATATAGATAAATATGTGTTTGATTGTTTTCTTTTCTTATATATCTTATAACTTTCTTATAGTTCAATTCAGTCTATGAATCAATATATAGCCATTAATTAGTTATACATCAATTGATTAATTAGTTGTTATCCAAAGTATCAAATTGTGGAAAGATATAAAGGATATATAGGGTATAGCAGTTATAAAGAATTAGCAATCTATGAAGTAGGATACATAAATTAATTCTTCTTGCAAGCAATTATATACACACACACACACACACACACACACACACACACTGCTCAAAAAAATAAAGGGAACACAAAAAGAAGACATCCTAGATCTGAATGAATGAAATATTCTTATTAAATATTTTCTTCATTACATAGTTGAATGTACTGACAACAAAATAACACAAAAATTATCAATGGAAATCAAATTTAGCAAACCCATGGAGGTCTGGATTTGGAGTTACACTCAAAACCAAAGTGGAAAAAAACACCACAGGCTGATCCAACTTTGATGTAATGTTCTTAAAACAAGTCAAAATGAGGCTCAATAGTGTGTATGGCCTCCACGTGCCTGTATGACCTCCCTACAATGCCTGGGCATGCTCCTGATGAGGTGGTGGATGGTCTCCTGAGGGATCTCCTCCCACACCTGGACTAAAGCATCCCCCAACTCCTGGACAATCTGTGGTGCAACATGGCGTTGGTGGATGGAGCGAGACATGATGTCCCAGATGTGCTCAATTGGATTCAGGTCTGGGGAACGGGCGGGCCAGTCCATAGCATCAATGCCTTTGTCTTGCAGGAACTGCTGACATATTCCAGCCACATAACGTCTAGCATTGTCTTGCATTAGGAGGAACCCAGGGCCAACCGCACCAGCATATGGTCTCACAAGGGGTCTGAGGATCTCATCTCAGTACCTAATGGCAGTCAGGCTATCTCTGGCAAGCACATGGAGGGCTGTGCGGCCCCCTAAAGAAATGCCACCCCACACCATTACTGACCCACTGCCAAACCGGTCATGCTAGAGGGTGTTGCAGGCAGCAGAACATTCTCCACGGCATCTCCAGACCCTGTCATGTCTGTCACATGTGCTCATTCTGAATCTGCTTTCATCTGTGAAGAGCACAGGGCGCCAGTGGCAAATTTGCCAATCTTGGTGTTCTTTGGCAAATGCCAAACGTCCTGCACGATGTTGGGCTATAAGCACAACCCCCACCTGTGGATGTCAGGCCCTCATACCACCCTCATAGAGTCTGTTTCTTACCGTTTGAGCAGCTACATGCACATTTGTGGCCCACTGGAGGTCATTTTGCAGAGCTCTGGCAGTGCTCCTCCTTCCCTCCTTGCACAAAGGCGGAGGTAGCGGTCCTGATGATGGGTTGCTGCCCTCCTATGGCCTCCTCCACGTCTCCTGATGTACTGGCCTGTCTCCTGGTAGCGCCTCCATGCTCTGGACACTACGCTGACAGATACAGCAAACCATCTTGCCACAGCTCGCATTGATGTGCCATCCTGGATGAGCTGCACTACCTGAGCCACTTGTGTGGGTTGTAGACTCCGTCACATGCTACCACTAGAGTGAAAGCACCACCAGCATTCAAAAGTGACCGAACCATCAGCCAGAAAGCATAGGAACTGAGAAGTGATCTGTGGTCCCCACCTGCAGAACCACTCCTTTATTGGGGATGTCTTGCTAACTGCCTATGCTTTCCACCTGTTTTCTATTCCATTTGCACAACAGCATGTGCAATTGCTTGTGAATCAGTGTTGTTACCTAATGGACAGTTTGATTTCACAAAAGTGTGATTGACTTGGAGTTACATCGTGTTGTTTAAGTGTTTCCTTTATTTTTTTGTATATATATATATATATATATATATATATATATATATATATATATAGTCAAGCCCCCACCCAATCAAGTCACACACCCACTAGTAGTTAAAAGGAAGAAGCAGCTGCAAGCTCACATTACTCTGAGAAGCACAAGGCCGAAGACACAAGCCTGAAGATGATGAATGAGACTTCATCAAAACGTCGCCTAGAAACCTCCAATTCTACACGGGAGAAAACCCGAAGAACCAAAGATCCACATATATATATATGCATATATAATAAATAAATAATAAATATATTAAATATATAAATATATATAAATAAATATAATAAATAAATATAAAAATAAATATAATGCACCCTGACCAAAATACTGATAGCTAATGGCTTCCACAAAAATAAAACCATGAACCTGATCCACAAAAGCATACTAAAACACAATAGAGGCCCAAAAGATGAACAAACCTGTGGAATAGCTGTCCTGCCCTACATAAGAGGAATAACAGACAAAATAAGCAAGATACTATGCAGGCACCACATCAAGACTGCCTTCAAAACGAACAAAAAAATAGCAGCCATCCTAAGAAACCTCAAAGATAAAATTGACCTATAAAACCAAGGCATATATGAAGTACCCTGTGCATCATGTCCTGCCACATACGTAGGACAAACCAACAGAAGGATAAGTACCCGCCTTGAAGAACACAAGCATGCAATAAAAAAGCTGGAACACACTTCCTCACTAGTCCAACATATGAAGGCCACAGGTCACAGCATCAACATCAATAGCACCAAAACCCTAGCTGCTATAGAAAACTCCGGCTACAGAATCATCAGAGAAGCCATAGAAATTGATAAAAGACCTAATAGTATGAACAAAAGAGATGACTCCACCAGACTATCAATCATCTGGAAACCTTCATTCACCAACAAAAAAATCTCTATACCGCAATCTAGGCAAACATCTGGACACAAACAGATCTCCCCTAATACTCCAGACCAAACATGCCCCAGCCAGCTACCCAAATAAAACCTAACTTCCTAATAAATAATTATCGGCCATTTACAAGAAACCAAGCTGCACTAAGAAACCCCAATGCACAAAACACAATGTTGCCAACCAATCAAAAACACAGCAACTCGAAGACCAATAAAAACAGACCTAGACTCCCAGCCAATCAAGATGAGGAAAAAAACCATTCAAATACAACAGAAAGTCAGCACCAAATTCAAACAAAAAACGACTGCCAAGCCTGGCACACAAAATTAAAAAGCCTGAAGGTGGCAGATGAGATTCTGCTGAAAAATCGCTATAATAAAAACACAAATATTACATGGGAAAATACCCGAAGAAACTTGAATATCACACACACACACACACACACACACACACACACACACATATGGATCTTTGGTTATTCAGGTTTTTTCCCATGTAGAATTGGAAGTATCAAGGCGACATTTCGATGAAATCTCATTCATCATCTTCAGGCTTGTGTCTTCAGCTCTGTGCTTCCTGGAGTAATGTGAGCTTGCAGCTGCTTCTTCCTTTTAACTGCTAGTGGGGGTGTGACTTGATTGGGTGGGGGCTTGACTGTGTTCTGATTGGCTGGGGGTGTGTTCTCATTGGTTGGGGGTTTGGCTGCTTAGCAACACGTTTTGAAACAACTATACAAGAAATCCTAATTTCTCTTGAAAAAAAATACAGCATTGATAAGCAATTACCTATCAGCTCAAAATCAAATCCCAACCCAACAACCACTACCACAACTACTACCTCAACTACAATCACAACTACAACCAAAAATAACCACCAAACCACCACCACAAATAATTACTATCCCAATAAATAATTCCACAAATGATATCTCCTTACTCATCAGAGACACCATGGAATGTGATCAGAAATGTTCAAATGCCATGGACACCAATAAATCAAATGACATCACCAAAGTTTGTAATATCATAAGCAACTCAAATACAACAAACATCTCTTCTGAAGATATCATTGAAATAACCAGAGATGGAGACTTCCGGTGGTGAGGTCACATTGGAGCGGAGCAGAGCAGGAGAATGATCTCTGCAATCCTGTATCCGAATTTTCGTGCTTGGAAGCTCTCAGAGGCATCGTGAAGCTTGGAGAGACACACGAATTAGAAGGGGAAGCCTAGGAGCAGAGTGGAGGAAAGCAACCTCCCACTGCAACGAGGGGAAGCCCTTTGAATCCGGCGTGAAAGAAACTTGGCATCTATGGTGGGTCTGAAGCTGTGATAGCCAGCTGCGATCGGGAAGCAGGAAAGTGGATCAGTGCAAGATATCAGAAGGAAAACGGCAGACTGGGACAGTTTTTGAGAGGTGAGAGAGCCCTGTGAAAGACTTTGACAGAGGGAGTCTCCGGAGAGAGTGAATACAGTGGCTAATTGGTGGGGGATAGCGAAGCGAAAGGGAGAGGAGTAAACAGAACAGTTTGACAGCTGAGAGAGAGCACTGCAGAAGAAAAGATCGAGACTCTGTGAATAAAAACTCAAAACTTCTATGATTTGGTTGGGCCCAGAGGGTCGTGTACCTCTGGTGGAGATGTGCCCACCAGGTTTCCAAGCATTTCATCGACCAAGGTCTCAGGGAAGGGGTGGTGGGGTGGCGGCGATTATTAGAGAAGTTCTTTGTCCTAGGGAGGCCACTGTTCCTCAGACGGCTGGTTGTGAGTCTCTCTTTGTGAAGTGGGGGCAGGGGGTTCAGATGGGTCTTTTGATAACGTATCTGGCTCCCTGCCACGTATCATTGGCCCTGCCCGGGCTCCTCGAGGTGATAGCCGGGCTGGAGGTTCAGACCCCTAGGGTTTTAATCATGGGTGATTTCAACCTGCCTTCGCTTGGGGAAACCTCTGGGGTGGCTCGGAAGTTCCTGGCTTCCATGACAGCCATGGACCTGACCCAATTAGTTTCTGGCCCCACTCACACGGGAACACACACACTGGACCTGATTTTCGCCTCTGGTCAGTGGTTGAATGATCGTTCTGGGGATCTAGTTATAAAGCCCTTGTCATGGTCCGATCATTCTCTTCTTAGACTTGATTTCTGTGCTGCCACCCCCCATCGCAGGGAGGCGGAACCGAGGAGATGGTTCCGCCCCAGGCACCTGATGGATCCTGAATGGTTCCAGATGGAGCTTGGGCCATTTCCTGAAACTCTGGCTCATAACTTGGCCGAAGACTTGGTGGCCACCTGGGATAGGTTGGCTGCTGAGGCTCTGGACCAAGTTGTGCCTTTGCGACCTCTGACTCGCCACAGATCCCATTTAGCTCCGTGGTTCATGGAGGAGCTGAGGGAGATGAAGTGCCGAAAAATACGTCTGGAGGGCATCTGGAGGACCAGTCGTGCTGAGTCTGACCGGACACAGGTGAGGTCCTATATTAGGACCTACCTAGTGGTGATAGAGGCAGTGAAACGTTCGCATTTCTCCGCCCTTATTGCATCGGCAGAAAATTGGCCTGCCACTCTGTTTAGAGTAACCCGCTCTCTGCTTGAGCCGAGAGCGCGGGAGGACCTCTTGCAGGGTAGGGCAGAAGAGTTTTCCCGATTTCTGCATGATAAAATTGCTCAGATTTGGGATGGGCTGGACTCCAGTTGGGTGGTCCGGGGGAAGTGTCCAGGGCAGGTCTTGAGACAGTTATCTGGAAGGAGTTCGATCCTGTGACCAGCCGAGGGTGTGGACAGATTGCTGGGGAGGCTGAATGCCACCACATGTTTACAGGACCCGTGCCCTTCCTGGTTGGTTTCTACCACCAGGGAGGTGACACGAGGCTGGCTCCAGGGGATTGTCAACGCTTCGTTGACGGAGGGGGCTCTTCCTACAGCCCTGAAAACAGCGGTGGTGCGACCCCTCCTCAAGAAGCCTTCCCTGGATCCGGCTCTTTTAAATAACTATCATCCTGTCTCCAACTCCCCTTTCTGGCGAAGGTTGTTGAGAGTGTGGTGCCGCGTCAGCTCCCTCAGTACCTGAGGAAGCAATCTACCTAGATCCGTTCCAATCAGGCTTCAAGCCTGGGTACAGTTCCGAAACAGCATTGGTCACGTTGGTTGATGATCTCTGGAGGGCCCATGACAGAGGTTATTCCTCTGTCCTGGTCCTATTAGATCTATCAGCGGCTTTTGATACTATCGATCATAGTATCCTACTTGCGGCGGTTGGAGGGGTTGGGAATTGGAGGCACCATTTTGCGGTGGTTCTCCTCCTTCCTCTCGGACCGCTCGCAATTTGTGTTGACGGGGGGGAGAGGTCCACCCCTAGGCCCCTCATTTGTGGGGTGCCTCAGGGGTTGGTCCTCTCCCCTCTTCTGTTCAACATTTATGTGAAGCCACTGGGAGAGATCATCCATGGTTTTGGGGTGAAATGTCATCTCTATGCTGATGACACTCAGCTTTACATCTCCACCCCAAGCCACCCCAATGCTGTGGAGGTCATGTCCCGTTGCCTGGAGGCTGTGCGGAACTGGATGGGCAGGAACAGGCTTCGACTCAACCCTTCCAAGACAGAGTGGCTGTGGTTTCCGGTGGCCCGATATAGTCAGCTGACTCCGTCACTGGCTATTGGGGATGAGATCTTGACCCTCACAGAAAGAGCTCGCAATCTTGGTGTCCTCCTGGATGTACGGCTGTCTTTGGAAGATCACATCACGGCCGTCTCCAGGGGGGCTTTTTATCAGGTTCGCCTGATACGCCAGATGCGGCCCTTTCTTGATCGGGACGCCTCACGCACGGTCACCCACGCCCTGGTCACCTCCCGCCTGGACTACTGTAACGCCCTCTACATGGGGCTCCCTGTGGGGAGCACCCAGTGGCTCCAACTGGTGCAAAATGCTATCGCGCGGGTGGTTATGGGGGCGTCGAGATATTCCCATGTGACGCCTCTCCTGCGTGAGCTGCATTGGTTACCGGTAGCCTTCTGGGTTTGCTTTAAAGTATTGGTTTTGGCCTTTAAAGCACTGCATAGCATCGGACCAGGATATTTACAAGACCGCATTCTGCCAGTAGTCTCCCACTGACCGGTGCGCTCCCACAGAGAGAGTCTCCTTCGGATCCCAACGGCATCTATGTGCCGCCTGGTAACCCCAAGGAATAGGGCCTTCTCTATGGGGGCACCTACCCTTTGGAATGGGCTGCCCCCGGGGCTATGGACAACCACTGGCCTGAGGGCGTTCAGACGTGATCTGAAAACCTGGCTCTTTGAGCAGGTCGGCCTGAGCTGACTTCAAATGGGATTTTAAATAAGGGGTTTTAGAATTGATTGGTTGGGGCATGAAAATTTTAGCTTATTTTTAATCAGGGGTTTTAAATTTTTAAATGGCAGCCTATAATTTAATTCTCTTTTAATTATATTTGTATTTGTAATTTATATATATTTTAGTTGGCTGTTCACCGCTCTGAGTCCTTCGGGAGAAGGGCGGTATATAAAACTATTTAATAAATAAATAAATAAATAAATAAATAAATAAATAAATAAATAAGTACTAGTAGAGCAGAAAAGAGACATTAGAGAGAACAATTGGAACTTTAATGGAGAACTGTAGTTGAACGGAGAGTGGAACCATTTTGACAGAACGCTGTGACTGTACAATTTGAGAGTGAAAGTGACTAAGTAGTTAAAGATGACTGAGGAAACAGGAAATGGGGAAAGTAATGTGACAGTGTGCAGAAGAAAGGGAAGAGAAGAAGGAAGGAAGAAGAAAAAAGCTGAATAATTTTTAACTATTAAATTCAAAAGTAAACCTATCTTTAGGTTTACTTTTGAATTTAATACTTAGAAATTATTCAGCTTTTTTCTTCTTTTTTCTTCTTCCTTCCTTCTTCTCTTCCCTTTCTTCTGCACACTGTCACATTACTTTCCTCATTTCCTGTTTCCTCAGTCATCTTTAACTACTTAGTCACTACTTAGTCACTTTCACTCTCAAATTGTACAGTCACAGCTTTCTATCAAAATGGTTCCACTCTCTGTTCAACTACAGTTCTCCATTAAAGTTCCAATTGTTCTCTCTAATGTCTCTTTTCTGCTCTACTAGTAATAAATCCAAATCATAGAAATTTTGTGTTTTTATTCACAGAGTCTCAATTTTTTCTTCTGCGGTGCTCTCTCTCAGCTGTCAAACTGTTCTGTTTACTCCTCTCCCTTTCGCTTCGCTATCCCCCACCAATTAGCCACTGTATTCACTCTCTCCGGAGACTCCCTCTGTCAAAGTCTTTCACAGGGCTCTGTCACCTCTCAAAAACTGTCCCAGTCTGCCGTTTTCCTTCTGATATCTTGTGTTGATCCACTTTCCTGCTTCCCGATCGCAGCTGGCTGTCACAGCTTCCGACCCGCCATAGATGCCAGGTTTCTTTCACGCCGGATTCAAAGGGTTTCCCCTCGTTGCAGTGGGAGGTTGCTTTCCTCTACTCTGCTCCTAGGCTTCCCCTTCTAATTCGTGTGTCTCTCCAAGCTTCACGATGCCTCTGAGAGCTTCCAAGCATGAAAATTCGGATACAGGATTGCAGAGATCGTTCTCCTGCTCTGCTCCGCTCCACTGTGACCTCACCACCGGAAGTCTCCATCTCTGGTTATTTCAATGATATCTTCAGAAGAGATGTTTGTTGTATTTGAGTTGCTTATGATATTACAAACTTTGGTGATGTCATTTGATTCATTGGTGTCCATGGCATTTGAACATTTCTGATCACATTCCATGGTGTCTCTGATGAGTAAGGAGATATCATTTGTGGAATTATTTATTGGGATAGTAATTATTTGTGGTGGTGGTTTGGTGGTTATTTTTGGTTGTAGTTATGATTGTAGTTGAGGTAGTAGTTATGGTAGTGGTTGTTGGGTTGGGATTTGATTTTGAGCTGATAGGTAATCGCTTATCAGTGCTGTATTTTTTTTCAAGAGAAATTAGGATTTCTTGTATAATTGTTTCAAAATGTGTTGCTAAGCATTTTTCTATTGAGTGCATGAGTGATTCTATGTTATCAACTCTATCAGGCAGTGTACTTGGTTTGTTTAGCTTAAGAAAACATGATGGATATAGACAAGGGAATGTATCTGATGCTTTTAGGAGATCAACTACGTCTTTGTTTAAGTTTAAACAGGCAAGGTGGGCTTGATTGTCACATAGATAGCATTTGATGTTATTTTCGCTTTCATTGATGGTTTTAAGACATCTGAAGCATGTACAGGAGTCTGGGAGGTCATTGGTAGAGATATTAATTTTTTGTTGTTGTTTGGTAGTGGAAGATTTGGAGTTCCTGCAACTGTTCATTGAATATTTTAGCCTCCAGTCCCCTAATCATCTTGCTTGCTCTTCTTTGCATTCTTTCTAGAGCCTCAACATCTTTTTTACAGAGTGGTGGCCAAAACTGAATGCAATATTCTAGGTGTGGTCTTACGAAGGCTTTATAGAATGCTATTATTACCTCATGTGAACTTGATTGTATTCCTTTGTTAATGCAATTTAGAATTGCATTGACTTTTTTGGCTGTCACCACACACTGTTGGCTCATATTTAATTGGTTGTCTACTAAGATTCTGATCTCTCTCACAGTTACTGCTATTAAGTCTATATATGTACAGGTTTTTCTTGCCTAAATGTAAGGCTCTTAATGTCTTAGAACATCTTTGAGAAAAACATATGTTTGAGAAAAACAAATGTTCTCAGTACATGAAGTTATTAAGTAATTGCCCACTGAGCAGCAGACAAATAAAAGTTAGAATAGTATACAAGATTTATGCAGATATTGTGATTATTAACATTATATGATTCAGTAAAGTTCCCACAAATTAAATAAAATGCTACAACAGTGAAGGTTATATGAATTAGTAGCATTTTGTAAGGGCTTGGTTTATTTGCTGTAATTATCTCAGTTAACAATATAATTCATCTTAGTTATTTATACAATGAATGCAATCATTTTTAAATTAAAAGTCAAATTTTATCAAAAGGGCTGTTCAGGAAAGAAAAAAGAATGAATGTCCATAGTTCTAAGCAGCACCTTACAACAAAGGAATCCAATCAGTCTTCCAATATCTCAAGACATGGAAACCTTTTAATTAAAGATTATCAATAAAAAAAACTAGTTCTGCATCTAAAACAAGACTCTACAATTAAGCTATGACCTTATTGCAACTACATTCAGCTTCCCCAAAACTCCATGAAATGTTGTAGACAAGCAAAACCTTCAGAATTGCCTTAATATTATACTTCACACAAGGACAAAAATAGGGGTGGGATTCAAATTTGTAAACAACCGATTCTATGGGCATGGCTAGGCAGGCGTGGCCATGTGACTGGGTGGACATGGCTGCTTCTTCTTCTTCTTCTTCTTCTTCTTCTTCTTCTTCTTCTTCTTCTTCTTCTTCTTCTTCTTCTTCTTCTTCTTCTTCTTCTTCTTCTTCTTCTTCTTCTTCTTCTTCTTCTTCTTCTTCTTCTTCTTCTTCTTCTTCTTCTTCTTCTTCTTCTTCTTCTTCTTCTTCTTCTTCTTCTTCTTCTTCTTCTTCTTCTTCTTCTTCTTCTTCTTCTTCTTCTTCTTCTTCTTCTTCTTCTTCTTCTTCTTCTTCTTCTTCTTCTTCTTCTTCTTCTTCTTCTTCTTCTGAAGCACAGCTCCGCTGTTGGGCCTCTGGGCCTCAGGGAAGCCTCCTGGGGGGGGGCGTTTTTGCTCCCAGAGGCTTCCCTGGACCCAGGAAGGCAAAAAAATGAAGTGCGGGGAGGCATGCAATACCCTACTGCCCCCTCCTCCACATGCCCCTTTTTGCCTCCTAGGCCTCAGGGAAGCCTTCTGGGCGAAGCAGTAAGACAGCGAGGGGGATCCCGGCACAGCTGATCATTGGAACAGCTGATCGTCAGGAGGGGGGAAAGAAATACCTTAAGGATTGACTAGATGGGGGAGAACACAATCAGCAATGTCTGGCATGTGCACATGCACAATAAGAACTGACTGGATGGGAAGGGGAAGGGTGGACGGTGAGGAGCGGAACCAACAGGGGCACAATTTTGCAGTTCTCCAAACTGCACAGAATCATAACAACCAGTTCTATAGAACCAGTCCAAACTGGTAGAATCCCACCCCTCGACAAGAGGATGTTGCAGCTTTTTGACCTTTCTGCATTCCCATCTGGTATTTCTATAACTACTAATCTAATCTTTCATGGTTAAATTAGTTTGTTCAAGGTTTGAAGATTGAAGATTTGTTCAATAAACTTTCATTGCATTGACATTTCAATATTTCAATTTTTTCAACCAAGGTGCTGAAAAGTTTTAGCACTTATAAATTCCCTCCCAGTTCATATAACAGAATGTTATCTTTGACACAATGTAAGTAACATATATACCACCTCTTTTCACATCATATACAAATCTATTTATCAGTTTCAGATCTGGGAATCTTGGATTAACCTACCTATTTGAGACTGAGGGACCATAGTGGATTTACGATCACACAAGGGGGAAAAGGGAAGGCCTAGTTTTGCTTCTTTGTCACCCTGAAAAGTAGAAGGAGAGAACAAAATATCACAAGAATGTGAGACACAATGTCCATTTTCATAGCCTTCTCTTTCTGTTCTGTGTTTTTGTTCTGTGTTTTGTTAACTCTTTAAATGTTCTGTGATTTTAAATCTCATATAGAAAAGAATGTACAATTTAGCCCAACCATTTTTGAATTGTGTAGAGAAAGTTAATTAGTCAGATTTTCATTTTTTTTACTTAAAACAGCATTTTTCCTCAGGTTTCCCCTTAATATTTGGGAAAAGACTAAACACAGAAGCAAATTTGTTAGCCAAAATAAGTGTGTGCATCTATGGAATTTTCTTCTATGGTCATTATTCCCAGCCAGATGTAAAAGCTGCAATTTTTAACATGGAGACAACCATTATTTATTTATTTATTTATTTATTTATTTATTTATTTATTTATTTATTTATTTATTTATTTATTTATTTATTTATTTAATTTATATACCGCCCTTCTCCCGAAGGACTCAGGGCAGTGCACAGCCTATTAAAACCACATATATATAACAATTAAAATAGAATTAAATAAGGGCTGTAACCGAATCTAAAATCCCAACCTTAAAATTCAATACATTAAACCCCATTAAAATTAATTTAGGATCAGCCCAGGCCGGCCTGCTCAAAAAGCCAGGTCTTCAAATCACGCCTGAACATGCTCAGGTCGGTGGTCGTTCTCAACTCAGGGGGGAGCCCATTCCAGAGAGCCGGTGCCCCCACAGAGAAGGCCCTGTTCCTCGGGGTCGCCAGGCAGCAAATAGAGGCCGTCGGGATCTGAAGGAGGCCCTCCCTGTGGGAGCGCACAGGTCGGTGGGAGACTACTGACAGAATGCGGTCTTGCAGATAGCCTGGTCCGATGCCATGGAGTACTTTAAAGGTCAAAACCAGAACCTTAAAGCGCACCCGGAAGGCAACCGGCAACCAATGCAGCTCGCGCAGGAGAGGCGTCACATGAGAGCTTTTAGACGCCCCCATAACCATCCATGCGGCCGCATTTTGTACCAGCTGCAACCTCTGGGTGCTCCCCAAAGGGAGCCCCATGTAGAGGGCATTACAGTAATCCAGGCGGGAGGTGACCAGGGCATGAGTGACCATGCGTAAAGCGTCCCAATCAAGAAAGGGCCGCAACTGGAGCATCAGGCGAACCTGATGAAAAGCCCCCCTGGAGACGGCCGTAATATGCTCTTCTAATGACAGCCATACATCCAGGAGGATGCCTAGATTGCGAGCCCTCTCTGTGGGGGCTAAGATCTCACCCCCAATAGTCAGCGATGGAGTCAGCTGACTATATCGGGACACTGGAAACCACAACCACTCAGTCTTGGAAGGGTTGAGTCGAAGCCTGTTCTCACCCATCCAATTCCGCACAGCCTCCAGGCACCGGGACATACCTCCACAGCATCGTTGGGGTGATTTGGAGTAGAGATGTAAAGCTGAGTGTCATCCGCATAAAGATGAGGGATAGGCAGCAGTAAATACAGGGGGTCTGCTGCTGTGGGTTTGCAGGGGTTTGGGAGATCCTCTAGCTAAGATTCTGCACAATTCTGAGAACCCCCAAATCCCACTCCTGGTTGGCCCTGCCCATCCTACCCCTCCCTTCCCAGGAGTCCCTACGTGGCCCATTTTGGATGCAGGTAAGTGCAGGGTATGCACAGAGGCTCAGGGACAGTGAAAAACAGGCCTCCTGGAAGTTTGAAAAGTCGGAAATGGGCCCGTTTCTGGCTTCCAGAGAGCCTCCAGAGCCCGGGGAGGGCAAAAATGCCACCCCTCCCACCGTGGTGCAGGAGACTGACTAGGCCACACCCACCGTGGCCACGCCCACCCAGCAACCTGTTTCTAAAATTTTTGAAGCCCTGAGTAAGTATACTATTTGTTGTCTCTCTCTCTGTTAGTTTTCCACAAACAATCAGACATATAACTCTAAAAACAATAATTAGCACAATTTTAAAATGTAATTAAAATTCAGTAAAGCTACAAAAATAAGGAAGCAGTCAACCTATCCCCCCAAACTCGGTAACAAAACCTATGTAAATCAAATGCGTACTTAGATATCATATTTGGAACTTCTGCCATAGTTTATCACTTCTTAACACATTTTGTTAGATAATATTGCCAGCTAACTAGAGAAAGGGAGAGAGAGAAAGGCATTTATGTCCAGCCAATGGAATCCGGAAGGAAGGATTTATGGGTATGGGAGAAGGACTTAGCTTATTTCTGGGTCAGTGTGAGAGGAACATTCAACCATCTACACCGTAACAATATTAAACATCATATATAATATAGTTGTGTAATAAATTTTTAGAACTCTCAGCTTTCTAAGAACATTCCTCAACTTGATATGATCAACACAGTCAAATGAATTCTTTATGTTACCTGTCTGAAAAATTCTTCTAAGAGTGACATGGTCCAGCGATGATGGAGGTTCCATGCCTTAGCAGGATGACTGATGTCAGCTGTGTGCAACATCAAGGACAAGGCTTTTGGTTTGTCAATTCTGAAAAACCAAAATAATGGCATAAATTAATTACCTAAATAATTTTTTTAAAAAAAGACTGCTAACCAAGGAAATAAAGGTATGCTGACAATAAGCTAATGGACAATAGCTTGTGAAGTTGCTTCCAAAACATATTCATAATACAAGGTCAGTCTCTGAACTCAAGCCAGAAAGAATATTGGGGGAGGGGGGGAATCTGATCTTAAACAAGTAACATTTAGCATTTGCCTTAACTGGGTCTGAAACACATGATGTTTCCAGATTTCCTTCTAATATTAAGGGGGGAAATGCTAATGATTTAAAATGTAGAAGCTAAGGTCAATAAATATACATGATGATGACCAGCTATAATTACCTTTCTGTGATATTTATCATAATATGTTTTCAAATACCAAGCAAGCTCTTTCACCCCTTTTATGTTGCTCTATCCAGCAGAGTTTTCAGTAGTTACATAAAAATACATCCTACTTCAAAAAGTATATTTTGTCAAACCTATCTAGTTAAGCTGAAATCAGTTCTAGTAGATAAAATCTAGTTCATGAATTTGAAAATTTTTTGCCTATGTAAGGAAGTTTGGGAACTGACATTAGAATTCATTTTGTTTTTAAAGAAATAAATCCAAGAAAATGTTCTGGAGTAATCAAAAAATAAAAAGGAAGCAGGTTTGATTCTAAAAGAAAAAAAGAAACAAAAATTCTACCTCTGCTCCTAGTTCTGATTCAAAGAATAGATAGTATTCTAACAAGCAAGATATATAATGCCTTTATTGAAATTAGCCAGAATGAATTCTTCTTACATTCATAAAAATGAATGAAATATATATTTCATAAATCATATGTTACCTACAAAATAAAGAAAATCTCATTACATCTGATATGAGAAGTTGTTGAGCAATTTTTTCAGAGAAAATAATAGCTAGAGGTTGTTTTTATATTCTTGCACCTATTTAGTTCTATAATGGCTAAGCAGGATATATGAATGTTCTATGTTTTATTGTGTAATCATCTCTCCAGTGGTTTGCAGTTTCAGCTACATACTAAGGACAGTGATGGGATTCAAATAATTTAACAACCGGTTCTTTACCCTAATGACTGGCTGGGTAGGCATGGCTGGGTGGTCATGTGACTGGGTGAGTGTAGCCAACTCAATGTCATCACATCCAGGGGCATCAACTCACCCGGCCTCTCATGACTATGGGGATGCTGCAATAGTCATAAGCCTGAAAAACAGTCATTAGTCATTTTTTTCACTGCCACTATAACTTTTAATGGTCACTAAATGAATGGTTGTAAGTCAAGGATTATCTGTACAAAAATACAAAAAGCTTCTTTGCTTGCAAAAAGCTGCCCTAAACACCAATCATTAGATTACAAATGGGGGAATACACACTGAAGATCAATGACAGTCACACATCAATACCCTGGAAGATACTGGAAAAGATAATAAAAAAATAGATTTGTCAACATCTAGAAACAAGTAAAGTAATAACTAGCAGTCAGCACGGGTTTGTTAAAAACAGATCATGCCAAACCAATCTTATTTCATTTTTCAACACAGTGACTAAATTAGTAGACCAGCAAAATACTGTGGACATAATATATTTAGATCTCAGCAAGGCATTCGACAAAGTAGACCACAACCTACTTAGTAAGCTAGAAAAAGGTGGAATAGATAGCACCACCACTAGATGGATTCGCAACTGGCTGGTAAATCGTACTCAATGAGTAGTCCTTAATGGGTCTAAGTCTACATGGAGGGAAGTAAGCAGTGGGGTGCCACAAGATTCCATCTTAGGCCCAGTACTCTTCAATATCTTCATAAATGACTTAGATGAGGGAATAGAAGGGGAACTTACCAAATTTGCAGATGATACTAAGCTGGCAGGAATAGCTAACACCCAAGAAGATAGGCTGAAGATCCAGATGGATCTTGACAGACTAGAACACTGGGCCATATCTAATAAAATGAAATTCAATGTAGAGAATAATAAAATGCCTGTAGACCGGACAAGGAATAATGGATGAGAGAGATTTAACCTGGAAATAAGGAGAAACTTTCTGACAGTGAGAACAATCAACCAATGGAACAGCTTGCCCTCAGAAGTTGTGGGAGCGCCATCACTTGAGACTTTCAAGAAGAGATTGGACCGCCATTTGTCAGAAATGGTGTAGGGTCTCCCGCTTGGGTGGGGGGGGTGGACTAGATGACCTACCAGGTCCCTTCCAACTCTAATTATCTGTTATCTGTTATCAATATGAATTAGTCATGTATATGGGGATTTTTTTTTTTAACCATCATGGAAATCTAAACCATTTTGTCTGAATACCTGTTTTCCCGGCTATCGGGAAAATATACCCAGTGTTCCATAGTAGTTTATTGAAACCAGCTGTAGGGTAAAATCTAAGGCTGATCCCAACAGCTCCCTCCAAATTTTTGATCATACAGGGTGAGACACATTATAAAATTTAAAAAATCCTCAATTTAAAATTGCACCAAGGGAGATTACAATATTTGGTATTATGGAAGGGTTACCCTTTGTCAGAGACTACTTGGGTAAAAAGTTGGGATCTACATACAGATAGATTGGTTAATCAATTCCATAATGAATTCTCTGACAAACCAAAGTGTCCCCTTGGAGGGGGGGAGGGGGTTAAGGGCATCGCATTAACCCCTGGTTGTGTTTTGTTTATTTTATCTTTTAGGAGATGAACTTCTCAAGGCAGGATGCCTGTCAGCTTTGGAAGCCATATTCCACGCTGCCACATAGCCGGAGAAAATGGGAGGTGGGTGATTTCAATTGAGTAATTCTAAGTAGACAAAATAAAATTATTTTCTTAGTTCAAGGTTATTAAGTGTGGCACAACATGGAAAAAGGATCTTACATTGGGACGGATTGTGATTGGTCTATATGATGTGATGATGGGGAAAAGGGGATGGATTGTAGTTTGGGACATTGTGGGAAGTCCGGGAAACTTTTAGTTTTGAGATTCCACAGATGTGCCAGGTGCTATTCTAATAAAGGTACTTTTGAGCTTGTCTCAGAGTTACTGGTTGGAATGGAGTTTTGCTGGAATGCTGACAATACCTTCATTTTCATCAGCAATACCTGCAACCCAGAGTTACAAATCTGGCAGGGTGCTAGACCATCTTGAGGAATTAAAATAGTTAAAATACAATAATAACTATCAGCAGCCAACTCTTGCTCATAAAGTGAAACCCTTTAGCAGAGAGATCATTTAAGCTCTCCAGAAAGTGTGTGGACATATTTGGGCTATAAAATGCCAAGCTAAAGAGACAAATTAACGAAGTATGTAGGAGACCCAGGTTCGAGTCTCAGGATCACAGTAAAATTAGTATATGCCACAGATATCTAAATAAACTTCAAGCCTGTGTTGGAAGAAACATTCATCTGGTTCAGTTCCAAGCTGGGAGAAAGAAATTGGATACATGGAGGCTGATTGGAAAGATGGTGTCAGGCCTGCAGCTGGATTTCGGGCTGACACAATGTGGAGATGAATGGGAGAGTAATAGAGGGAATTTGGTAGACAAAATAGAATAGCTCTCTGATGAGTCAGAGGCATTCCAGGAGAAGGAGAGAGTTGTAACCAGGCAACCAGCTAGTATCCAAATTGGACAATGTGATTTATGATTTTGAAAAGACTGGAAACTTTTTCTTTTAAGGTTGTGAAAAGCCCAAGAAGATTCAGAATGGGCTTTTCACCAATTTGTACTAAGATGGTATTTCCAATAAAAATTGTTCTTTGAGGAATTGAATTGCCTCAGAGTTCTGATTTGCAATGGCTGTAAATCTGGAATGCTGACATTAAGCCAGTTCCCCAAAATTCTCTGCTCCAACTGGAGTTACATGGATGAGATCCTGAGCTCCAATTACTTGCCTGAATTCTCAGGGAGTGGAAAGACTCAGGGAAGACAACAGAATGGAAGAGGAAGGAACCAGAAGGAACAAGTACCATGGTGACCATCTGGAAGGACAGCAGATTCTCTCAGAGCTCCAGTGGCTTGCAGCAGTGGCGGGAGAGTGTACATGGTGGTAACCTACATCCTGCATCAGAATGCTGATCACCAGAGGCCCAGGTTAAATAGAAGAGAACAGTGGAGGCCCTGATCTGCCCCACTGGCCTCAGGGCTTGCAAGAAGGGAACTGATGACCATGGCTACCCCCCTCCGGATGAGGACGCAGGCCCTACTACGTCCCAGTGAGTCAGGGACTGGGGACCTCCAGATGGCATGCCACAGAGAGGCCATCTCTTCTGGCTACCCACTGCCCTAGCTGACAGAACAAGTGCAATCCAGTAAGGATTGTGGTTCCAGCTATGATTGGCTCCAGGTCCCATGGGACTATATCCCCGGCCCACCGCTGCTAGTGGCACTGGCTTCTTTGCCCACCTCACCTATCACCCAGTGGTAGGATTCAAATTTTTTTACTACTGGTTCTGTGGGCGTGGCTTGGTGGGCATGGCAGGGGAAGGATACTGTAAATTATCCAGTCAGAGGTGGTATTTGCCGGTTCTCCAAACTGCTCAAAATTTCCGCTATCGGTTCTCTAGAACTGGTCAGAACCTGCTAAATACCACCTCTGTTATCACCCCGCAGCAGATCAGGAGCCCGTGGATATGTAGCAGAGGGGTGGAGTCTCCCAATTACCTAAGGCCCCAGCTGACCAATGAAGTGTTGCCTGGCAAAAATGGTGACCCAGACCCCATTTGGTTCCCATTATGGTGGCCCACTAATTCCAGTCCACTGTGGGTCCTGGTGCCAGCTCCTGCTGAGACCCTGCTCGACTGGTGCTCAGATCACTGCAGTCTGGAGAAAGGCCATGGGAAGTCCCCAAATGGCAGAGCCTGGAGTGGCGGTGGTACCTACCGAGGCCTATGAAGGGAGGCAACCCCTTCGGTCAACTGTGGCCCCACTTGAGTTGGCTGGCACCACCTGGCTGGTTGTACTACCCTGGGTATGGCTCCAAGGGCAATGGATTACCACACCGGCCCCACTGTCACCCCAGCTGCAGGTTCTTCTGGCCCCTCAGCCTGCTTCCCAGGCATGGATTGGGGCCCAGCCCAACAAGTAGCCCCTCAGCTGACAATTTGAAGCAAAGATTGAGGCCAGAACAAGCATTTACTCGACTGGTGAGTGGAATTTGGGGAGCTTGAGCCCCAGCTAGCCGGAACCTCTGCACAGCCAACTGACAGTGGGAATGATAACTGCCAAGACAGCAAGATGGCTGAGATCCCAGCTCCCACTGCTAAACCAGAGGGAAAGATACTCTCCTTGATCAGGCCAAGGAGACACTGTTGCAGAGAGGGGGATTCACATTTCAAACTGAGATCTCACCTATCCCCTCTGAGGGACAGAAACCTCCAACCTAGGAGCCCCCAATGCTGATGAGCTACAAAAGTGACAACAAAGGTGATAATGACCCAATGGTGAGGAAAGCCACCTGCCCATTTGCTATCCCGGTGTGAATAATAGTACCCAAGACCAGGGCACAGGGGACAGTGGATGTGATCATAGTTACGGTGTGTACCTGCTGTCTAATCAGCCTGACTATTGTTCTAAAGCTGGGCATCAGGATTAAGACAATGACCCAGCCCATGTGTTTTGAACAGGTTGACAGATCATTGGTGGTGGAGCCCTCTACCCTCCTCACAGAGCCCGTAAGGCTGGAAATGGGCCGGCACAAGAAACTCATCCACTTCATGGTAGCGCCAAATAAGATGGAAACAATGATCTTGGGCCTATCTTGGTTGGACAAATGCCCCCCTCCCCATCATGTGGGAGGGTGGCTGGGAATAGGCCTGATCTCCCTCAGGTGATTGCTGGAGGAGAGACATCCCAATGAAGCAGTGGCGCTAAGCGGAATGAGAAGGCCACAGCCACTTCACAGCATCCCCTCACCAAATTCCTAGAGAGTACCTGGACTTGGTGGAAGCATTCAGCAAGGAGAAATGCAATATGTTACCCCCCCTGCCCCACAGGCTGTGTCATAGAGTTTGTACCAGGGGCTAAGCTACCCAAGTCAAAAATGTATTCCATGACCCTGAAAGAGATGAAAGAGCTGAGAGAGTACATTGACACTAACTTTACCCATGGGTTTATCCAACCAGCTCAATTCCAGAGTGGCCGTCCCAGTCCTTTTTAAGGAGAAAAAGGATGAATCAATGAGACTTTGCATAGGTTTTAGGGGAATAAACACTCTATGCATGGAGAATACCTACTCACTTCCCCTCATGAAAGACATGCTGGCCTACCTGGCCAAAGGGAAGGTGTTTACCAAACTAGACCTGCGAGAGGCATACTACCAGGTACAAATCAAAGAAGAGGATGAGTGGAAAACTGCTTTTAACTGCCCCTTGGGGAGCTTTCAATTCAAAGTGATACCCTTTGGACTGTAAGGAGCCCCACAGTATTCATGCAATTGATAAATGAGATGCTACAGAGCACCTATATAAAGCCTTGTATACTTCATGACATTCTTATCTTCAGAGAGATCCTAGAGGAACGTGTGAAGTTAGTGTGTCAAGTGTTGGAGAAACTCCTTGTAGCTAAATTATATGCAAAGTTGTCAAAATGCAAGTTCCACAATTATCAATGTCTGGATTATCAAAACCCGTCTGGGTGCCGTGCAAAGGTGAAGAGATGGACCTGGCTAAAGTGAAATCCATTCTAGACTGGCAACCCTCACATATGCAAAAACAGCTGCAAAGCTTCCTGTGGTTTGCAAACTTCTACTGGCAGTTTATCCCCTTGTTTGCTCTGCCCATCACCAAACTGCTAAAAATGGGGGGGATCCTCAACAACTACGGCTGAGTCAGCTCCTACTATAGGGAATTGTTGCCTATGAATAGAGGTATCTCTCTCTTTATCTCTTTAGTACTAACATCTGCTGTGGGATATTAAGGAGGGTGAGTTTTCCTCTCTAAAAAAACATGTTTCCCCATTTCTCATCCAGGGAAATATATTCTTTCTTTTTAATAGTTTTTTAAAAAATATTTTTAATATTTCTCAAAATATTTCATTCTTCTAGGAGAGGGTGCTAACTTTCTACAATTGGTGCCATGTTGCTAAGCCTTATTATCATGAGAGAAAACTAAAATGAATTGGAAAAAGAATCCACTTAATATCAGTGAGCAATCATGTGCCTTGGCCACTCCAAAGCACTTCAGGACACTCCTGTCCCAAAGGTACTTTTTCAAGAGGCAACTAGACTCTCTAGAAATCAAGGAAGTCCAGTTACCTCTTGAAAAAAGCATCTTTGGGACAACCATGACCTGGATGACTGAAGAATCCCCATAGACAAGATTCTCCTGTGCTCAGTGAAATGACAAAGCACCCTTTCCTACCCAGGAGAAGCAATCCTTAGATGCATTTGCACCACTTAAAGCTGATCTCACTCACATCACAAGATATCCTAAGGAAATCATCCGGATTTAAGGAAAGATCACATGCCATCAAAAAGGCAGTAAAAAAAATCAGACAGTGCCAAGCTTGCATTCTGCCTCTCAGTCATTTCTTCTATGGCTATGCCAACTCTTATGTAAATAGCTCTTAATCCAACCAGTCCATCCTCCCAAGCTCCAAAATAAAAGTACCAGCAAAGGGGAGGGGAACTCCAGAAAAACTGCTCAGGCTATAGAAAGTCTGGCCATACTGTAAAAAAATCTTCCCACTTTAAGTATTTTCTTAAGACATTTTGAGAAGAATTTTTCCTTCCTCAGTAGAAATTCAGATAAATTGTCTCCATAATTGTCTCCATATTTGGTAATGAATTTCAAAAGGGCATTTCTGCCTTTTTCTAGCTTTTATTGCCTCTTCTGTTCAATCTTGTTCAATAGGAAAAGTGCTAACTGCTACTTTATGATTTTAGCGGAAAAAATGTTTTGTATGCCCCAATAGAACAGAACTAAGTTTAAATGTTTAAATGCTACTTATGTAATCAATCCCTCATAGTGAAATCTTTACAAACTGGATTGAAATTTAATTAAGAATCCTGCCCTAAAAAGAATATTCAACATGCAGATCTTGTAAGATGATTTATTGTAACTAACATTGACTAATGTATTCCAGACATTCATCACCCACAAGCATTCTATCAGGATAGTCCGATATGCAATGTGTTACATTAAAGCAGGGTTTAGTTGATATATCAGAGATACAACCAGAAGTATATCTTTGCTCTTCTGAAAGGATGCAACTGCATTTAAACCCAATCACTGGGAAAAGAAATAATTACAACTAATAAAGAATGTTGTTTTTCAGCAAGGTATTTTTGAGTCTCATATAATAAAGTGGCAAAATACCAGCTGTAGTAGAGCCTTTTCCTCTCCACAATGTCAGAAGGTCTCTTACCCTTCTGATTGCTGCAATGCATTCTTCATGGCTTTGATTTGCTGAAAATGAGAGGACATATCTGTAGCCAGCACCATCTCAATCACTAGAGTCCTGAATTCTCTATTGGCAGATATCCAGAGTAGGAAAGAACAAGGAGAGAATGAGAAAAAGAAACATATAAGAAACACTTGTTTTTCTTTATCCATTTGAACATTATTTATGACATTCTTAGTCTTCATTCCCATGTGTATCACCCAGTCCTTCATGTTATCTTTTTTTACCAGGGCTTCTCGAAAGGAAGATATGTGCAATTTAGTCATTTTCTAGGCGATAATAAAGTGCTTTTCTGAAAGTAACCCTAGGACACCTTTTCTGTGAGATGCAGATTTCCAGAATCACCAAGCAGAATATGACACTAAGCAGGCAAAATCACTTCTACAAGAACACATGCATATATTGGTTGATTGTTATTCTGTTGCAGGGCTCACTCATTATAGTACAACAACACAGACCTACGGCTGCAGAGATGAAAAAACTGCAGCAAAACAAATATCAGCCATAACAGGATTGATTGCGGAGTATGATGGTTATGATATTAGACCAGGATCTCATTTATTCATACAGATCATTGGTATCTCTGAGCCAACCAGTATCTCCCAGTAAAATTAGAATTGTTATTAGAGGAAATAATGACTTCCCCCATCACTCACTCTTGATATATCAAGGAAAAATAGGATACAAATATAATAAACAAGCTGTCAGTAGACAGGGTCAAGAAACTGCAGAAGCTTCAGAGGGTATTATATCAGAATTTTGGAAACTTTTTAGACTTCCTCTCTAATAAATCACATACCAAACAAAATCAAAGCAGGGTATTTCAGGTTTCATTCTCATGCTTTCGTCTTTCCCAAGACTAAGTAATCTTTTCTGAAACTTCTCCCTTAATAGTCTGTTCCCAGGACCAATTTATGTTCTATCACACTAAAAAAACAGGAATGTGACACTAATCATATAGCTATTTTCCAAAACATGATTTCACAATTTGAGATTTCAGTTACTAAACTGAATGGCTGAAATAAAATCTATCCATAAGAATGTGCTTTGAAAAAAAATCCTCAACTATAGCAGCTAATAAAAGTACATGTATCTGGATGCTTGCTCTTGCAGACAAAGACACAAAAAGATATAAATTAAATAGTAATTTCTGCTAGAATTAACAATAACACATTCAGGGTCTCATATAAATAAGATCCTGAACGATAGTCCAGGTTCGTTATATAGTCTAATGATCCTACTTACAAAATTACAAAATTGGGAGCGTCCTATCAAATTCTGTACCTGTCAACAGTGGTGTCTCCCAAGGTAGTGTTCTAAGATCAACTCTCTTCATACTCTACATAAATGACCTCTGTGATCATATCAAGAGCAACTGCGTTCTTTTTGCTGTTGATGTAAAGCTATTCAACACCACAGACAATACTACTACTCTTCAAAAAGACCTTGACTATGTATCAGAATGGTTAAACAAATGGCAACTTCAAATCTCAACAAATAAATGCTCTGTCCCACATATTGGCAAAAAAAATCAGAAAATACAGGCTGAATAGTCAAGACCTTATTGATGATCCAAACTCTGTCAAGGATCTTGGAGTACTCATCTCAAATGACCTAAGTGCTAGAGCCCACTGTAACTAATAGCCAAAAAAGCGTTAAGAGTTGTTAACCTAATCTTACGTAGCTTTTTCTCTGGTAATATTACACTAATAACTAGAGCATACAAAACATTTGCTAGACCAATACTTGGTCTGGAACTCACATTATGTATCTGATATTAACACAGTTGAGAAAGTCCAGAAATATTTTACAAGAAGAGTTCTTCACTCCTCTACTCATTGCAAAATACCTTATGCCATCAGACTCGAAATTCTAGACCTAGAAAACCTAGAACTACGCCGTCTTCGGTCCGATCTAAGTATAGTATATAAAATCATACATTGCAATGTCCTACCTATCAATGAATACTTCAGCTTCAACCATAACAACACAAGAGCAAACAATAGATACAAACTCAAGGTTAACTGCACCAAACCTGATTGCAGGAAATACGACTTCAGCAACAGAGTGGTCAATGTCTGGAATACTCTACCTGACTCTGTAGATTCTTCCCCAAACCCCAAAAACTTTAACCTTAGGCTGTCTACTATTGACCTCACCCCTTTCCTAAGAGATCTGTAGGGGGCGTGCGTAAGCGCACCAACGTGCCTATACCGTCCCTGTCCTATTGTTTTTTTATATTTTATTTTTCTTATATGTATCCATGTATTCATAACTGTTTTACATATACCTATTATCTTGTAAGCAACTGATAAATAAATAAATAAATAAATAAATAAATAAATAAATAAATAAATAAATAAAATCTTCCACTGAGATTCAGGAGCATTTCTAATGAGCACTGAAAATTTCATCAATTTTGTGTTACCAGATATATGCTCATATGACAGCACTGGACCATAGCAAGTATATGGAAATTATATTGGGAGAGGGGAGAAGAGCTGAAGCCAAGGAATGATTGGGTAAGCGGAGGAATGTAGACAGGGCAAACATATTAAAGGGTATGCTACTTGATTTGTAAAAGAGATGAGGGAAATATACTTTCAGACTTGTAAGATTCTATTAGTGTAACCTTACAATAAAGCAGAACTACTACATCTGGGTGTGCTTATTCTTTGGACTATCTTGCAAGGATGACAATCTAACCTAGAATCCTATTTTCAGCTAAAAAAACAGCTAAGCATGATTGCCACAAAGGATTTTAATGATGATTTATAAAAAATAGTCCATATAAAGGATCACAAACAAATTCTGTAAGTTTCAGAACTTACTGAACTCCTATTTAAAAAGCTTTTTTGTCTTTGCCTTCCATGTAAACTAATCTGAGAAAATATACAGTTTTCCATGTTTGATCTTATTGTTTTTTTCTTACAGGTGCTAAACAAGATGTATTTCTTCTTGGAAAACATTGCACTTTTGGGAAATAATTGAACAAACTTTGGGGACCAATATTGTTTGGGATCTGTTATCTCATTGACCAGATGTAATTTTTTTGTTCTCCTACCATTCCATTTGTTGTCCTACCATTCTTTGGCAACAGCAACCTTACCAGGTGGCACACTGTTATGGCATTTTTTAAAATTATTTGTAGTTCACTTGAATTATTTCAGTACACATTTCTTCTCAACAGCTTCTCACATTAACTGCTAATCAACTATTTTCTGCTATGTGCTCATGAATCAAGATTCTCACTGAATATATTTAATACCCAGAACAATCATTTGACAACCATCAAAGTCAACCAGCATTCTTACCTCCAATCTTCTTTGGAAAGGTTAGATAAAATATTCATCTCCTCATCATCTTGCAAAAGTTGAAATGCTGCACTGAGGTGATGATTTTCTAACACAGACCGATCGTTGTATAAAATGGCAGTATCTGACCTATAAAGCAAAAAAGTCCATTCTTATATGCAAAGATTGGTTTTATTCTTCTAGTTGTAGCTAAATCCTGTATATTATTGTGCAGTACTAAACTATTTCTAGTATTTATTATTTTGTAAGAAATGGGTGAGAAAACCAAATTCCATTTTAATTCTTTCAGGCCAGAAGAGTTTCCCCCACTTCATATGCATTTAATAAATTATTTTAAAAAGCACCTTTGGTACAATCATGATCTGAATGACTGAGAATCTCCATAGACAAATTATTCTAAGGTATTTCATGAAAACCACAGTCCATTAGATTATTGTCCCTTTCCCTTAAAATGCTGTGGAATAAATCAAGTTGCCAGATTATAGCAAAAAAATCCATAAAACTATTTTTATTCAGAGGTAAACTCCATTAACATTAAGGTTACATCTATTTCCATATAAGTGGCTAGAAGGCAGTAAATAATAACAGAAAAATTATTACTATGATTTTGTATTTTATATGTTTTTAACAGATGAAAAGGAATGCATCATTTTTCATTGCATGATATTAATCTTGTAATTACATTGTATAAGGTTCATTGTGAAAAATCTATGCCAATACCATTAAGTATATTTCACAGCTGAAGTTGGTTTCAACATAATTTCCTTTTATCCAAGCTCAAAACTGTAACCATTTCAACAAGAGATATACTTTTCCCCCAACTTTCTTGGAAGAATGTGTAGATTGCAGTATAAATGCTAACTTACTCCATCAAAACCAAAAGTTTACTGTTGTCACCTTTTCACTAAAGTACTCCCAGAGACACTCAAATATTATTCTCTAATAACCATCATATATCCATCAGCTCATCAGTTTCATGACCCGCTGAAGTGTTACTGCACTTCATTAATATAGAGGAAGCAGGGTGGGTTTCTACCGGTTCTGTCCACCTCTGTAGAACCAGTAGCTCTGAAGAGCAGCAGACATAGAACCTGTTCTATGTCTGCTGATGTTTTTGCCCACACGCCCACCCGGGCTCTTACCTGACCTTTATTTCCTGATTTTTTCAACTTCAACTGCCGTGCGAGGCACAGCTGCAGTCAAAAAAGCAGGAAAAGAAGGCTTTTTGAAAGGCTGCTTCTCTGCACGCAGCATGCTGATGACAATTTACAGACGAGCTCCGGGAATGCAGGGAAGCACATCGTAAATCACCAAACCTCGTAAATGACCAAACTGGTAGTTAACCCTGTTGGATCCCACCCCTGAGAGGAAGCTTGTAGGCTGATCCCAGACAATGAACCTTAATAATGGTATAACTCAAAAATATCTGTCTTTTTCTTTATTATGCATTTGCTTAAATCACTTGTTCAGGACTAGATAATATTTGAGTTCCTCCCCTACGCATCCCCTAACTCACAATACCTGAATTGTGAGCTTTTCTGAACTTTATAGAAACCTGATAGATAACAATGCCTCTACCCTATTTATTGGCATTTTTATCTTTTGCCATTTTATTTAAATTGAGCTACTGTATCCATCCTCAGTCTTCTAGATCTCTTTGATACCATTAACCAGCAATTGAAGTTGAAAGTTCACAGCAGAGTTCTGTGTTGATTCATCTCCTTACTCTGAGTCTCATTCTGCACAATATTGTTGGGGAGTGAAACATTCAACCCACCAGTGGTGGGATTCAAATAATTTATCAACTGTTCTCTCCCTAATGACCAGCTGGGTGGTCATGTGACTAGGTGGGCATGGCCAACTCAATGTCATTTACATTGAGGGGTGCCTCACCTCACCATGCCCAGCCCTGCCTCACCCTTCTCCTCCCAGCCACTCCTTGTCACACCTGGCCTTGCCTTGCACAGCCTCTCTTTGACTTATGACCACAATTGAAGCCAAAATTTATGTTGCTAAGTAAGAAATTTATTAAGTGAATTTTACCCCATTTCATAACTTTTCTTGCTACATTTGTTAAGTGAATCACTGCAGTTGTTAAGTTAGTAACATGGCTGTTAAGTGAATCTGGCCTCCCCATTGACTTTGCTTGTTAGATGGTTGCAACAGGGAATCACAGGATTCTGGGAGACTACAACTGTCATAAATGGGAGACTACAACTGCCATAAATGTCAACCATCTGAATTTTGATCATGTAAACATGGGGATGCTGCAATGTGAAAAACAGTGTGTGAAAAACAGTCATAAATCACTTTTTTCAGTGCCATTATAACTTTGAATGGTCAGAAAGGCAGTAAAAAAAATAAGACAGAATGCCAAACTTGCATCCTGCCTCTTGAAAGTACATCCCAAAAGGACAGTGCTAGGAACCAGTAAAGCAGAATAAAAAGCTTAAAATAACCCTCACCCTTTTAAGAAAGCCAAGCCCCTAATAAAAGTATCAGCAAAGAAAAAAAACCACCTCTGGAGAAGCTCAGGTTACAGAAAGTCTGGGCATACTGCCTAAAACCATTAGCTTTTCCAATGTAACAAGGCTTAAATGCAGAATCAATTTCTGAAAACACTTGAGCAGGCAATAAAGATAAGAATTAGGCTAGAAACAACACACAGAGACACACCAGAACATCTTATTCCTGCCTTCCTGGAAGGATTAACTCTGTAAGGTGGGAAAAACAAAAGGCTGTTTTTTCCAACAGCCAGTTCACTGAACTGCTCAGAAAGTTAGCTAATGGTTCTCCTGAACCAGTGCGAACTGGCTGAATCCCACCACTGCAATTCACAGACCTTCTTTGTAAGTGCATCAGGATTTGTCCTGTCTCTTCTCCTTTTTAGCACTACATAGATGAAATCACCTACACTAGGTGAAATCACCACAGGATGAGACATCATTAGTATGCATATGATATCGAATTGTGTATCTCCATACTGGATGAATTTAGGAATGTTGTAAATGTTCCTGTTTGCTTCCTGGCCCAATAAAGACTGACATGGGGCAGTCTTTAAAGCCATTCATGGCATGGGACCATGTTTTGTCTGAATTATAATCACATGTCTTAATCAGTCAAGCAGAGAGTGTATGTTACAGACCCCATCAGTTAAGGAATTTTGCCTGATAGGATCCATGAAGAGAGTCTGATCTACTCTTGTCCCTGCCCTATGAAACATCTTGCCCCCCAAAATGAGATCAATCCCTACTTTCCTGGCCTTCCAGAAGAACATGAAGATCTGGCTCTCCCAATCTGTATGGGTATCAAAAAGTGATATACATGAATTGGTGAAACCAACAGAAAGATTCGATGAAATGAACTATCTAAGCCAGCAAATGGAACATGAACAGGGAAACAATATGGATCAGAAAAACATACATAAAACCGTTAACAACAATTTTATGACCTGCCTGGAACTTTATTCTGATAGCCTTAGTCAAATTGTGAGAAGCAAAAGTGGAATTATACTAATGAAGTTTAGATTTAGAAATTTAATAGCAAATGTACCCAATATCTAAAACTATTAAATTGATTTTAACATTTTTTCAATTTTGCTTGATCATAGCTTATCTTTCAGCACTTACCGTGTTTGAATATGAAAGTTGTTTGTAGTTCCACTGTGCTCATAGTCATGGATAGCAGCTGCAAAAATCATAGCAAAGATTTCCAGTTCTGTCAACCAGTGCTGAAAAAAAAGATTTTGAGAAATTAGATAATATATTATATTGCAAATTTTAAATAGACTATTGTTTAGCAAGGCCAACAATGTTGGAATCTGATATCTTTTTACTAAGATTATCACTGCTGTAGCTCCTGAATAACAATATAGAATTTTAAAAAATTATTAATCTCAATTGCTGTGCTATTGTCTATAGACAATCTTGATATTTCTGAATGCTGAATTACAGATTGAGTTGGAATGGACCTTGTAGGTCATCTAGTCCAAACCCCCCCACATACACACAAACAGAAGACCATACACCATTTCTGACAGGTGGCAGTCCAGTCTCTTCTTGAAAGCTTACAGTGATGAAGCTCCCACAACTTCTGAAGGTAAGCTGTTTCATTGGTTGATTGTTCTCACTGTCAGAAAATTTCTCCTTATTTCCAGGTTGAATCTCTCCTTGTTCAGTTTCCACATATTATTCCTTGTCTGGCCTTCAGGTGCCTTGATAAATAGTTTGACCTCCTTCCGCTCTATGTCAGCCCCTCAGATATTGAAACACTGCTGTCATGTCTCCCCTGGACCTTTTCTTCACTAAACTAACCATGTCCAGTTCCTGTAATCGTTCTTCATATATTTTAGTCTCCAGTCCCCTAAATCACCTTGGTTGCTCTTCTCTGCATTTTTTTTTAGAATCTCAACATCTTTTTTATAGTGTGGTAACCAAAACTGGATGCAGTATTATAGGTGTGATCTTACTAAAGTTTTATAGAGTTGTATTAGTACCTCACTTGATCTTGATTGTATCCCTTTTTAATCTTGGGGCATCCTACAAATTCTAACAAGATAGTAAAATAAATTCAGAATATTTTGCCCAGTGTTTGTCCAGCCCAGGAGCTGACGACAGACTTGGACAGTGAAGAGGTTGGGGAGGAACATGGGCCAGTTCTGGAGTCTGGAGAAGTCTCTGATTAGTGCTCTGTGTTGGAGGCAAACATCCTCCAGGGCTGCCTGACAGTTATTAGCTGCCATCAGAGATTAGTGGGGCAGAAGAACAGCTGGAGCCTATTCCTGATGTGCACATGCACAGAGCTGTCAGGAGAAGGAAACAGTTAAAGAACAAAGGTTGACTTTGGAGTAAAGGCACAGGTGGGCAGTGAATGGCTCTTCCTATAAGGAATAAAGAGGAGTAAAAGGGGAGTGGTGGGAGTGGCCCAAGAAGTGACAAGGGGTGTCAGCCACTGGGCCTGCTCCATAGCCACAGAAAATCCTGTCAGGAAATGCCCCAAGCAAAACCTAGGGGAGACACTGGGTCGGGCACACACCAATACCGAGTCACATCCAGTGGACATGGCCCCCAGACATCCCCCCAGCACTTGATTCTGGCGGCATGAGTATTTCTGTCCAGTAGTCCACACTTTCCCGAGCTTGCAATGCGTGGATCACACCCATCAAGTCTGTGCAAGCCAGTTGCTGAGACCACCCGGGGTGTCCTCGCCTTCCAACCTAGTGGACTTTACAGATGTCTTCAGAAAGCAGAAGGCAGACCATTGCCCCTGCACCAGCCATATGACTGCCCCATTGATTTGTTTCCGGATGTGATGCTCCCAGTGGGGTGTTTGTACTCGATGTCAGAACATGAGTTGGCCGCGTTGTGGGACTTCCTGGACAAAAATCTGGATAATCTGGTTTTATCCGGCCCTCCTCATTGCCAATGTCCACCCCAGTGACATTCATGAAGAAGACCGGAGACTTGAGGCTTTTTTGTGACTACTGCAAGTAGTACCGCAATCAGTATCCTCTACCCCTTATTCCTGAACTGTTTGAACGGCTCTGAGAAGCTACCGTCTTCACCAAATTGGACCTGAGTTCAAATCCAGCCCAGGGATGAATGGAAGACAGTGTTCCACACCAGGTACAGACATTTTGAGTGTACTGTCATGCCATTTGGATTAACCAATTCCCCTGCCAACTTCCAACATTTTATGAATGACATTTTCCATGGCCTCTTGGATCAGTTTGTCATGATTTACCTGATTGACATTTTAATCTACTCTTCCTCCCAGGAGAGCCACCTACAGCACCAACGCCTAGTCCTGCAATGTCTCCAGGAGAACCGCTTTTATATGAAAATGGAAAAATGCCAGTTTTTTCAGTCCACCATCACATCACATCTCTCCTGAGGGAATTGCAATGGAGCCAAGCAAGGTTGAGTCTCTGTGCAGTTGGCAACCTCCTCAGCAAGTGAACAAGGTCCAGCAACTCTTCAGGTCTGCCAACTATTATCAGTGTCAGCTTTGGAAACCATGTTAGCACCAGAAGATTCCATGCTGTCACATTCCTGTGCCTGGAAAATTGGGAGGGGGGATTTTGTAGAGTATTTGTAGTTAGACATAATAGCATTCTTCTTTACAGTCAAGGTCATGTTATTCCTGCACCTGGATGAGGAGTGGTTTAAAGAAGGTCTCAAGTTGGAATGGAGGGTGATTGGGACATGTGATGGAGTGATAGGTGCAAGGGATGGATTTTGTGATTTTTAATTATTAGAGGAAAACCCAGAACTCTCAGATTCGGGTTTTCCCAGATGCGTCAGTATGACAACTTTAATAAAATGGAACTTTGAAAAAATGCCTGTCACTAAGTTTTGTGAATTGGAGTTTGTTTCCTGGAATTCTGACATTAACCCGAATCTCAAAATTGTCAAACAGCAACTCATGTGGGGGCTGTCTGGGATGCTGAGCCCCAGTACTGACCTATTCATTGGACAGTGCGAAGAGTCAGTGAAGATGGAAGAGAAAGAGGAGTTCGCAGAAAGAGCCATAGGAATGGGCACCGGGAACTTATTGAAACCTAGTATTCTCCTTTTGAAGATGTGGTGCGAGCAATTGAAGCTACTGAGATAGCACAAAGGAAAGGTATTCAGCCCAAGGAGATGGATTCCTGGAAAAGATGGGACTGGAAGAGAGTCCACCTGAATATCGTTCTGACTCCAGCCCAGTGAAACCAGCCCACGATCCGGAGTAGAGAGATGTTAGAGTGTTGGGATCTGACAGCTCCAGGGACTGGAACTTGTTGCCTCTGTCTTGGAGCCAATCTTTGATGGGTCTCCTGAAATGTATTGAGCAACTCGAAATGAGAATGTCAGTCCTGAAATTTCTCAACTGAGATGGAGTTTAATGCAATTCACATTCACGTTTCCTGATCCAGGACCTGGCAGTGGAACTAACATTGTGTTGGCATCTTTCTACTCAGCCAGAGATGACAGAGGGGTTGGCTCAATGGCTCCAGGCTACTCCATAACAGGGAGACAACAGATGCCGCTGGCATTTGGAATGTTGCCATCTCCAGTTGGCCTTGCCAACTGGTCTTTATGTTCCCCCCTGCTGAAAGTATCCCTCCTGGCTGGGCCTTGTATCCCAGCCAGGGGTGGGTACAGTGCCAGTGGGCACTAGCACCAGTTGCCCCACTGCTCTTGGCACAGCCATAGGGTCAATTTGCCCCAACGATCTCAGTGCAACCATAGGCTGCTATTCCAACAGCCTGCGGCAGTGCAGCAATAGGTCCCTGCCCCGCCACCAACTACAGCCCAGCAGCTAGTCATGGTGCCACAACAGATCTCGGTCCAGCAGCCAGCCACTATTCCAAAGCCAGCAGCAGCACAGCAGCAGGTCTCTGCCCTTGCTGCCAGCCGCAGCGCAGCAACAGGTCTCTGCCCCACCACCAGCCACAGTGCCAATTCAACCCGTTGATCAGTCTGCATCCCCAGTCAGGCCTCTGCCCACTCAGTTTAGAGCGATGTTCAATGGAACCCCTGGGAAGTTGGCTTATTTTCTCAGCCGGGTTTGGGTTCCCATAGACCAATTTGGGAAGTAATATACTTCAGACCACAATTTGGTCTCAGCAATCACAGATGACATGAATGAAGGGGATGCTTCTGACTGGATAGCCCAACTGCACAATGAGGGGGCTCCCAAATTAAATGATTCTGATCGAACTGCTCCAGGCCAGATTTGAAGAGCCTGACCGAGTTAGTGAAAATGAAGCTATCATCAAGCTGATGAAACAAGGTAACCTACCCATAAAAGACTTTGTGTGGGACTTTATAAGAGTCATTGGGAACCTTGGCAATTGGCCTGGCAGAATCCTTCTCCACTATTTTAAAGAAGAGATTGACCAAGAAGTCAGAAAAGCCTGTGGGGTCAGAGCGGTACCAAAATGGTTACATGACTGATATACCATGTCTATAGCTTTGGATAGAGAAATTCACCCAAACCGCTAGCCCACATCAGAGAGACTGGCACAGAGAATTCTGACCAGATGCCCCTTGACAAAGATTCCTGAGCTAGCTCCCACTCAGCCTACTGGAGTATCAAATGCTAGCATTGCAGCCAAACTGGTCACCAGGCTTCTGAGTGCCTGGCTCCAGCACTGATCCCATAACCCAGCTGCCAGAGGCAGAAGAACCCTTCGAAAGCCTCCGGATGCAAGCTGATTTGTCCGGCAAGCCATAGACGTTCCCCTCTTCACTGAAGAGAGTGAGGAATCTCCAGTTAAGGCAATTTCTCCAGGAGAAGCTAGCGAAGAAGATGACCCAATGATGAATGTAGCCATCCCCCCTTTCACAATTAAAGTAAAGCTGATGGTGCCAGAGACTGGGGAGTAAGGAGAGTTAGAGGCAGTAATAGATACAGGCTGTACCATGTGCTATTGAGCAATTAGGGATTAAAACTAAATCCCTAGAGCTCCCAATTACATTCGAACAGGTGGACAGAACGTTAATTGGTAGGACCCCAGCCACCCAAATCATAGAGCTTGTCAAATTAGAGATGAGAAGGTATCGTAGTAGCTCCAGAAATGACAGAATCAATTATAATGGGACTAGCTTGGCTGGACAAGTGGGCCCCTACCATTAAGTGGGAAACGGATACCAGAAGATCATCATTGGAGTTGGCCCACTACCCTCTACCTTGCAAGAGACTGCAAACGAATCCAATCCTATCACCAAAACCAGCAGCCGCCGCATCATATTTTCCTCCAGGCTAGCCTCCCATCCAGGGGTGCAATTCTACTGGTTCTGACTGGTTCTATAGAACCCCTTGTTAACTTTCTAAGCAGTTCGGAGAACCGGTAGTTAGAAGAAATCTCCTTTTGTTTTTTTCCACCCTTATTACATTCTTGGCAGTATACCTAGACTTATTGTCTCCGAAGTAGATTTTTTTTTATTTTCTTAAAGGAGAAGGATTATTTTAAACTTTTTACACTGCCCCTGGATATACTTCCAGCCACATGTAACAATCAGCACTTTGAAGAAATAATTGAATAACCGGAAAGGACAAGGATGAGTGACATTGAGCAAGTCTTATTGGTTAGCTAGAAAGTTTGACATTCAAACATGAGTTTACAAAACCTTTCTGAGTTTTAGTCTAAAACTGGTTTTGGTGAAGTTTAATTCTGTCCTTGGTAACGTTTAATCCTGTGTTTATTGATGGGATAATTTTCCCTGTTCAGCTTTGTTTGGAAGGAAAAAAGTTAATATCTGTTCTTAAAAAAAAACTGGGTTGAGAAATCTAGTTAGTTCCTGTGTTATTTGTTCTGGTAATTGGTTTAACAAGCAACAGCTACTGTTGCGATTTAATTATTTGTATTGTGTTTGAATTTTTCTTGCCTCGTGGTTTCTTTTTCTATCTGGGGATAGTGGTATCTGGCACTGTCCTTTTGGGATATACTTCCAAGAGGCAGGATGCAAGCTTGGCACTGATATTTTTACTGCCTTTCTGGGGGGCATGTGATCTTTCCTTAAATCTGGATGATTTCCTTAGGATATCTTGTGAGGTGAGTGAGACAAGCTGGTATCTTTAAGTGGTGCAAATGGATCTAAGGATTGGTTTTCCTGGGTGTGCTTTTTCTGGACAGCTTAAATGACCTCTCTGCTAAAGGGTTTCACTTTATGAGCAAGAGTTGGCTGCTTGATATCACTGCATTTTAACTATTTTAATTCCTCAAGGTGCTCCGGCACCCTGCCTGATTTGTAACTCCAGCTTGCAGGTATTTTTAATCTAATGATTGGTATTTAGGGCAGCTTTTTGCAAGCAAAGAAGCTTTTTGTATTTTTGTACAGGTAATCCTTGACTTATAACAATTCATTTAGTGACCATTCAAAGTTACAATGGCACTGAAAAAAGTGACTTATGACCATTTTTCACACTTACAACCATTGCAGCATTGAATTCCAAATATTTGGAAACTTGTACCTTATCCCTGAGAACATTTGACAATATTCCCATTCTTTCGGTCTTTTCCATCTTTATTTTTAAAAATGTTATTTAATATTAATTACTAAATGTTCTTTGCATAGTTAAAATTATTTAATATTAAATTATTTAATGTTAAAAAGAGTACTTTAGGATTAATTGTTCATGATTAAAAACTTTCAAAAGCGGATGAAGCAAATGTTTGATAATTACAATGTTTTATAAAAACTATACTTAAATTTTAAATAGAGAATAAAAAATAATAGAGAATAAAAAAGAACTTCTTTGAAAGAAGTTCAAAGATATGCTTTCAGTGGATTTCCTCCTTTGAATACATTTCACAGATTCTATGCATCTCCTCTTTTGAATATATTTAGCATATATCTATGTAGTCAAATAATTTTCATAGATCTGAACAAGGAGGAAATAATCTACAAAGAACAACAGATCAGAAATGTATGATACTCTGATCTGAAAGCATTATGCCGATATCATTCCAGCTGAAAAATCCATTGTATAAAGCAGGGTTCTACACCTAATAGTCAAAACTCCAACACTGTTTTTCTAATGACGGTGTATACAGATTTAGGTAATTACAGACATTTTTATTTTCTCCACATTACGGTATGCTACTTTTGTAAAGTCAAACCCTTCTCATACAGATGGAATATAAAGAATAAGTTATAATAACCAGATTTCTTTCTCCTGATGCACGCGTGAAATTATATCTGTATAATTGCATGTACACAGAGATCTCTCCCTCCTAGCCTGGCAGAAAGAATAGTATTCTCTGCTATTCATGCTTTAACTTGATAAATAAATATCAACTTAATATTTGAAAGATGTACCTTGGTTCTTACCATCTCTTTTTTTAAAATTTGCATTTCCAATACTCTACCAGAAGACAATGACAGAATCAAAAATTGCCTTCCTGTTATGATGTTACTCATTCAAATAATTGAGTTCTTGCTTCCAATAAAGAGGTAACTACCAATCAGGAAGTAAACAGCTGCACACCTATGGTTGTTTTACAGAGCAAAATCATGTAGTTGTTTACAATCAGCTTTAAAGCAAATGTTTTGCTTCAATCAAAATGTACTGATAGAAATTGGCTCCAACAAAACATTCATGGTTGGGGTCTTTATTGCCCAATTTAAAGTAATACTCTCTATTCAAGAACCCTGCATTCAACATCTTTTACATTTCTCACTGTTAATTATGAAAAATGTAAAAATATGTTGAATAAACAGCTATATATTATTTGGTTGGTGTAGTATAAAAGGGTTATAATATCTTAGAACACAAAAAATATTTATATTCTGTACATTTTTATGGATTCCCTGATTTCTGCTAATCTACCTTATTAAGTGAACTATAATTCATGGAAAAATCTGCTATATTTGTGAGTTTCTAAAGTATTATCAGACCTTTTGCTTCTTTAGTACTAAGGTACTAAAAGTATATAAAACTTTTTCACCTTGACACAATTATACTGAGTCTCCTTCTTACATGTGTATTGTTCAAATTTGTGAGACCATACACTTGTTTTATCACATTCTTGAATCAAAGCAGTCATTTTTCATCATATTCTTTTGATATTCTATTCCAATGGGTGTGGGGAGGGGCTGGAACATCCCAACTGGATCATGCCCCTGTCAGAGTCTGAATCGGAGGAGGAAGATGAACAACGGACAGGGAGTGGGAGTGTGGCTCCGTTGGCTGTGGAGGAGGCTGGGGAAAGGCAAAGTCTGGCTGGGCAGAGCACGGGAGAGATAGAACAAGACAGAGGGAATTCAGAGAAAGCCAGGCCCACCCCCTCTTCATCCTAGGGCATGTGGGGAGGAACGGAGCAGAGAGCAACGTGGGTTGTGTGGCTTATGGGGGAGGAAAGGGCCCTGATTCCATTCATTAACCATACCTGGGAATGAAAGTTTAAAAGAACTGAATGCTGATGGCAGCAGCTTCTGGGAGCAAACATGACTTTATCTTTGTGTTGTTTTTGCTTATTTGTGTTTCTGGCATCTTCCCAACCGTGTGAGTTTTGTCGTGCCTGCATGTCTGGAATTTTTGCTCCTTCTCTGCCAAACTAATTACCCCAGTTTGGCTTGATTGGATTTATAGTTACAGTTTTTTTTTTATCATGTTTGGATTTGATTCTCTGCAGTCAAAGGCTGTTCCTGGGAGTGTTTTTCTCCAGTCAGAAGATAACCTGGACATTGGGGGCACAGGTGGAGCTAATAAAGGGACTCTTATTTATTATCTGACTGTGTTGCCTTTGGACTACACCCCGGGTCATCACAAACTGTTAGGCCTTCAATATATGCTGTACCAAGAAGCAGACAACCAGCAATCCACAACAGGAACGATGTGTTTGTTGGATATAATAATAGAATTTTAAAAACCTGATATAATTTTTTTTCTTCCATCTCCTATATCAAGGGAAATCAAGGCAAGGCAATTTGAGTTTCTTTTTCTCCCTGTCCTCTCTCTGAGGGCTAAGTTAATGTTAATGTAACCATCCTTGCATTCCTTATTCAAGGCTATCATTGAATTTGTCTAAGCTAACTTAACTAATAGTGATTTAATTCTTGCTTTTATTACTGGAATTGGAGATAGTGAGGAAACTGTAGTTTCAAAAGCATATGTACAGAAGCGGATGTTATTGTGCTACTGGGCTCCACTCATTGATTCACCTGGGTCAAAATATTGATATTCAGGCATTATTCTAGATGGCTGATCATAAACAATCTCATGCTTTGCAAGTTCTCCAAGTTTGCAAGCAAAGCCTGCTCCAACCTGACTTGGAATGGGGGAAGGGGAGGGGAGAAGCTACCTTTCCTCTCCTAAGCAAGTGCTGTGTCTCCAAGGGAATCCCTCTCCTTTGCACCTTTTCCAAGACTACTGGACTTCAATTTGTTTTGCTGGAAGGCTTAGAATGATCTCTTCTCCCCCACCTTCCTTCCCACTTTCTTAGAAGCAGAAAGTCACAATCTAATCTGGAAGGAAAATGGTTCACTGTGCTGAACCATTGAAAAGTGCAGGTGGTGGTCATTCACCCTCTTTTTGTTTCTCTGGGTCTTTGATTGGGGGTTTCTTCTGGAGCAGAGGCAAAGAGCCTTTTCCACTGAAGATTTCTCTGTGTCTTCTAATTTTCTTCCAGAGCAGAACAAAAAAAGCCTTTTGCTGTGAAGCTTTTCCATGTCTTTATTCTGATTTTCCCCTAGATCAAAAGAAAGCCCTTTTTAATAAAATCTTCCCTGTGTGTTTATTCTGATTTTCCTCTGGACTGGAGCAAAATCATCTGGTTGCAGGCCTTAAGAAAATCCCACATTTATTTTACTCCATGTGTGACTCAGTATTTAATTTACCACTTCTGTCTGTGCCAACAAGTCCAGCACCTTAAGCACTGAGCGATGTCCCCCCCCAAAAAACCCAATCCCACTAAACACAAATATTCAGTGGGAAATACCTACCTTGCTTGGTATAGTTGAAACATCGTGTACATTTTGTGTTCACAAATGGGTCTATTTATGCTGAGTTTTCAGAAAGTATCTACTAGCTTGTTGGTTTATTGTAACTCTGATTCTTTCTTTTTAATTGCTGTTATCTTGTCAGAGTGCGCACAATGTGACTAGGTGAGACAGCCCAGGAGCAAATACAGCAAACAGAGGTTTGTATTTAAATATAGTGGTTTTATCCCTACAAAAGCAGTTTGAGACATACAAGCAGGGGTGGGCTTCAAAAATTTTAGCAAAGGGTTCACTACCCACATGCTGGGTGGGCATGACCATGGTAGGCATGGCATAGTCGGCCTCCTGCACCAGGATGGAGGGGTTTGCCCTCCCCAGGCTCCAGAGGCTTTCTTTGAGCCTCTGGGAAAATGGCTATGGAGGCTCTCTGGAAGCCAGAAACGGCCCATTTCTAGCCTTCCCGAACTTCCAGGGGGCCTGTTTTTTGCCCTCCCTGAGCCTCCACGTGTGCCCTGCACTTACCTGCATCCAAAATGGGCCATATACAGACTGCTGGGAGGGGTGGGGTGGGCAGAACAGGGCAGCCAGGAGTGGGATTTGGGAGTTCTCCAAACTGCACAGAATCTTAGTTAGGGGCTCTCCCAAACCTCTGCTAACACCCAGCAGCCCACCCCTGCATACAAGTAGTTTGAGACAAGTCTTGAACAAACAGCAATCAGTAATTTACAGCATGGAAGCGCACATGGAGAGAGAGATATGCCCCAACAGGGCCTCTCTTATAGTACAGCCTCTTAAAGTGGTAACAGTTTCAAAAATCTCATTCCAGCATCCAACATCATTGTAGCATCATTACAGTATTACAATAGCTGGTCAGCTATTAAATCATCATTACCCTGACATATCCTAATTTTTTATATCTCTTTGTATTAATACATGCATAGGATATAAAAGTTAAAGCTGCCTCTTCCATAGTTTGTTTAAAGGAATTTCCTTTATTATTTTAAAATTATCAGCCCTTTGGCCAAAGTTCCTGTTGGTTGAATAGTGAGTAACAGGTAGCATGTGCTTTGTTCTGAGATGCCATTGTTTCCTAAAGTCAAAGCATTTTAAATTTTGTTCTCTGAAACAAACTTATTTTCTACTATATTCGTAATATATTCTACATCAAACTGTTGCAAAAATGAGATATTATCTTCATAAGTATTATCAGCATTAGTTTATGGGAAAGTCGCATTGATAATTATTAATATAGAAAGAGGTGTAAATTGCAAACTCTTAGACAGTAGGACTCTTTATGGTCTGAGTTGCAATACAGGTTTAGACTTATACACCTAAATCTTTGTCATATTAGTTAGTGACTGTAGTTTTAACAGATTTGTGATACAATTACTGTACATTACAGTATATATTCTGTAAGAAACACTGAACATTAACATATTGGACTTGACCATCTATCCTAACAATAAAAGAGTTTAATTAATAAAGTTATCTTCATTTATCTGAACATTTAATAAGTCTATAACTCTAAAATCCTAAGTTTAACAATATTGTTAGAAAAGTTCTACAGACATCTTACTCACAGCATATGTCAAAACATCAAATTATAATCCAAAAAGCCTTAATTAATAAAAAGCTTGCCCTCACTAAGTCAACAACAACTTAATGCCATACATTCAATCAATTTAAAAAATTGGAAAAATACCTACTTTAGCAAACTCAAAATTTAATTGTGCCACAAAAACCTTTAAACCTATTTTATTGCCATAACTATTTTCATATTGGTCTCTTAATTAATTAGTATTTTGTCTACTTACTGCTACACCTGTCTTAAAAAGAAGGTAATGAACAGTCTGTGTGACATCTGCTGCATGCATTAGATTGTGATATGGATTTTTATACTTGCTATAGCCAACTTCCAGAGCTTCCACAAAGGAGACAAGAGCAGAAATTGGAATCTATATATATATATATAAAAAAGAGGGTAGATTGTGAACACATTTAGCACAATAATAGATTGATTTAACCTTACCAAACTTTTCATCAACAGTGTTTCATTGTGTTTGATGATGATATTCTTTAAGCAAATGCCAGCACTCAATCTTATCTTCTTAGAGTTACATAACATGCTCTAGGTATCCCTAATAAATTATATCATTAATAAATACAAATTATAAGCAATATATCAGCACTTTCTTTCAGAATTAAGATGTTTAATCTATAGATAATAGGTAGTTGACAGGGTAAAAAAAAATCATCCTTGTCATGTCCATCTCTTCTGGTTTATGTATAGTTTTTAAAATCTTAATCTGTATAATTTTAATGTTTTAATTATTTTTCTATTTGTTTTATATCCTGTAAGCGGCTCAGAGCCACCTTACAGGAAAGATGGTCAGCATAAAAATTAATTTAAAAACAAGTGCCTTCATTGTAACATTATAAAACTAATTTTATATTATTTACATCAGTGGTGGGATTCAAAATTTTTTTACTATCGGTTCTGTGGACGTGGTTTGATGGCTGTGGCAGGGGAAGGATACTGTAAAATCTCCAGTCAGAGGTGGTATTTGCTGGTTCTCCAAACTATTCAAAATTTCTGCTACTGGTTCTCCAGAACTGGCCAGAACCTGCTAAATACCACCTCTGATTTACATTACAATAATATACAATTATTAACCCCTATTTTGGGTATGGAGATATATAATTATATAATCATGATTGAATAGTTTTAGATCAGGGATATCAAACTTGCAGACCATGGGCCAGATGCATTATGCACTGGCCACTCCCACCCTCGATTTAGTGAAGGGAAAATAAGTTGAGATACATCACATGATGAAAATGTGTCATCGTGAGTTTGACACCCCTGTTCTAGATCATGGCTTAACTTATTTATAAGTTAGAAATGCACTTTTTTTAATAATATGAAAGTTATGGTCAATTTATATTTTACCACAGCTAATTTTGGAATTGCTACTCTATGAAAACAAATATATTAATACATAAATAAATTTGTTTGGGGGTTATTTTGGAATAATATATTCCATTATTAGGAAGATCCATTGTGCTTTCACATAAATCTTTAAATTTAAAAATTATATATTCACATTTAATACATGTTTTGTTTTTTGGAAGACTCTGGTTTTGCAAAGAGATTTTCCTTATTTTCTTATGCCGTGATGTTAAGATATTAAAAAGTGCTTCAAGATATTTGAATGAGTTAGTCTGAGTAACATAAATTACACCAATTTTTCCAAGAATAGCAAAATACAATGGATAATACCTTGGTTTTACTGTTAATTGACATTGATACATTCTCTCTGCCATAAAGCAAATTCTCCAAAGCATCACCTAAGATGATGGCCATGTCACCTTGATCAACTAGAGCCAAAGAGATTTTCTAACCAATATAGAAAGTGAAACTCTAATATTGGGTTTGCATAAGAAAATTTAGGTAAAAATTAAGAACGGTTACCAAAATATAGCCATGCTTTATTCCTTCCCAAAAAGATAAGAAAAAAAATAGAGAATGCCCTTGAGAACCACACATATACTTCATGTATTGTTCCCATGGAATTTCATAATTACATTGAAGAGAATGCAGTTATTGATCAATCTCTTCTAAAGTTAAAGGGAGTTTTTCCTTCATTAATCCATATAAGACAATATTGCTTTATACCTCCATTAACAGTAGTCAGTAAGTTTTCAGTTGGGGAATTGAAAGTACAGCATCATTAGCATATAATTTCAATTCATATACTTGAGTTGCTAATTTAACTCCAATCTTTCTAACTTCAAGATTTATTTTTGCTGATAATGATTTTATTGCCAATAAAAATAAAGAAGGATAAAGGATAAACAATCTCTTCAGTATTGTGGGGTAAGTCTTCACATTGTAGTTGTTAAATCAGTTTTGCACCACTCTAGAAATTGTAATTGATTTATTGTAGTTGTTAAAGCAATGACAGTAATCACAAATTTTGTCCAATTCCTATTGCAGATAAAGAAAATATTATATTTTTGGCTTTATGTTGTAATACAGACATTTTTGCATGAAGTGTTTGCTTTATTATTTAAGCTTCAGATTCTTTGGAGGTTTATTGTATGTAATTGCTATCAATCAATAAATCAATAAATCAATCAATAAATGCTGAATTATCACTTGTCTGGGATGTGTGAAGAATTACGTTCTTTTCCTTTACTTCCTGTAATGCCAAATAAGCCTCTTGTGTTATTTGCAGATAGTTTTATAGAATAACCACTTATGTAAATTAATCATATTTACATTATTATAGCTTTTGCATTTCTCCATTAGAGAACACACTATAATTCTATTGAAATGATCAATATAATGATTGGTGAAAAACTGTACTCCCTGTTCCTTACAAATCATGATCTCTTGACAGTCCTAGAGCCCAAATGACTAAGTACAGAGCAGGTGCTTGTTGCCTGTGGAAACTCTACTACTTGGAACTTGGACCAACCATCCATGTTCCGACTCTTGGCCTTCTGGACCTCAGTCTATCCTGCCTTTGGACTTTGGCCATTTGAACCTCTTTGGAAACAAACTATGAAAACAAGGGGATTCTGATTTTTTTCTGTATGCATGTGTTTGCACATATGTCCTGCCTATATTTATTAAATCCTTGCAAGTAAAATTCCTTACAAGTACTCCTCAGAATACTTATTCATGTCTTATCCACACACAGAATTCAAAACTTAGAATCAGGGAGAAATAAGCTGCACATAACCTGGATAGGAATAGGAAGCAAAAAGTATTGAAAATAATAAAGGTAGAAAGTATTAGGCAGATGAGCCATAATTTTACAAGATGTCTTCCTTTGGCGAAGCCTTTTAATACTACTAATTTATTCCATATATAAGAGAGTCATAGATTTCTGAAATTGCCCAATTTGGTTTATTACAATAACAAGAATATTCAAAATAAATCAGAGGACAATATATTGTAATCAATAGCCAAAATACAAAACAACAATGACAAAATAAGTATAAATTACTGATCTATGGAATAGGAGAAAGGAATAGGTACTAAACTACTAACCTTGAAACGGCTGATCAAATCATAGCGTGTGAGCAGTTCATAGAAAATAAATTTTAGTGCATGATCCCCACTAGCATCATTTAATGTAAAAACATCAAATGACCACTTGTCTACATTCTGTGTAAAGGGGAAAAAAGAGGCATTAGTATATTCTCTTCATCATCTGCACACAAAGAACACACACCTAGTTCTTAACATGGTCCTCAAAAAAGTGGTCCAACTAAAAAAAGGATTTTTCTGCCAGTGTTGCATTTTGATTGTAATGTTTTGAAGAGTTCATTTTTGTATTTATTTTCTTTCATTTCTTGCCTGTTGCCTTGATGGTTGTATAGCAGTACAACACAGAAGAAATAAATACAAATTTCTTTCCTTTTTAATTGTTACACAAATTATTGATTCCATTTTATTACTGTATTAATATGAAAGAGTGTTTTAAATCATTTTCCATGTTTAATTAATATGAAGAAAAGTATATACCAGTATGGACAAGAAAGGAGATACTCTATTGTGTTACAAGTTAGAATAAATATTGATAAGATATATTTAATTATATTAGAAATGAATATGCCAAATGAAATTTGGCTGTAAAAATTTCTGTTGTGTTTTCAGACTAAATAAAACTACCGCAAGCAATCAGCAAAGCACACAGTGAGTAAAATCCATGTTGTTATAGTATTTTCAAATAATGCTTTGAAAATCGAAGTAAATAGAATCACTGTACTTAAAATGATTTAAGTTACCAATGCATAAATAGAAGAATAGTGGTAAATGAAAAATGTTTAGAATGATTAAATGATTACTAAATGATTATTCTCATATTATTATTGGGAAATGATATGATATTTCTGAATTCAAATTCAAATTCAGATTAGCTGACTCATCCTGGCGGCTCATTCAATTAGTATTTAAGGTGCAAACTTCCAGATGCTGAGTCTCTTTAAAGTTGAAACAATTTGAGGCATCTATTTCTAAAATGTTCTTTGGAAATTATTTTTGAACAGATGTCATGATTGTCAGTTTTGGAATAAGGGGGTACAACATTTAATATTGCTGTGTTTAGATTTGATAGATCTCATTTAGAACATATATAAAAATTAATGTACTGCTGTAATCACAATCCTAATTTCAAGGGTTCCAAGATTTTTATACAGAGATAAACCTGGGCCTAGTGGAAAACATTCAAGTCAGAAAAAAGGTCATATGCACGTCTATTTCTCTCCAAAATCTAGACAGATTTTTTTAAATATGATCCATTAATTATATTATTTTCTTGCCTTTTCTCCAAGAAGCCATTTTCTTTACTTTAAAACTCCTCTGTAGGGTTAAAGTACAAGAAAAAGCAGCAAAACATTGCTGGCTTATCCTCCACAACTTACCATTTTCTCTTGTTAATGAGAGCATAAATCAATCTATTTAAACATTGGAAACCTTGAAGTAGCTAGCTTAATTATCCCTTATTTTCTGAATGAAAAAAGTACCACGGCTTTCAATTCCCTCTTCTCCTGGCAAAGAATTTGGAAGAACTCTAATGGAAATATCTGAAAATTGATTTCATTTTTACCTTTGACCTTTTATTTTGTACTTAGCCATAGACAGTGAACCTACATGCCTATAATAACGCTCAAAATATTTAAAATTTCACACTGGAATCTTCTGATGCTATCTTCAGGCACTACTGCAAATTACTTCCTATTTTCCCAAAGTATTTTAATTGTGGAAAACAAGATGATTAAATTTCATACATACATATGTATGATTTGGCTCCAGCTGTAAAAGAAGACAAAAGAGCAATTCTTCCTAGGATGTTTGTAAACTGTAAAGTTGTATTAGCCTAATAAGAATATTTTTATAGGCACTTAATTTCTGACCAACATTTGCAAAGAAATAATGTGTTTTGGGTAAGGGCATGCATGCACATATATACACACTTTATGAGGTCAACCAAACTCAAAAGATAAAGCAAGAATTTCAAGTCTGGTACAAGGATGTTATTTAATGATCACAAAAATATTTGCATTCAAATCCAGAAGAATGTTGGCAGTTCAGATTCCAGAGCAATAAAGAGGCAATATGAAGACTCAAAATCTGTGATTTTCTAATTTACCACATTAATATTTGAAATGATAAGAACAATAAGTTTACTTTCTGGAAACCAAATTCATTTATTTATGTTTATATTTTCTAGTCTGCTTTTCACTGATAAAACAATTCCACTATAGTGGAGTTTAATTTATTTACCATGAAATTAGTTCATTTCTAACTGAGACAAATAGACAAAAATGAAAGATTTCACAGGAAAGTTATTTTCAACTAACAGAAAAAAATTCTCTAAGGAGCAGTAGTATTTTGTAATAGTAAGGAGAATTTACATCCAACTGGATAAGTGCAACTCTATTAATATGGGTCACACTAATATTTCTTCATATGGATACTTAAATGGGTTTTAAACCAAAATCAGTTACAAATAGCAATAGCACTTAAAAATAGCACTTAGACTTGTATATCATTTCAAAGTGCTTCACAGCCCACTTTAAACAGTTTACAGAGTCAGCAATTGCCTATAACAATCTGGGTCCTCATTTTACCAACCTTGGAAGGATGGAAGGCTGAGTCAACCTTGAGCCGATGAGACCCAAACTGCCAAACTGCTGGCAGCTGGTGATCAACAGAAATAGCCTATAGTACTACATTCTAACCACTGCGCTACCACAGCTCTTATTCCTAAAGCCACATGATTTTTAGATCTACTATTTACAGTGAATTCAGGTCATTATGTAAAATTTTATTTTATTCTGCTTCAAATAGACATGAAGTCTACATCTGAGTTTTCAATAAGGGTTTTTCTTAATTTGTTAGGATCAACACAAGATTTAAAGGATTGATCCATGAAACTCCTTCATGTACAAATTTACTGACAAACAAAGCTGACCAATGATATCAGCCATAGGAATGATGCATTATAATTTTAATTTCCTTATGTAGAAAGAATGTACTTAAATGAGGGATTTAGGCCTGATCCACATTTATTAATGTCAATAGCTGTGTTCTGGAACAGTAGTTGAATGGAAATTCTTCCTCTCCCTTTGCTAACTCAAATAATATTTTATATCTCCATGTAAATGTCTCAAGTGCATACAAAATTTAGTTCATTTTGAGAAGAAAGAAGTACTAAAATGATGTAATTGCATGTGAAAAAATCCACTTACACAGGAGATCAGGTTGATTGGAAATTGATGCACGGTGTTTCTTCACTACATTAAACAGTACTTCATCATAATTTGTTAAGATAACTTAACATAGATATGTACAAGAAGGGAGGGGAAAAGTGATAAAATATACATATTGATGTAAACTCTGCCTCTTATATTCAAAATAAGTACAATAAGGACAGCGTGTACTGAGAACAACAATGACATTTCTTATTTTAAGCAATATCAGAGTTAGGAATGGTTGCCTATGATGATCAAATATCTTGTTCATATTTGTTTCTTTAAGCAGGTTTCATTTAATATGAAAACAAAATTTAGAGAAAACAAAATATATACTACAGAAACAAAATCAATACTATAATATTTTAATATTTTATAATAAAAAACTATTCATTGATATTACCTTTAGTGCTGTGATTACAGCTGGGGGATAGCTAAGTCCAACCATATTGGATGTACGCCTGTACATTCTATCATGATAAAAATAATGTGTAAGAAGTGTAAGAAATGAAAATTAGAGCATACCTAAATTCTTTATGGTGGATATGACTATCCAAGTAAAACAATTTACCTTTGTTTATTTGCTCTTTTTTCATACATTTTATTAAAGATTTTAATTACAATAGTAAAAACAAATGCAAACTATACTCAGAAAAAGAAATAGATTAAAAAATTCAAAAAGAAAGAAAAGAAAAGGAAGGGGAGAAAAGAAAAAGGAGAAAGTAAGTTAAGGGGGTAAAAGAAGTAACTTCCAATCTTCATCACAAGTAAAGATAAATGTAATTTCTCTTCACCCATAAAAAGTTACAAATATCTCTTCTTCCCATAATCTAACCCTAATCTATATGCATGTTCATCACGTTTCACACAAATATAACCAGGGGTGGGATTCTACTGATTCTGTCCGGTTCTATAGAACCTCTTGTTAACTTTCTAAACAGTCCGGAGAACCGGTAGTTAGAAGCAATCTCCTTTTGTTTTTTTCCACCCTTATTACATTCTTGCCAATACGCCTAGACTTCCTGTCTCCGGAGCTTCTAAGGATTGGCTTTCTTAAAGGGAAAGGGTTGTTTTAAGATTTTTACACTGCTGTTGGGAGGAAATACTTCCCTGGACAATCAGCACTTTGAAGAAATACTTGAATTAAGGAAGCAAAGCTTTTAGTGACAGGGAATCAAGATGAGTGACATTCAGCAAGGTTTCTTGGCTAGCTAGAAATATTGACTTTCAAACATGAGTTTACATACCTTTTCTGAGTTTTGGTCTAAAACTGGTTTTTGGTGAAGGTTAATTCTGTGCTTGATGATGTTTAATCCTGTGTTTATTGATGGGATAATTTTCCCTATTGAGCGTCCACAAGCAACAGCTACTGTTGTGATTTAATTATTTGTATTTTATTTGAATTTTTTCCTGCCTCGTGGTTTCTTTTTCTATCTGGGGAGGGGGTCTTCCTTCACTACTTTAGTACTATCTGGCACTGTCCTTTCGAGGTATACTTCCAAGAGGCAGGATGCAAGCTTGACACTGACCTTTTTTTTAGTGCCTTCCTGGGGGCATGTGACCTTTCCTTAAATCTGGATGATTTCCTTAAGATATTTTGTGAGGTGAGTGAGACAAGCTGGTATCTTTAAGTGGTGCAAATGGATCTAAGGATTGCTTTTCCTGGGTGTGCTTTTTCTGGACAGCTTAAATGACCTCTCTGCTAAAGGATTTCACTTTATGAGCAAGAGTTGGCTGCTTGATATCACTATGTTTTAACTATTTTCATTCCTCAAGGTGCTCTGGCACCCTGCCTGATTTGTAACTCCAGCTTGCAGGTATTTTTAATCTAATGATTGGTATTTAGGGCAGCTTTTTGCAAGCAAAGAAGCTTTTTTATTTTTGTACAAGTAATCCTTGACTTACAATAGCTCATTTAGTGACCATTCAAAGTTACAATGGCACTGAAAAAAGTGACTTATGACCATTTTTCACACTTACAACCATTGCAGCATTGAATTCCAAATATTTGGAAACTTGTACCTTATCCCTGAGAATATTTGACAATATTCCCATTCTTTTGGTCTTTTCCATTTTTACTTTTAAAAATGTTATATAATATTAATTACTAAATGTTCCTTGCATAGTTAAAATTATTTAACATTAAATTATTTAATGTTCTTTGTATAGTTAAAAAGAGTACTTTAGGATTAATTGTTCATGATTAAAAACTTTCAAAAGCTGATGAAGCAAATGTTTGAAAAGTTCAAAGTTACAATGGCACTGAAAAAAGTGACTTATGACCATTTTTCACACTTATGACCATTGTAGCATCCCCACTGTCATGAGAGGCCAGGCGAGGAGAAGCGCCCCTTGACATGAGTAATGTCGAATTGGCCACATCCACCCAGTCACATGACCATCAAGCCACACCCACCAATCAAGCCCCACCCACAGAACTGGTTGTTAAAAAAACTGAATCCCACTTCTGCATGGGATCCTTCATTAACTCTGGCAAATCGTTGATATGTAAACTAAATAATAATGAGGCCAGGATACTCCCTTGCCTTACCCCTTAATTTGTGTGAATCCTATTAGTCAGAGCCCCTTAACCCCATACTGCACCCTCAAACAGGTACTTGTATAAAGGGCTTTAATCAAAACCAGCAATCTACATTCTATTTTAAGAGATGTCCGTTTACTCTATATTACTTCTCGGTTTACCATATCAAATGTTGCTGTGAGCTCTATAAAACAGCAAACAGAGGTCTCCTCTTATAGGAATAATTGGCAATTAGATGGTTCAAGACAAAGAGGTTTTCAATGGTAGTTTTAGGCTTTGTCTAAAACTTGCTTGTTCTTCTGTGAGGATATGGTCTTCCTCTTCCCATATTTCAATTCTATTCAGAAGGAACCTAGCATATATTTTTGCTACAATGTCAATCAGACTGATGGGCCTCTAATTACTGGGATACTTTTTATTCTCTTTTTTATGTATGGAAACAACTATTGCCATCTTCCACCCATCTGGTATATGGCAGGTGTTACTTATATGTGTAAAAAGACCTGTCAATTGGGAAATTTCTTAAATAATTCTGCTAGTAAAAAATCCTCACCTGGGGCTTCGTTGCTCTTTAAGCTTTTAATGATGGATTGTATCTCCTTTTAATGATGGATTGTATCTGGGGTGGGCTGCTACTGGTTCGCCATGGTTTGGGTGAACCGGTAGCTAATTTTATGGCCATTTTATGTCCGGTTCAGCGAACCGGCAAATCTTATCCCTGGCTGGCTCTGTCCACCCTGCCCTGCCCCTCCCATGAGTCTGCAGATGGTCCATTTTGGATGCCAGGTAAGTGCAGGACCCATCCTGCCCTTCCCAGGAGTCCCCACATGGCCCATTTTGGATGCCAGGTAAGTGGACACTTGGGGAGGGTGAAGAATGGGCCTCCTGGAGGCACTAGAAGACCAGAAATGGGCCCATTTCTGGCCTCCAGAAGGCCTCTGGAGTCTAGGGAGACTGTTTTTGCCCTCTTGGAGGCTCAAGGAAAACCTCTGGAGCCTGGGGAGGGTGAAAACACCTCCCCTGTCATGGTGCAAGAGACTGACTAGGCCATGCCTGCAATGGCCACGCCCATCCAGCAACCAGGCAGAGAACAGGTTGCTAAAATTTTTGAAGCCCACCTCTGATTGTATCTCCTTTAATGATGGATTGTACCTCCTTTTGGTGACCAAAGGGGAGTTCTAGGGTTTACTAAATCACTGTTTAAAGACAGTTTCTCTATAGGTTCTGTGGAAGCAAACAAATATTGATAATAATTCTCCAAGTCCTCAGCAGAGATTAGTATATCAAATGCAAATCACTGTTCCTTTCGGACATTTGTTACAGAGTGCCAATATATTACTGCATTATGAATTTTGGTGTCCAGATTGAGTTTTGACCAGATTGAAATATCAAAACTTTTTTTTTTAATTTTATGAGTTTTTTGTATTTTCTTTTTATATGCAACATCTCAGTTTGTATATGAGTGGTAGGATTCCTCTAAACAAGTCTCAAAGCTGCCTTCAATTTCTTTTTCAACAACTGGCATAAATCAGCGAGATCTACCGCTTGAAAACTTTTGGCAGGGGGTTTAGTTATTAGATGTTTCTTCAGCATATTGCAGAAATTAAAGGATGCTTTGGAGCCTTTAACCCAACAGTTGTAGATGACTGGATTGTTCTAGCCTAATTAACAGCATTTTCTGTTTTAAGATTGTCTAATATTGCATTTGTATCAACTTTAGCTTTTCTCCGTTTTTAAGTAAGGTCTAACCTGAAGAAGAATTCTAGATAACTTGAAAATGTGTACATTATTTTATGACATTTTATAGAATAGAATAGAATTCTTTATTGGCCAAGTGTGATTAGACATACAAGGAATTTGTCTTGGTGCAAACATTATTGGTCCTAACAAAGTGAATTTTGAATTTCTTTGCCCAATGAATCAAAACAGCTATATTTGCTTTCTAACTCTCACCCATTTAAAAAAAGGTTATTAGTCGATAATTCTTTTTTCGTTTTCCAAAGCCAGACAATGGATTGGATTCAAGTTTATACCAACAATGGCTCATTGAATAAAATCACTGAGAATCACTTCTTAAATCTTTAAATAAACTTGTGTTTTAATCCAATTTATTATAATAGTTTCAATATATATGTATGTGGCAATGATATGTGGCAATGGTTTTGTTCATGGTTATTTATCTTTGTAGATCATAAGAGACAACCAGTTTGGTGTAGTAATCAAGGCATAAGGCTAGGACCTGAGAGACCATGAATTCTAGGTCCACTTTAGGCATGAAGCCAGTTGGGTGACCTTAGGGCAGTCTCTCTTTCTTGGTCCTAGAAATTAGACAATAGCAAACACCTTCTGTAATCTTGTTAAGAATATGGCAAGGACTTTTTCAGAAAATCACCATCAGTGAACAATGACTTGAAGGCACTAATTATCATCAGAATGTTTAAAAAATGTCAAGTAGCCTTTATTCAAGATTAAATCTACAGTCTCTGTCCACTGTGTTTTACCTCTCAACAAATATTCCAGCTTGAACTGCATGAACAATGCTTCTGAATCGTGGCTTTTCTTCACTTCTTCTTAGCATCATACCCATCTGTCTGGTGAAAGTAGAAGCCAGCCAGTCCCGTACCTCTGAAGGCACCGAGTCAGACTTAATATCACTAAGCTCATCTTCTGTGTCCAAGAGGTGCCTGAAAAGGACAGAGGAAAAACTATATTAAGTAATAGCTATGTTGAAACAATATGCTTCCAATTGTCAGACATGTCAAACCCATATATAAATCTATTGGTTAGTGAGTTTAGAACTTTATTTTATTCTATTTCATTCTGCAGAAAAGATAAATTTAATAAAAACTATTATTGATATTGTGTTTTGTCTGGTGAACAACCATGCTACTAAAATACAAAGTGCCTTATTTTTAGAATACACAATAATCATATAGTGCACATTATCTTTTTAGGGTTATTCATGGTTAAAATTGCAATGTATCCACGACTCAACTGTGTTTTTATACTTAGTATATTTTCCAATGCTAGCAGTTCAGCTAAAATGCTTATCTGATGTGTTTTCCATTCTTTTGCCATTTTAAAAACCCAAGATAAGTTATTTTATGGTAGAGAGATTTCCACAGATTAAAAAGGAGGCAAAAGAAAATCCATAAAAACCCATGTTTATTAGTAATAACTTTTCAATATTTAAAAAATAAAACTATTTCATTCCAAATTATTCTACAATTCTTCCAACCTTTCTATAATAGCAGACTTTAACACTGAACTGGAATGTCTATGGAAATTCTCAGTCACCCAAGCCATAGTTATCCCAAGTGCTTTTTTTCATTCACTCAGTTGCATTCTTTTAGCATGTCATTAAGGTGACCTGGAGGTTTATCTGTCATCAGGCTGTTCAATTTTGAACAGCTCTCTCAACAGAGGGCAGGGATATGAAATCATCTATCTCCAATCTACAACACATTCCTTTCAACAGTTCCAAGAAGGCTCCATAACAATTTGCACCACTGAGGAGACTATGTGATGACATAGATAAACCTCCAGATGACCTTAACAATCTGCTAAAAGAATGCAAATGTCCAGTTGTCTGCAAGGAGTATAAATCCTTCCCTTTCCACCACCTTCCCTTTCCACCATCCAGTCAAGCTGAAAAAACTTCTTGGATGAGAAGTGAAACATCTTCAAAGAAAAAAGCAGAAAGTCCAGTTGCCTTTTGAGAAAAGAAAAAAAAGCACATTTGAGACTGAACTGTCTTCTTTATGGGGTGCCTTTGATCTACCTTCTCAGACAAATGACAAAAACAAATCTCCTTTATTAAGTTTTGAGATGTTATTGGTTTTAGTGATAATAATTTTAATGTTAATTTCAGTTGAATTGAATTGTATTTGTTTATTATGTTAAGTTGCTTGCAATTTGTATACTGCCATAATGTTTATAATTAAACATGGAGTATAAGTTGAATGATATATTTAAAAATGGAGTATAAGTTGAATGATATTTTTATATATAAAAATTAAAGGTGGCTAAGTTGTTAGGCAAATGTTTAAATAATTCTGAACTAAATGCCTTCTTTAAGTGCTTCTATATAGAAAAAATCATTTCAGCCTTGTGCTTTGTAGTCAGGTAGATAAGTTTTAATTTATGTTTTATTTATTTATTCATTCATTCATTCATTCATTCATTCATTCATTCATTCATTTATTTCAAATTTTATATACCGCTCCCATCTCCCAACGGGACTCAGGGCAGTTTACAGCCAAATAAAATACAATCAAATACAATATTTAAAATGCAATTAAAAAGATTAAATGGGTGGCTGGAGGATAAAACAGACTGTGGAGTTAAAAAGTGAAAACCATTTAAAATCAATTAAAAACCCTAACAATAATTCTAGGCCAGACCGGCTTGATGGAATAGGTGGGTCTGCAGCGTGCGCCGGAAGGTTAATAGGTCAGGGATGGTCCTCATCTCCGGGGGTAATTCGTTCCAGAGGGAAGGTGCTCCCACAGAGAAGACCCGCACCCTTAGGGTTACCAGCCGGCACCGTCCAGCCGGCGGTACCCCGAGGAGGCCCGCTCTATGGGAGCGCACTGGCCGATGGGAGGCCAATGGTGGCAGTAGGTGGTCCCATAAGTACCCAGGTCCCAAACCATGGAGTGCTTTAAAGATGACCACTAGCACCTTGAATCGCACCCGGATGGCCACCAGGAGCCAATGCAGCTCACACAGAAGTGGTTTAACATGGGAGTTCCGAGAAGCCCCCAAAACCACCCATGCGGCCGTATTCTGCACCAGCTGGAGCCTCCGGATGCTCTTCAAGGGGAGCCCCATGTACAGAGCATTGCAATAGTCTAGACGGGAGATGACAAGGGTGGATGTGACTGTGCGAAGTGCACCCCGATCCAGAAAGGGCTGCAACTGGTAGATCCTATGGACCTGACAAAAAGCCCCTCTGGCGACGGCTGCTATATGCTCTTCTAACGACAGCCGTACATCCAGGAGGATACCCAGATTGCGCGCCCTCTCCGTGGGGGCAAAATTTCCCCCCCCCCCACGGCCAGTGATGGAGTTAACTGTCTATATTGGGGTGCCGGAAAGCACAGCCACTCGGTTTTGACCGGGTTGAGCTGAAGCCTGTTTCTCCCCATCCAATCCTGCACAGCCTCCAGGCACTGGGTCATCACTTCCTTGGCTTCATCGGGGTGGCCTGGGGTAGAAATGTATAGCTGCGTATCATCAGCATACTGATGGAAGTCTATTCCAAAGCCACAGATGATCTCACCCAGCGGCTTTACATAAATGTTGAACAGCAGGAGCGAAAGCACAAACCCCTGAGGTACCCCGCAAGTCAGGGGCCTCAGGGCCGATCTCTGCCTCCCTGCCAACACAAATTGCAAACGGTTGGAGAGGAAGGAGGAGAACCACCATAATATGGTGCCTCCCACCCCCAGCCCCTCCAGCTGCCGCAATAGGATACTGTGATCGACAGTATCAAAAGTCGCCGAGAGATCTAACAGGACCAGGACAGAGGAACAACCCCTGTCACGGGCCCTCCAGAGATCATCCACCAACGCAACCAACACCGTTTCTGTGCTATACCCAGGCCTGAAACCTGATTGGCATAGATCCAAATAGACAGCTTCATCCAGGTGCCGCGGGAGCTATCGTGCCACCATACTCTCAACAGCCTTCGCCACAAAGCGAAGGTTGGAGATCGGATGATAATTAGATAATAAAGTTGGGTCCAGGGATGGTTTCTTGAGGAGGGGTCTCACTACCACCTCTTTCAAGGCAGCAGGCAGAAATCCCTCACTCAAGGGAGCGTTAATAATACCCTGGAACCAACCTCGTGTCACCTCCCGAGTGACCAATACCATCCAGGAGGGACACGGATCCAGTAAACATGTGGTGGCATTAAGCCCACCCAGCATCCTGTCCACGTCGTCGAGGGTCACAGGATCAAACTCTCCCCAAATGACCTTCCCGAACTCCGCCTCTGCTCTCCCATCCAGAGTTGCCCAGTCAGAGTCCAACCCATCCCGGATCTGAGTGATTTTGTCCTTTAGAAAATTCAAAAAATCCTCAGCGCGCCCTTGCAAAGGATCCTCCCGCACTCCCACTTCTAAAAGGGAGTGGATCACCCTGAAAAGAGTGGCTGGGCGATTTTCTGAGGATGCAATAAGGGCGGAAAAGTGAGAACACTTTGCCACCCTTATCACCACTAAATAGGTCCTAATATGGGACCGTAATAGTGTTTGGTCAGATCCGGAGCGGGTGGCCCTCCAACCACTCTCTAGGCATCTTTTCTGGCGCTTCATCTCCCTCAGCTCCTCCGAAAACCATGGAGCCAATTGGGATCGGCACCGAGTCAGAGACCGCAAGGGCACGACCTGTTGTAGAGCGGCGGTAATCACTCAGGCAGACACCGAGGCAAAGGTTCAGCTCTAACTTTATTTAAAAATAAAGGGTTACTGCTACTGCCGTTCTAACATGGCAGCCAGCTGGAGCGGCAACAGCTTAAGCCGTTTGACATCTCCTTTTATAGCCGGCTGTCAAACGGCATCAACCAATGGGAGAGGTCCGTGCTTTCCCGCTCAAAGCACGGACCTGAGTGGAAACTTCAGTCAATACACAACACTCCTCCCTCCCAGTGAGGAGCATGCGTAGTCCTGTAAATATGTTGGGCGCCTGCATAGTCGTCCAGATCTTCTTGATTCGGTTGGAAATGGCGCCGGGTTGTTTCCTTCTGCCTGCTGCATGGCTTCCATCAGTGGTGAGGCTGCTGGAACATCGGAAACTTGGTCAGGACCTTGGTCAGCTTCTTCTTCAGGTAGACTGTCATCCCTGGTGGGCTGGAGGCTAGTTTCTTCGGGAGGTGGTGGTACTTCTGCATTGGGACCGTCTAGATGACCTCTGGGTACAGTGCTCCAACGTCTCCTCAAGTGGTCCACATGGCGTCGCCAGACAAGCCCATCTGGTAGCTGGATTCTATAAGACTTGGGACCAGTTACTGCTACCACACGACCAGGTAACCATAATGGTTGCCCAGCAAAGTTCCTGACATACACTTTGTCATTTACTAGGAACCCTCTGTCTTGGCTGTTAGACCCCAGGGGAAGCATTGGGGCATAATTTGGGTGCAGCCTGTCAAGAGTGGTTCTCAAACAGCGTCCCATTAACATTTCAGCTGGTGACCTATTTGTGGAGGCACAAGGTGTTGTATGTTTGCTCAAAAGGTATTGGGCCAGTCTAGAATGCCAATTAATGGGTCCCAATCTCTGTAGTGCCTCCTTGGCAGATCTGACTGCCCTCTCCGCCAGCCCATTACTCGCAGGATGAAATGGGGCTACTAATATCTGTCTGATGCCCAGGTCGGCCAGGAAGATCTCAAATTCACAAGAGGTAAATTGGGGACCATTGTCAGATACAATGGAATCAGGGAGGCCATGTGTGGCAAACATCCTGGTCAATGCTTTATTAACTGCTTCAGTGGTTGTGGTGTGCATTAAGGTCAGTTCCACCCACTTCAAAAATGAATCCACTACCACCAGGAATGTGCGTCCATGGAAGAGGCCAGCCAAATCTATATGGATTCGGGACCACGAGCTTCCTGCCTCTTCCCAGGTCCTAGGGGTGGCTGCTGGTGGGGATGACCTGGTGGCTTGGCATGCCTGACAAGAATTGACCCAGCTAGAGATTTGGGCATCCATGCCCGGCCACCATATGTAGCTGTGGGCGAGGGCCTTCATCTTAACTATCCCTGGATGACCCTCGTGCAGCACCTTTAAGATTGAGGTTTGTAACTTGGGGGGGATCACTACCCTGGTTCCCCATAGTAAACAGCCTTGCAATGAGGAAAGTTCCTGTTGGCGTAGTTGTAGGGTAGGAATTCTGATGGATAAGGGGTTGCAGGCCACCCCCTCCCTACCCAGTCAAGGACTTGGGAAATTACCTTGTCCTTGGCCAAATGGGCAGCGATGTCAGCAGCGGTGAGCGGCAGCTTGAGTTCTTCAATGAGGAAAACGGCAGTCGCTGGTGCTGGGTCCTCGACTGGAACAGGCAGGGGACAGCGATTGAGGGCATCAGCATGGCAAAGGGTTTTTCCGGAGCGGTGGACTAGAGTATATGAATATGCAGCCAGAAAAACAGTCCACTTGGTCATCCTTGGGGATAAAATCTGGGGAGTTTGTTTAGTGACAGATAAAATACCTAACAGTGGCTTGTGGTCTGTTATGAGTTTGAAGTGATGACCGTAGAGAAACTCATGGAATTTCTTTACTGAAGCAACTGCAGCCAAGGCCTCCTTATCAATTTGACTATAGTTGCGTTCAGTGGACAGTGTCCTTGAAAAGAAGGCTATAGGTGCTTCTGCACCATTAGGCAGTCTGTGACTCAGAATGGCTCCTATTCCGAAAGGGGAAGCACCTGCTGCTAGAACTAGTGGTAAATCCTTGTTGAATTGAATTAATACAGCTTTGGACGTTAGAAGTGATTTGACTTCCTTGAAAGCTTTGGTCCCCAGTGCCATGGCGTCTTCTTGTCTAGGAGCCTGTGAAGAGGCTCTGCAATTGAAGTTTTATGGGGCAGGAACAAAGCATAGAAATTTAGGAGGTCCAGAAAAGCTTGGAGCTCAGTTTTATTAGTAGGAGTGGGAGCTTCATGAATGGCCTTGACCTTTGACTCTCTTGGGTGAATACCCTTGGCGTCAATTTTGTAACCTAAAAATTCCACTTGTGGAGTGGCTATGGTGCATTTCTCTCTTTTCAATTTAAGACCTGACTTCCTAAAATGCTCAAGCACACTTCTGATTCTCTGCAGCAATTGAGTTTGATTGGTGGCAGATATAAGAATGTCATCGAAGTATGTCACAACGCCTGGCAAACCTTGCAGAATTCTTTCCATTAGAGACTGGAAAATTCCAGGGGCTACACTAACTCCGAATTGTAGGCGTGTACATTTAAAAGCGCCTCTGTGTGTCACTATGATTTGCAGTTCAGCAGTTTCGTCATCAACAGGGAACTGTTGATAAGCCTGGGACATATCTAATTTTGCAAAAATGGAGCCAGGCTCAAGGGAATGGAGTAGGTGTTGCACCACGGGGACCGGATAAGCGCTTACTTGTAAATATCTATTTATGGAAGATTTATAGTCAGAGCAGATTCTCAAATTTCCATCCTTCTTTAGAGGCATCACTATAGGGGTCTCCCATTTTGAAAAATCTGTAGGTTGTAGTATGCCTTGTTTAATTAATCTGTCTAGTTCCTTGTCAAGTTTAGGACGAATTGCAAAAGGAACTCTGCGGGGTTTTAAACGGATTGGTACTGCTTGGGGGTCCACCTTGAAGGATATTGGGGTTCCCACGTAGCAGCCTAGGCCCTCGCTGAATACGTCAGCATATTCCCTGAACAGGGAATCAACTTCTGAATTTGCAATGGTGTGGATTCCACCTATGTGGAGGCCCAGGGCAGGGAACCAGTCTAATCCCAATAGGCTTGGGAGGGTGCCATCCACTATCACTAAAGGCAAGTGACCCTTAAAATCTTGGAAATGAACTAGAAACTTGCCTTTTCCAATGACAGGAATGGTTCTGCCTTGGTAGTCCTGTAGTGTCAGATTGCAGCTAGGGATCTTTTTTCTTGTTACTCAGGGAAGCAGTTGCTTCAAGGTGCCCCACGAGATAATGGATAGTGAAGAGCCGGTGTCTACTTCCATTCTGCATGGTCTACCTTCTATAGAAACAGTGACACTAATTTTGTTAGAACTACTTTTAGGTATCTTAGCTTGGTAGCATGTGCAACAATCCTCGATTTGTCTTGGAAATTGTATCGCTTTCTGAGGCCTTTGAGGCTGGTTAAAAGTCTTTCCTGCCTGATATATTCTTGCCAAATGACCCTTCTTTTGGCATCTTAAGCATATGGCATTTCTGAATCTGCAGGATGCCCTGAGATGGTTGCCCCCACAGCTTAAGCAGGTGGGTTGTATTCGTGGAGGTTGATTTGCAACCTGTCTGTATTCCCTTTGATTAGGGTTGGGCTGTTTGAGGCGGTTTATCTCAGTAGCTTCTTCTAACCCTTCCTTTGTGGAGGCTTCATCAAAATGCACTGTTGGGTTATCTAGTCTAATTGGATTTCCCTGTATTTCAGCTGCTGAGAGTGCTGATAGATCAGCAGCCTGGGATTCTTCTATGGCTTGTTTTAAGGTTAGATCCCCTTTAGCTAGTAGTCGTCTTTGCAGCTTGGGATCTCTAACTCCACAGACCAGTTGATCTAACAGCATATCCTCAAGGTAATCCCTGAATTCGCAATGTAAGGCAGCTGTTCATAGTGCTGCCATATAGTCACTAATGGTTTCTCCCTCTGACTGGATGCGCCTTCTGAAGGCATGGTGTCTGGCAATTCTAGAAGGCTTAGGGGAGTAATGGTTGGGGAGAATTTCTTGTAATTCTTCCCAGGGAATAGTCTTAATAGATCATGGGGCCAGTAATGCTGTTGCAGTGTCAAATACCGTGGCTCCGCAAAAGTTTAGGAAATAAGACTTTTTTCTATGGTCAGAGATATCAGTAAGGTCTATAGCATCTAAAAAGCAGTCAAACCGGTTCCTGTATGATGCCCATGTCTCTGCCGTCGGTCTGAAGGGTGGGAATGCAGGATTCAAAGTCATCTTTCCGTCAGCTGTGCTGCTTCTCCTGAGGCGATTTAGAGACCGCGCTTCGCGAACAGTGACAGCAACTCTGTAGTGATTTCAGCTCAGTGACAGTGACAGCAACTCTGTAGTGATTTCAGCTCTCGGCTAGTGATTTCGCTCTTTTTCCTTTTTCCTGGCTTGCCTTTATTTAGCATCCCGCCCTCGTCGCTAGTGTTGTAGAGGGGCAGTAATCACTCAGGCAGACACCGAGGCAAAGATTCAGCTCTAACTTTATTTAAAAATAAAGGGTTATTGCTACTGCCGCTCTAACACGGCAGCCAGATGGAGCGGCAACAGATGATGCCGTTTGACAGCTGCCTTTTATAGCCGGCTATCAAACGGCATCAACCAATGGGAGAGGTCCGTGCTTTCCCGCTCAAAGCATGGACCTGAGTGGAAACTTCAGTCAATACACAACACGCCCAATCAAGAGCCTCAGCCGCCACCCTATCCCAGGTGGCCACCAGGTCCCCAACTGAGTCGTGTGTGCGACCACTGGGAAATGGCCCAAGCTCCATCAGGAACCTATGCGGGTCCATCAGGCCTCTGGGGCAGAACCATCGTGTCAGTCCTGCCTCCCTGCGACGAGGAGGAGCGGCATGGAAGTCCAGCCTAAGGAGCGAATGATCCGACCATGACAAGGGCTCTACAACAACGTCCCTATACCTAGATCATCCTGCCATTGTCCAGAGGCAAAAACCAGATCCAAGATGTGACCCCCGACATGAGTGGGGTCCCTAATTAGTTGGGTCAGGCCCAAGGTGTCATGGAAGCCAAGGACTCCTGAGTAATCCCAGAGGTCTCGCCAGCCGAAGGCAGGTTGAAATCCCCCATGACCATAAGCCTGGGAGTCTCAATCACCAAGCCGGCTATGACCTCCAGGAGCTCAGGCAGGGCCAATGTCACATAGCAGGGAGCCAGGTATGTGATCAATAGGCCCATCTGAACCCCGGAACCACACTTAATGAAGAGGAATTCACATCTGGTCATCTGAGGAGCAATGGATTCCCTAGGCCATAGATCTTCCCTAATAATCACCGCAACCCCCCACCCCACCCCTCCCCTGAGCCCTTGCCAATGAAAAACCCAAAACCCGGCTGGGAACATCTCCATCAGGGGAACACCCCCTTCCTGGCCTAACCAGGTTTCGGTGACACCTGCCAGGTCTGCTCCCCCCTCCAAAATCAGATCACAAATGAGGGGGGCTTTATTAACTATGGACCTGGCATTATACAGCATCAACCGAAGGCCCGGGGCCCGATGTTTCGGACAACCCGGGGAACGGGAAATTACCTGGAGGTCGGAGCATGCCACCGCACACAACCAGTGGGGGCGGCTCCCGAAACATAATATGGCTCCCTGTCAATGCCATATCTGCCTCTCCCGTTGACCATGCCAATCACCATCCTCTCTTCCTCCCGGACACAAACCCCCATCCTCGATCTAACCACCCCTGACCCCAGAACCTCCTGGTCGTGCTTAACCCTAGGTCTGGCCCTCATCTCAGACGGGTTGTCCTCCAAACCCGACCTGGTCACGCTCCCTAACCCTGCTAAAAATTTAAAAATAAATGAATATAACTGGGTATAACCCTTATAGCGCATCCCTTGGTTATTCCACCTCTCAGGATCCCATGATCCATCCTTGAGGTAGTCCATAGAAAGGCTGGAGGGCCACATCAAAGAAAGGGGGACATTTCTGAGGGCTCACAAGTCCGCCAACGAGTAGGTAATGAGCCCGGTTCCATGGTAACTGGCCAGTCATGTCTCCAACGTCTGGGGTCAGGATCTGGGATGGGGGGATCCATGGAATCGGAACTGACTCACCCAGATGCCACAGTCAGCTGGTCACGACCTCTGTCCTCGCCGACGCCATTGCTGTCGTCGACAAGATTGGGATCATGGTTGAGATGGCCCAGACTTCAGCGCTGCTGCCAAAACCGCCAGAGCCCGGGCCCCCATCATCGGGCCCACCACCGCCACCAAGCCAGGCACCCCCGCCAATGGACCAGATGACTCCAGACCACGTCGTCACCGCCACCGCCATCGCCACCATTGGCGGGGCTTCCGGGCCACTGTCACCGCCATCAACCCCGGCGGGGCCGCTCAGGCCGAGGCTGCCGCCGCCGGAGACCCTGCCATCGGAGCTGTCGTCATCGCCAGACCAGGCCCTTGCCCCTGCCGCCCGGAACGTCGTTGAAGCCACCAAGGTCTCCAGATCCTCCTCAACGACGATGCCATCTTCACCAGAACCACCGATGGAACCATCCAGGCCAGGGGAACCACCCCCAAAGCTAGCAGTTCTGACGTATCAAACAGCATCGCCATCATCGACCCCGGACGCCACACCATCGCCCCCGCAGCCCAGGCCAATCAAGCCTAGGCTGCGAGTCCGGTCAGGACCGGGACTGGGCCTCCATACTGCCATCAAAGCGCCGCGGCCCCCAACTGGGGCCGCCGAGGCCAGAGATACTGGCCCTGCCCAGTCAGGCAGTGCTAGCGCCAGCGCCACCTCCGACAATCGCCGGGGGCGCCAAACCAATCCATTGCCCTCAGAAAACTGAGGCGAGGAGGGGCAGGGCGGTATGAAGTCCACGCTGTATTGAGCAGGGGCCCACCAAGGATCTAAGCCAGCACCGAGCCAAACCGAAGACCCAACCACGGCGTAAAGCTCATAACGAGGTGCAAGAGGGGGAGGTGAGGTGGAAGACGCCATCAACCCCGAACCACCGCCCAGACCGCCTACATGGCGGCCCGGGCAACCCAGCCGCGCTCTCCCACACTCCTTTGGCCTCGTCAACTTCCCCCCCCCCGGGCCCCCAGTCACCTTACCAGAGGGCTCTGGGGGAGGCGAAAGGCTCAGCCTGGGGTGCGGAGTGGTCGATGGAGCTCAAAAGTTAGCGTCTGTTATATGCTATTAACATATAATTTCCATCTCACAAAAAATGGGAATAGCTTCAGCTGTATAAGAGAAATTATTTGATGGAAACTTGATGAAAGATTACTGGAATAATGCTAACATTTTCATCTCTTAAGATAACATATTTACTGATTGTTCGTCATATTTCTAGGAATATAGACATGTACTTTTAAAACTTTATTAAAAGAAAAATGATTTTTATATGTATGTAATAAGCCCTATAGCCTAAATATATTATTAAGTATTGAATTAAAAACAAAGCATAAATAAACTGAAATAATCATCTCACCTAGTTTCATCAATATATACAGATTCCAACACAGTAGCAGCATATTCTAGGTTCTTTTTTAGATCAACAATAGAAGCCTCTCCTTTCTCCAGTTGTTTTACCAAAGATCGTAATCTGTGAGAAGAAAAAAAGAATTTGATTCATAGAATTCTATTCCTCAAATTTTATGTACTATAAATGCAACTTAATATGCCCCATAACATTCTTAACTTCTTAATAACATAACTTCTTAAATACAATACAGTTGTGTCCCTGCAATCCTAGGACACAAAAAACATAAAAGATGATATCTAAATTATCATAGCAAACCTACTGATATTGTCTAGATCAGGAGTGTCAAACTCATGTTGTCACAATGGCATCAAATGACTTTTTTCCTCTTTGTTAAACAGGGCATAGGCAGGGCCAGCTCCTAATGCATCCAGCCAATGGGCCAGGAGTTTGTCCGCCCTGGTCTAGATTAATTAATACCACTCAAATAAAAGGTTCATTTTCATAAAATATGGTTTATAGTGTAAGTGAGCAGCAGAGGTGTATTCAGCCAGTTCTGACCATTTCTGGTGGACCAGTAGCAGAAATTTTGAATGGTTCAGAAAACTGGCAAATACAATCTCTAGCTGGCCTCACCCTGCCCCACTCTGCCCCTTCCAGGAGTCCTCACACACCGCATTTTGGCTCCCACATAAGTAAAGGGAGGCTTACTAGGCCCAAAATGGGGTGTGGGGGATGCAGCACAGCCCCCTATGGCCCATTTTTGCTCCCAGTGGCCCGTTTTTGCTCCCAGGAAACTGCAGGGGGACCCACTAGGTCAAAATGGGATGCAGGAGGGTGTGATCTGGGCCTCCTGTGGCCTATTTTTTTCTCCCAGGAGGCTTCAGGGAGGCCTACAAGGCCCAAAACAGGGCACAAAGGGTGTAATGCACCCCCATGCAGCCCATTTTTGCTCCCAGAAGGTTACAGGGAGGCCTACTAGGCCCAAAATGGGGCATGGGAAGGTCTTCAAGGGAGAAAGTAAGCCTTCAAGGGAGAAAGAAAGAAAGAAAGAAAGAAAGAAAGAAAGAAAGAAAGAAAGAAAGAAAGAAAGAAAGAAAGAAAGAAAGAAAGAAAGAAAGAAAGAAAGAAAGAAAGAAAGAAAGAAAGAAAGAAAGAAAGAGGGAGGGAGGGAGGGAGGGAGGGAGGGAGGGAGGAGAGAAAGAAAGAAAGAAAGAAAGAAGAAAGAAAGAAAGAAAGAAGAAAGAAAGAAAGAAAGAAAGAAAGAAAGAAAGAAAGAAAGAAAGAAAGAGGGAGGGAAGGAGGGAGGGAGGGAAGGGAAGGGAGAAAGAGGAAAGAAAGAGGGAAGGAAGGGAGAAAAAAGAAAGAAGGGAAGGAAGGAAGGAAGAAAGAAAGAAAGAAAGAAAGAAAGAAAGAAAGAAAGAAAGAAAGAAAGAAAGAAAGAAAGAAAGAAAGAAAGAAAGAAAGAAAGAGGGAGGGAGGGAAGGGAGAAAGAGAGAAGGGAAGGGAAAGTGAACGAGATATGGATGGATGGGTAGAAAGAGGGAGGGAGAAAAAAAGGAGAGGAAGGAAGGATTAAAAACCCTGGCACTAGACGCAGCTTCAGAGGATGCTTTGAAACAGCACAGCAATCCAGGGCTGGAAGGGATCTCTGTAGACATCTAGTCCAACCCCTGCTCCAGCAAGAGACCTTACATCATCTTGATTATTTTGGTGCCTCTAATACAAGAGAAATTCCCAGAAATCCCCAGGCATTGCCAATATCCACCCCCTAGTAAAAAAAAAACCTAGAGCAAAAACTTCATACAGTGTTAAAAAAGAATAGAAAAAGGGGCTGGCTGTGTATTGTTTAACAGATTGCTAAATTGGCAAAATGGACTGCTAAATTGGCCACACCCATCCAGTCACATGACCACATAGCCATGCCCACATAGCCATGCCCCACCAAGCCACTCCCACAGAACGGGTAGTAACAAAAATTGAATCCCACTACTGCTAAAGGATCTTGGTAGTACTCCCATACTTACTGTTGTCTTACCTTCTCCAAAGTTTTTTTTTTTTTGCTGGTACTTTGCTTTGCTTTATTAGGGGCTTGACTTTCTTATAGGGGAAGAGTTGTTTTAAGCTTTTTACACTGCTGTTACAATGCTGACAAGTCATGTTCTTCCATTCTAATGAATATATTATACTTCATGGCAATAATCACAATACGAAAAAAATATCAATGAAAATATTATATTTTTGAGGGACCAAAGAAATGGTTCATTGTCTAAAAGGTTGCAAAACGAAGTGTCAAATTACATGTTGTTTGATTTTTTTTATGAAGATACATCTGTATTGAGAAAGAGCTATTCTGAAATAATGTGTTGTTTTCCTGCTTTCAAATTTCATGAACAATATGTCAGCACTTTTTGCCACAGTTCAATAATAAACCACAGATTCTTGATTTTCCACACTTTAATTGAATTCATAGTCTAGAATTTGGCAGAACTGCCACATGCACAATAAAAAAGAAGAGTGATGATAAATGAAATGGTTTATTCCCTATTACCATTGCAACAGTACAATTTCTCTGTTATACCCATAGATATTTAAATGAAGCAAAAATTCCTAGAAAACAAATAATGAGGTAAGGAGGGATGGCAAGGAAGACAAACTCAAATACCAAATAGGAGATATAGGAAGCATACCCAGTGTCAGACATAAAGACCTCAAGTGCCTATATACAAATGCACAAAGTTTGGGGAAGAAACAGGGTGAACTTCAACTATTAATGCATGAAGGTAGATATGATATAGTTGGAATTACAAAAATTTGGTGGGATGAACCCATGACTGATAGAAGGATACAAACTATTAAAAAAAAAAACGACTTCATAAAAGAGGAGGTGGAGTTGCACTGTATGTAAAGGACTACTAGATTGCTACAGAAATGCATGGAACCAAAGACAAAAACCTCTTAGAATGCGTATGACTCAATATAAAAGAAAAAAAGAATAACATTGCCATAGGTGTATACTACGGGTTACCCAACCAAGCAGAAAAAATAGATATCTTTTTTACCAACCAACTAACAAATACATGTAGGAAACACACTACAATAGTAATGGAGGACTTCAATTTCCCAGACATCAATTGGAGACTAATTCTGCACCAAGTGAGAAATGGAATAGGTTCCTGACCAACCTAGCTGTCAGGCTTCAAGATTTTCTTCCTTTGCTTTGCCTCTTTCGGCTGTCATAAGTAATGGAGGGAGGAGGGGGGACATGGTTATGGGAAGCGAGCTGGAGGTGTTACAAAACAGAACTGTATAAGTTGTGGGGGGAAGGTTCTTGCTTAGGCTTCTATCCTATGCTATGCGCAGCCACAACTCTTTATCAAAATATGTCAAGGTTAACGGACAGAGGCCTCATCACCACCTGGAGATGCCCACATGATGCTATACACAACTTTTAATTGGATGAGCCAATTAAACTATTGGGGGTGGGAACGTTGCCATCACTTTGTATATGTGATTTACGCGCTCATTTTCTTTTGTTGCTACCAATTGACTTCCAGTAAAAGATATCTTTTATCTAATTAATGGAGTCTAAGTATTTCTTTCTTGGATTTTGAATGGAGCACCATCTGACATTATTCTGAATCTCAGTTTACCAGCCCACCTAAACACAATGTCTAATCCAGCCAGTGACCAAGACCTACTGCCATTCGCTGAGGTGGCATATAACAATTCGGTACATAGTAGTACTGAGTTTACTCCATTTAAAGTGGCTTCGGGACAAGATTTTGTACCCATACCTGAGCTTCCATATGAGAAACCTAACATTCAGTCATTAGATGAATGGATAACACAGCTGCAGCTTACCTGGCCGGTTACCCGTAAAGCATTAGATGATGCTCATAAAGCCCATAAAAATTTTGCAGACAAAAAGAGAACTCCACAAAAACCATATCAAGTTGATGACAAGGTCTTTTTATCCACCAGATATTTGCAGACCACACAAAAGTCAAAAAAGCTTGGACCTAAGTATGTTGGACCTTTCCCAATTGAACGAATTGTGAATCCTGTAGCAGTCCAACTGAAATTACCTAAAACCCTCTGACAGATCCACCCTGTCTTCCATGTTAGTTTATTAAAACCTGAACATACCTCCGACTTGAGACCGACTCAGGTCGATCCCCCTGTGCCATTGCTAATTGAACACGAACAACATTTTGAAGTTAAAGAAATTTTGGATTCTAGAAAACAAAGGGGTTGACTCCAATATTTGGTTGTTTGGAAACATTTTCCTTCTTCCCAGTCTGAATGGTGAAAGAGAAGGATGTTAGAGCTCCTAAGCTTGTCAAAGCATTTTGTACTAAATATCCTGATAAACCCTAAAATATAGATTGTGGTGTTACATATATATTTTCTGTTATCTTCTATTTTTTATCTTTTATAGGACTAACGCCTCTTCATCCTTCTTCATCTGTGGCCACCAGAACTGCCTATTGGCGAGGTGTAGCATCTTCAGGAAATTGAAGTGACCAGCTTGTTTGATATCATGGCAGTGTTGGTCTGGGTCATGTCCTCGAAATGGTATTGTAAAGTTTTCAGCAGCAGGTTGACATCTCACATCTCCCAAGCATTGTCACTGTACAGATCCGCTACCCAGTCTACTGCTTCCCCATCCAGGGCCACTGTTACCACATCCACCATGGCCCACTGGCTGAGACATAGGTATGAATAGAGGCTCATGTGACTAATGACCTGGCTTACAAATAGAGCCAATCTGACAGGGTACCTATCATATGTGGCCCTCAGATGTGGTGGTTCTTTGGCTCACAGCTGCAGCTGCCAATAGCCTAGAGGCACCCATGGCCCCAAGGAGGCCACACCAAACTACCAATGGTCAGGACTACCTCCTGGTAGTTGAGCCCCAGTCCCAGCAGCAGCTGTGAAATTTCCCCTCCCCACCATTCTTCAGCTGTTGGTTCTCATCTTCAAAAAAGGGAAAAAAGCAGACCCAGGAAATTACAGTGGGAAGACACTGGAAAAGATAATTAAAAAACAGAAGATCTGCCAATATCTAGAAATAAGTCAAGTAATAACTAGTAATCAGCATGGCTGTGTTACAAACAGATCATGCCAAATCAATCTTATTTTATTCTTCAACATAGTGACTAAATTAGTAGACCAGCAAAATACTGTGGACATAATATACTTAGACTTCAGCAAGGCATTCTACAAAGTAGACCACAATCTCTTTCTTAGTAAGCTAGAAAAAAGTGGGATAGATAGCATCACATCAGATGGATTTGTAACTGGCTGACAAATCATACTCAATGAGTAATCCATAATGGGTCTACATCTACATGGAGGGAAGTAAGCAGTAGGGTACCATAAGATTCTGTCCTAGGCCAGTACTCTTCAATATCTTCATAAATGACTTAGATGAGTGAATACAAGGGGAACTTACCAAATGTGCAGATGATACTAAGCTGGCAGGAGTAGCTAGCATCCTAGAAGACAGGCTCAAGATCCAGATGGATCTTGACAGACTTGAACACTGGACCCTATCTAACAAAATGAAATTCAATGTAGAGAAAAGTAAAGTCTTACACTTAGGCAAGGAAAACTAAAAGTGCACACATAGACTGGGTGAAACCATACTTATTAGCTGTAACCATGAGAGGGATCTTGGAATCTTAGTGGACAACCAGTAAAATATGAGCTAGCAGTGTGCAGCAGAAGTCAAAAAAGCCAATGCAATCCTAAATTGAATTAACAGAGGGATACAATTAAGATCAAGTGAGATACTAATAGTACTCTATAAAGCCTTAGTAAGACCACTCCTAGAATACTGTATCCAGTTTTGATCACCATACTATAAAAAAGATGTTGAGGCTCTAGAAAAAGAGCAAAGAAGAGTAACCAGGATGATTAGGGGACTTGAGACTAAAATATATGAAGAATAGTTACAGGAATTGGGCATGGCTAAGCTGACTATTTGGATCCACGCCAATCGGGCTTCAGGCCCGGGCACAGCATGGAGACGGCTTTGGTCACATTGGTGGATGATTTCTGGAGAGCCCATGACAGAGGCTATTCCTCTGTCCTGGTCCTATTAGATCTCTCGGCGGCTTTCGATACTGTCGACCATAGTATCCTATTGCAGCAGCTAGGGGGGTTGGGGGTGGGGGACACTGTTTTGCAGTAGTTCTCCTCCTTCCTTTCCGGCCGTTCGCAATTTGTGTTGGTGGGGGGGCAGAGATCGGCCCCGAGACCCCTGATCTGTGGGGTTCCTCAGGGGTCGGTGCTCTTGCCCCTTCTTTTCAACATTTATATGAAGCCACTGGGTGAGATCATCCGTGGCTGTGGGGTAGAGTTCCATCAGTACGCTGATGACATTTCTACCCCGGGCCACCCCAATGAAGCCATCGAAGTGATGGCCCGGTGCCTGGAGGCCGTACGGTGTTGGATGGGGCGGAACAGGCTCTGGCTCAAGCCATCTAAGACTGAGTGACTGTGCTTCCCGGCACTCCGATACAGCCAGCTGGTTCCATCACTGGCTGTGGGGAGGAAATTCTTGCCCCCACAGAGAGGGCGCGCAATCTTGGTGTCCTCCTGGATGTACGGCTGTCGTTGGAAGACCATGTGGCAGCCGTCGCCAGGGGGGCTTTTGGTCAGGTCCGGAGGATCTACCAGTTGTGGCCCTTTCTGGATCGGGATGCGCTTCGCATGGTCACTTCCGCCCTCGTAATCTCCTGCCTAGACTATGCCAATGCTCTCTATATGGGGCTTCCCTTGAAGAGCACTCGGAAGCTCTAGTTGGTGCAGAATGCAGCCGCGCGGATGGTGTTGGGAGATCCTCGGGGCTCTCATGTCACACTGCTCTTGCGTGAGCTGCATTGGCTCCCGGTGGTCCTCTGGGTGTGCTTCAAGATATTGGTTACCATCTTTAAAGCGCTCCATGGCTTGGGGCCGGGGTATCTACGGGACCGCCTCCCGCCGGCCAATATGCTCCCATAGAGTGGGTCTTCTCGAGGTGCCGCCGGCTGGATGGCTGGCGACCCTGAGGGTGCGGGCCTTCTTATTGGGGGCACCCTCCCTCTGGAATGAATTACCCCCATAGTTGAGGACCATCCCTGACCTCCTGACCTTCCGACGGGCAGTGAAGACTCATCTATTTCACCAAGCCGGTCTAGCCTAGGGTTCTCTTAGAATTTTAATCTGGTTTTATCAGGTTTTTAATCTTTTTAATTCCCCTTTATATACTTTTATTCCAGCCACTATATATTTGATTTTAATTGTTTTTTAATTTTGTATTGTTGTGATATTTTTAATCGGCTGTACACCACCCTGAGTCCTGTCAGGGAAAGAGGGCGGTATATAAGTTTAATAAAATAAATAAATAAATAAATAATAATCTAGTGAAGAGAAGGACTAGGGAAGGCATGATAGCAGTTTTCCAACATTTTAGGGGCTGCCACAAAAAGGATGGGGTCAATCTATTTTCCAAAGCACCTGAAGGCCAGACACAGAATAAAGAATGGAAACTGATCAAGGAGAGATTCAACCTAGAAATAAGGAGAAATTTTCTGACATGAGAACAATCATCCAATGAAACAGCTTGCCATCAGAAGTTGTGGGAGCTTCGTCACTGGAGGCTTTTAAGAAGAGATTGGACTGCCATTTGTCAGAAATGGTGTAGGATCTCCTGCTTGGGAGGGGGGTTGGACTAGATAACCTACAAGGTCCCTTCCAACTCTGTTAATCTGTTAAATCTATTATTTTTTCTTCATACTCTTCATAACTAATTGGACTCTTTGCTTGGTGGCCTTGATGTAATCTGCCATCTCTGGATTGAATAACTCTGGCTCTTGCCTTAACTCTCACACAAAGGGGAAGGAAGAAAGAAGAGATAGAGTCATTGTTTCAGTAATAGTGGGATTGCTTAAATGACTAGAAGGAATGGAAATTGGATGCTTGCACCCAAGACCTGAATAGAAAGAATTTAAGTAAATAAGAGTTACCAAGCAGAGATTATGGAGAATTGTTCCAAGCATCATAGGGCAATAAAGAGAAAAGTGTGGAAGCATTTGAAGGATTAAGTAATATTCAAATGATAAAAAATGATATATTTCAAAGAATGATGAACTCAAGAGTATAAGAACTGAAAGACTCAGGCAAGATAAGGAAGAGAATTGAAATTTGAACTGGACCTATAAGCAGACAGGAAGGGGATTTGTCATAGTTGTCTATAAGAATTTTCATCTACAACACACTAGGATCTCAAGAATTCACAGGTAGAAGAATGGCAGGGGAGACTGTGCCAGAGCTATCCTTGGCACTATCTAGGTTTTCTTCATCCAGAGATGGAGAGCAAGCTGAGTCCCAGAGGATGAAGATCCAGTGGCTAACAGATGCAAGATTATTCATTTGAAAGGAAATGCTTCACAGAAGAAAGAGGAATAGGTTTTACCACTTGAATAGCCCTTCTTGTCTTATATTGGAGGTAAAGAAGATGGCGGCGTCCAACTAGGAAGGTGAAGCTCTAGCTCCTGGAGCACTATCTCCCTATAAAGCCACCAACTGCACCAGAAATCACCTTTAAAGCTACTGCCTTCGCCAGTAACCGTGAGTAAAGCAGAGCCCAAAAAACAAACCCAAAAAACGCTGGATTCTGAAGCCCTGGAGCCCGTATCACACTGGCAGAGCTCCTGCTAACCCATCTGGAGCCCTCCTCTCCTTCCCCAGAGAAGTCCATCGAGCCCTATTAACCACACTGGTGGAGCTCTTGAACTGTATCACTTGGAGTGGAGAACAAACATACCTTCATTTAAATCCCTCACACAGCTGATCGAAGTATCTTCCACGACAGACAACGTGTCTCCATTAATATCCCCCACACAATTTTTCCCGCAGCCACATTGGACAGCTGGCAGAGAGAAACAAGGAGGGAGGATAGAGAGACCAAGTCTTTAAGGAGTTTTTTCAGTCCTTTCTTGATCAGAGTCAGCTGCGTGTTTTGCTCTTATTTCAGCGGAATCCTTTCCCTGAATTACTTTCTCTCTCTGAGCCACAAACTTTTTTTAAAAATTCAAAGAGAGATCACTCCCCTCCAGCATCTTTGCATCTTTGCTATCTCAAACAATCAATCTACAAAACAACAACTGCTTTCCCCCTGCTGCCCCTCCTTCCCTCTTTCCGCAGCACCAAATTGCTAATCAGGACTTCCTCTTTAAAAAGAACAGTAATTTTGGATTTTCAATAAGTAGGGAAGTATTGTTATAGCTGAACTCCTGTGAAGATTGGAAGCAATTTTATTTCCTGTGATAAAAGCAGAAGTATATTGAAATCAGGAGTGAATATTCAATACAAATCTGAGTCTACATAATAAAAATATAAACTGTTCAAATTGCCAGTGCAAAGCTATCTACATGCCTCTCTCTCTTAAAGGCAACAAACTTTGAAAGTGTATTTAAATTAACTAGGAGGGGGACAAAAAGAAATCCCGTTCATCAAAGGAAAACAAAACAAAAAGCTTCTACTCAATCAACAAAACAAGAAAGAGAGTGCAAATAGCCCAGGAAAAGAGACCTCCTGCCAGTTTATTAACGGTTATAAACCTATTCTCAAATTACTTCATACTACTTCATTACTTTCATTATCTCAAAAAATCAATTTCTTTAAAATAATTAATTTTATCAAATGATCAATTGATATATTGTTTTTATTGCTTAGTATGATTGAGTGTTTAGTGCATATAGTGTAATTACTGAATATCTGATTAGTAAAATCAGTGATTTAGTGAATTTAATTGACCAGTGTGTTTAGTAATTACTGTAATAAATTAGGTTGTTTGTTGCTTAGCAAAATTATTTGATTAGAGAGATTTGAATAACTAATTGATTGATTGATTGAATTTTAGTAATAAGCAACCTTACTTTTGATTTGTTCTTTAACATATCAATTAACATTTATTAACTACCAACATTCATTAAGTAACTGTCTACCTATCACATTAACTAATTATTGTAATTGATTACTGTATTATTGCCATCAACCATGCCAGCCAAAAACTCCAAACCAAAACAAAACCAAAATATTTCTACCAATGACTTCCAGACTCCTGCACATGTTTCAAATGTCTTAAACCATCAATGAAAGTGAAATTTTCATCAAATGTCACCTATGTGATAATCTAGCCCACCCTGCCTGCTTAAATGCAAATAAAAACCTGGCTGATATGGTTAAAAATTCAGATATATTCTTTTTTTTATGTCCATCATGTTCTCCTAAGCTAAATAAACTAGTATCCTATCTGACAGAGTTGAAAACATAGAAACACTCATTGACTCAATAGAAGAACGCTTAGCAACATGTTTTGAAACAACTATACAAGCAAGCCTAATTTCTCTTGAAAAAAAATACAGCACATATAAGTGAGCACCTATCAGCTCAAAATCAAATCCCACAACAACCACAACCACTACCTCAACTACAATCATCACTACAACCAAAGATAAATACCAAACCACAGCCACAAACAATTACTATCCCTTCAAATAATTCCACGAATAATATCTCCTTACTCATCAGAGACACCATGGAACGTGAACAGAAATGTCCAAATGCCATCTTATTTGGTCTTGAAGACACCAATGAATCAGATGACATTACCAAAGTTCATGATATCATAAGCAACTCAAATAAAACAAACATCTCTCCTGAAGATATCATTGAAATAACCAGAGATGGCCCTGAGTTCAAATACAATGACGGCTCTGTGGCCCCAAGATTTTGTAGAGTTGTATGCAAAAATGAATCCATCAAACGCATATTCATTCATACAATAAATACCATTGTAAAAACCAATCCCAACCACAAAAAACTTCGCTCAAGACCAGACTTATCCATACTGCAAAGAATCCGCTCCCGTGAACTCTGCGCTGAACTCAAAAACTGTCTAGACAATGGAGAAAAGGACCTATACATTGGCTACAGAATTGATTGCATCAAAAGAAAGTCACACAACCCACAACTCTGCATCCAACCCCACCCCATGCAATCCAACATCACTCAAAACTAGACATGCACGCCCCTAACTACCTCTATTCCAACTACAACTGGCCTTAAATGCAAGCTACTCAATGCAAGAAGCCTTATAAATAAAATACCTGAATTTCTCCTCTTACTAAATATGGCTAAATTCGACATCATATTTGTCTGTGAAACATGGCACAATGCATCTCTCCCTGACTCCATTACCACACTAAAAGACTATCATGTTTACCGATCAGATCGTGAAATCCGTAGAGGAGATGGTGTTGCTATCTTCTATAAAAAGTCCCTCCATCTAAAAAGCATCCAAGTTACCCAAGAGCTTGCTCTTCCTGAGACTATCATCTGTGAACTGTCCTTAAATATCACATTTCAGTTCTTACTATGTTACAGAGCCCCTGATTATGACATTGAACACGCAAATAAGCTAAATATACTACTAACATGGGCAGCATCCTGCCCACACGCTTTTATCTTTCTTGGTGACTTCAATCTACCTCATATTAACTAGACCCTTAACGAATGTACAACTGAACCCACACATGCAATCTTTTACTATGCAGTAACAAATCTGGGACTAGAACAACTAGTAACCAACAACACTAAACTTAACAACTGCCTCGATCTCATCTTCTGCAATAGTTTGAATTCAATTTATGGAATACAAATTAAAGAACCCTTTTCCAACAGTGACCATAACATGATTGACTTTTGTCTCAACATATGTCCACACAAAAATCATCACAATGACAGAATCCCCAATTATAACTTCAAAAAAGGCAACTATGATCTTATAAACAATGACCTCTCATCCCTTGATTGGCAATTTCTATTCTCTGGATGCAATACTGTAGAAGACCATTACAACATATTTTTACTTGAAGTCAAAAGAGTCATCAAACTATATGTACCATTAACAACTCCCAAAACCAGAAAAAACAAATTATCCAAAACAATAAGCAAGCTTCAATCCAAAAAGAAATCACTTTGGCGGAAAAACAGATCTGGTCATGTTGCCAACTTCAAAAGTCGATACAAAAATTTATGCCACCAGATAAAAACTGAATGCACCAATTATCACATTAAACAAGAAGAAAACCTTCTACGCACCAATTCCACCCACCCTTCTACGCACCAATTCCACCCCTTTCTACAATTTTATAAACAACAAACTAAAAGACTCAAGGTCCATACCACCCCTGAAAGGACCTTGCAATGACAACACTATTAAAGCCAACCTCTTTAACACATTCTTTGGCTCAGTATTTGTAATAGCAATGGATTATGCCCAGTATTTCCTAGTTAAACCACAGACAACTACAATGATCTAATACATATCAATTTTACAGAAGACAATGTTGAAAAAGCACTACGCAATCTAAAACCATCTCTATCTATTGGACCGGATGGAATATATGCCTACTTCTTAAAAAAGCTATCTACTGCCATTGCAGAACCTCTAAGCATAATCTTTGAAAAATCTTTCAGGACCAGCTCCTTGCCAAAACTATGGTCACAAGCCACAGTCATCCCCATCTTCAAAAAGGGAGACCCCAGCCTAGTTGAAAATTACAGACCAATCTCTTTATGCTGCGTCACCTGTAAAGTCATGGAATCAATTATTAACCAATCCATCATCTTCCACTTAGAAACAAACAACCTACTCTCTAATAAACAATTTGGTTTTAGGAAAAAACTATGATGTAATCTGCAACTCTTACATTGCAAAAACGTATGGACTACACAACTCGATCAGGACAAAGCAATAGATACAATCTACATAGACTTCTGTAAAGCCTTTGATTCAGTGGTACATGACAATCTACTCCTAACACTAAAATCTTATGGTATCTCTGGACACTTGCATAATTGGATAGAAGCATTCCTGTCAAACAGACAACAAATGGTCAAAATTGGGAGCATCCTATCAAATTCTATACCTGTCAACAGTGGTGTCCCCCAAGGCAGTGTTCTAGGACCAACTCTTTTCATACTCTACATAAATGACCTCTGTGATCATATCAAGAGCAACTGCGTTCTCTTCGCTGATGATATAGAATAGAATAGAATACTTTATTGGCCAAGTGTGATCGGACATACAAGGAATTTGTCTTGGTGTAAATACTCTCAGTATACATAAAGAAGGAACATATAAAGCTATACAACACCACAGACAATATTGCTACCTTTTGAAAAGACCTTGACTACATATCAGAATGGTCAAACAAATGGCAAGTTCAAATCTCAACAAATAAATATTCTGTCCTACATATTGGCAAAAAAAATCAGAAAATAAAATACAGGCTGAATAGTCAAGACTTTGTTGATGACCTAAAGGATCTTGGAGTACTCATCTCTAATGACCTAAGTGCTAGAGCCCACTGTAACTACATAGCCAAAAATGCGCTAAGAGTTGTTAACCTAATCGTATGTAGCTTTTTCTCTGGTAATATCACACTACTAACTACAGCATACAAAACATTTGCTAGACCAATACTCGAATACAGCTCATCAGTCTGGAACCCACATTACGTATTTGATATTAACACAGTTGAGAAAGTCCAGAAATATTTTACAAGAAGAGTTTTTCACTCCTCTACTCATTGCAGAATACCTTATGCCACCAGACTCGAAATTCTAGACCTTGAAAACCTATAACTACGCCACCTTCGGTCCAATCTAAATACAGTATATAAAATCGTACATTGCAGTGTCCTGCCTGTCAATGAATACTTCAGCTTCAACCATAACAACAGAAGAGCAAACAATAGATACAAACTCAAGGTTAATCGCACCAAACTTGATTACAGGAAATACGACTTCAGCTACAGAGTGATCAATGTCTGGAATTCTCTACCTGACTCTGTAGTTTCTTCCCCAAACCCCAAAAACTTTAACCTTAGACTATCTACTATTGACCTCACCCCTTTCCTAAGAGGTCTGTAGGGGGCATGCATAAGCGCACCAATATGCCTACCGTCCCTGTCATATTGTTTCTTTTATATTTTATTTTTCTTATATGTATCCATGTATTCATAACTATGTTTTATTTATATCTTATTATCTTGTAAGCAATTGACAAATAAATAAATAAATAAATAAATAAAATATTCAAGCTTTATCTAAGAAGTAGAACAGTATCTCCATCTGCTGATTGCTCAGTGTTTGATTCTCAATACTTCTTCTATGTTGCCCCTGTACTAGATTGTCAGAGTATATTTATGAACTGGAATAGAGCATGGTAACAAGGTCAGCCAATCAATAGGATAGCAACTATGTATTAAATATATATCATTTATCCATAATAGATTCCAGAGGAAAATTCTTTAAGAAGCACCATCAACATAACGGTTTGGCAGAGCAATTTGTTTTGATTCTGATCTGTTGAGACCAGTTACCATTGCCTCAGTGTTAAAGCCCAACTGCTTTCTGCAAGACATATTATCCAGAGTAGCATTTGCATATGTTTTCAAATAATTTAGAAAAACAAGAAAATTTTTATTTTTATTTTGCATTGGTTCCATTCTCATATGTCCAGTAGAAATGGATTTTGTTTTTCCCTTTCAGACAAGCAGTTATCTATATTTTGAGGGATGTCTATTAAATGTCATTAATAAATATTGTCACTTCCAATGAGTTGTACAACAAGCCATCATCTGTTTACTTAAGCATACATCCTGTATCTGTAAATCCTAAATGTTTTGTTAAAACTGAGCCAGAAAAATGCTTCACAACCTGGGGCCCAGTTATGGAATGTACTCCAGAGATCAATAAAAACAGGCAATTAAAAGGACCAAAAATTAAGAGAAATAAATATAGCCAAAGTTAGAGTGATAACAAATCACATTCAATCATTTTTAAATTCAAGATCATCTGTTTCAGAACAATACTATCTGGCTAATTACTAACAAATTAAAATTACATCATTTTGGATATTTATCTAAATCCTTACCCTAAATATATTGTTATGATGATACCTTTTTATGCATGGATAGAAATTGAATTAGGATAAACACAGCTACATATGCTACTTTAAATGAATGTGGGAACTAATTTACTTGATAGTTATTCATACAAGTAATCAGGAATGGAGAGCAAGGGAAAAATAGTAGAGGACAAGATGAACAGTTACAAACTCTGCTTTACATAAAAGATACATGAGCCCATACTCAAACATGAGAACTGTATAACAAATGAAAGAGAGGGCCTGTGTTTAGTGTGGAAAACTAAGTTTTTTTCAGATGTGTCTTTTTTAATTTCTAGTCAGATTATGTAAATGTTTAAAAATCTCTGCAGTTTTTGCCATATATGGTTTTAAATGTATGTTCTTGGCACAGTCTATTGTGCAGTGGGCTTCAGTAGGCAAGAAGCAGACCAGCATAGCTGCAACAGCATTTATTGACTCAAAACTGGAACTGAGGTGTTATATAATGAATACATATATTACAGGCAAACGCCTGTAATTTATACTCTGGGCCCACAGGGCCTTAACCAATCATAATATTTGAAAATCATAATATTTGAAAAATATGAATGTTCTAAGTTTCTCTCCAAAATAGTTGGAGTTAACAGTTAGGGTCATCTAAAGGTTAGTTTCACTTTAGCAGAGCTTAACACAAATATATATATAAATATATATATATATAATGAATACATATATATATATATACATATATATATATATATACATATACATATATATATATATATATATATATATACTTTGTATTACAACACCCTGTTAAGCCCCAATTAAGGGAGAAAGCATACTGCTTTCTTTTCTGTCTTTCGGCTCATCACCAGAGACCATACCGACAGAAAGCTATTTGTTTCGTTGCCTTTTGTTTACATGTGTGTTATCAGCTTAAAAACCTTACACACATATATTTATATATATATATGTATGTATGTATGTATGTATGTATGTATGTATGTATGTATGTATGTATTCATTATATAACACCCCTCCCACCTAGGATAGTTGTTACCCTCAGTCCATTCAATATTCATAGTCTTTGAGATAGGCTGGGGGCCCACAGATCCTGGTGGACCGCCACAATGTTACTGGAGAGTTCTGTTTAAGTGAAGTATTGTCCATCTCCAATTAGACAGAATCTTGATGGCTGTTTTGGTTGCCTATGAGTGGTGGTGGCTCTACTGCCCTTGGTAACTCTGTTTGTCCAGAGGCGGCCATGGGTGGTGTAAACAAACTCAGAGGAAAACAGCTCCCTAGTGGTCTGATAACACCTTGGGATCCTCACCCGGGACTGGCCCAGCCTGCCAAAGCTGTAACTGATCAATGTGGCATCTGAGGGGGGGCAGAGCTATCTGTCAGGGAGAAGGGACATGCGAGCAGGAAGCACTGCAAAACGCAGACCCTATTCCCATCCTGCAGGACTCTATGGAACCTAAAGGAAGCTTGGAGGGCTTTCAAAGGAGTGGGATCCCCGAAGATAAGCTACGGACAGCAGTCCATGGTGGAAATCGAGGTAAACCAGGGACGAGTGGACGGTGGAGTGGATGACCATCAATGACCATCCATGAGTGCTAACAGCCGGCCATGCAAGCGGTGAGCTAGCGGAACGAAGGTACAGCCAAACTAACAAAATTAACAACCGGAAAGTGAATTAGAACTCAATTTAAGACGAGGCACAAAACAATTGCACTGAAAAATAGCTGGGCAATCAGAGCTGGCTCTTGTTAAGGAGGTGATAGTGGCGAGACACATGGTGAGCGGAACGAGTGGAAGATTATTAAAAACCAAATGAGATATGGGAGTGAAGAAATAATTAGCTGCAAAACTGTCAAATCTTGCTTTGTTACTGGAATATACGGCCAGGAGAAAATAATCTTTTGGATATAACACTGATAGCAGAGTCTCTGTTAGACGGACATGATGAAAGTAAGTGTGATGTGATAAGGAGAATTAGAAGGCCAATTGGCAATTGCTAAAGGTGGCCTGGAGATCTATCCTTGCTTACTTTCCCTTTTCGGAACTGCGACTTTGAAGTGACTTAAAAAGGAAAAAAGAGGGTGGGGAAAGACTTTCCTAAGAAAATGGACGTTGACTGGTGAATGACACATGAATCTAAAGAAGACAGAGGGACACTATCCAAAAGGAGACATCTACTGGTAGCATTCTGCAACAAAGTTAAAAAGGAGAGAACGGTGACTCCTAGAAGACTGAATCTTTTTTCTCTCTGTCTCTTTTCTTTCCGATTCTTCTTTTCCCCTCCTTATTGCAGGGTGAAGATAATCCAAGGAAAACCTAGATTAACAATTTTTATTAGTGCCTTCTTTAATAACCATTTAATTGAAAGTGAATTTATTAGTCACCCTCCTTCTTTCTCTTTTTCCTCTTTCTCCTTCCCTGTTCTTCTCTTTTCTTTCTTTTCTGCTTTTGTCCTTTTTTCTGTTCCTTCTCTTTTTCTTTTTTTCTTTTGACATTATTAAAAATTGCTAAGGGGTCTAAAAGATTGAAATATATATATATACATGCTAATAGATGTTGCATCAGAGGTTCAATATTACTAAATAGTATTACTGTTATAAACTATATATTACATAGAATCACTGAAAGTAGTTACTTAATAGAGTTATAAGCTTAACTTAATAAGATATTATAGCACTATTGTTAATGTTAATGTTTTAGAGATTTAAAAGAAATTGAAGAAAGAATTTTGATAATTTAAGGTAGTTATGTATTATTGAAGAAACTAATTATTGGAGGAAGATAGCAGGAAAATCAGAGTGATACTGTGCTATTAAAGGGAAGAGAACAAGAGGGAGAGGATGATCTCCAGGGGAGGTGGAGGAATTGAGGAGGGAGGAGGGAGAGTGGGAGAGGTGGTTTAAAAATAATATAGTGATAAGACTATTTAATATGACAAGTACCCCAAACATATCAAGACTTGGTACAGTTAGGAAAATACCTACACAAACGATGGCTACGGTGACCACAACAACTACAGCAAGCTCTTCTACGCAGCGGGCTATTGATGAAATGCTTTCAAGAGAAAGATCAAATTCTATAAAATATTTACAAAATCTGATGATGAATATGCAAGAGATGATGCTTAAAAATCATGAGGATATGAAGAAGGAGATGGGGGTAGTGAGATCAGAATTTTAAAAAAAGATACAGAAGATAGACGAAAAATGTGAAGCTTTTCAACAAGGGGCTAGGGAAAACAAAAAAAATTGTAGAAATTGAGACAAGGATGGCTAAAGAAGAAAAAAGAGTAGATGACTTAACGGATAAATTAGAAAAAGCCAATAAAAAATTAGAGTCATCATTAATATTTTTGGAAGTAGAAAAGGAAGTCCATTACCTAAGATTTCAAAATGTGAAGGAAGAGAAAGGAGAAAACTTATTGGAGGTGAGGGCTGATATATTGGCGAAGTTATTAGAGATGGTTAAGGAAGAGATAACTCCCCAGTAAAAAGAAAAAAATTGTTTAAAAATTTACAGACATTCAAGGTTGACATAATAGCACTTCAGGAAGTACATATTTTAGAAAAAGAAAAATATTTATTAGAAAATAAAGAATTAGGGAAAATATTTTCTCTCTTGATGTACAAAAGAAAAGAGGGGTAGCACTTTATATAAAGGAATGGATCCCTACTAAAGAAATTTATAAAGATAATGAGGGCAGGATTCTGATGGTCAAGATTGAATTAGGAAACAGAAATATTTTATTGGTAGTAATATATGCACCAAACGGTCCACAAGAATCTTTTTTTCAAAAACTGTATTATAGACTCAAAGAGCTACAATATGAAGAAATTTGTATTATGGGGGATTTTAATGCAGTTGTTGATAAATCATTAGACTATAAAGGAAATAATACTAAACTAGAAAAAAAAAAGAAATTACCAAAAAGGTATTTTGATCTTAGGAAGGATTTTAATATTTGCAACCCATGGAGAGAAAGAAACTTAAAGAAAAAACAATATATATATTACTCCAACTGGCACCAGTCGTGGTCGAGACTTGATATGACATGGAAGACCAATAAATTAAATTCTGAACTAATTGAAATTAATATAGAACCAAATCTCTTGGCAGACCATAGTATGATTAGTTTTACTTGGAAGGGGCAAAAGCAAAGTATAGGATGGACACTCCAAACATCGATCTTAAGAGAGGAATTATTTAATAGGACATTAAAAAAAGAATTAGAATTTTTTTTTGATGAAAATAAAGAGGAAGTTACCTCCCCACAAAATAATTGGGATATGCTCAAAGCAAGAGGAGTATGGTAAGAGGAGTAGCAATAAATATATATGGCGAAAAAAACAAAGAGAAAAAACAACAAAGGAAAACACTTGAACAGGAATATAAAGACTTAGAGTTGAAATTACAAGAGGCACCACAGGAAAAACAATTTAAATTACAAATGGAGCTAATAAAACATAAACTAACTTGCGAGACCGCCTCCTGCCACCATCGGCTTCCCACCGACCGGTACGCTCCCATAGAGTGGGCCTCCTCGAGGTGCCGCCGGCTGGACAGCTGGCGACCCCGAGGGCGCGGGCCTTCTCATTGGGAGCACCCCCTCTCTGGAATGAATTACCCCTGGAGGTAAGGACATATTAAGGATATATTAAGTAATAAAATGCTTAGAATATTTAATGAAGTGTTAGAAGAAGCTAAAATCCCCAAATCATGGAAAGAAGCAAGGATAACAATTATACCTAAAGATGGTGGTGATATCACGGAAATTATAGACCAATATCCTTACTTAATGTTGACTACAAAATTTTTGTCTCAATTATTGCGGAAAGATTAAAAAAAAATTTAAATGAATTTATCTCTCCAGACCAAAATGGATTTATTCCCTATAGGCAACTTAAAAATAATATTAGGACAACTCTGGATATTATAGAATATTATGAGGACCACAGTGGTGATCAAGTTACATTAATGTTTTTAGACGCTAAAAAGGCCTTTGATAATGTTAAATGGCAGTTCATCTTGCAGCAAATCAAAGATATGGATCCAGGACAAAATTTCTTAAAAGTAATTTTGGCAATATATGAAAAACAAGAAGCCAGAATTTTGGTGAATGGGGGGATAACAGATAAATTTCAAATTCAAAAAGGAACTAGACAGGGATACCCATTATCACCATTGGAGGTCTTAGCAAGAATAATTAGAAATGAAACAGAAATTAAAGGTCTAAAAATAAAAAATGAAGAATTTAAACTACAAGACTTTGCAGATGATTTACTTTTTATATTAGAGGAACCACAAAATTCAGGAACAAAATTATTAGGAAAATTGGAAGAATTTGGAGAAGTCGTGGGGCTAAAGATCAATAAGGTAAAAACAAAAATTATCACCAAAATATGACAAATTAACAGAAAGAATTATTAGCAATGAGAATGGGCATCCAAATTGTAGAAAAGGTAAAATATTTGGGAATTACTATTTTGGCAAGATACACAACACTTAAAAGTGACAACTATGACCCATTAATTAAAACGAATAAGTAATGATTTGGAAAAATGGGACAAAATAATCTATCCCTCATGGGAAGGATATCAGTAATAAAGATGAATGTGTTGCCTAAATTACTATTTCTTTTTCAAAACACCCCCATAAAACTAGAGAAATTTTTTTTGGTCATTTGGATAGAATAACAACAAATTTTATTTGGAAAAGAAAAAACCAAGAATTAAGTTAAAATTGCTACAAGATGCTGTCGAAAGAGGAGGATTTGGCCTGCCCGACTGGGAGTTGTACTACAGATATTAACTTGAGCGAAAGATTGGATTAGTCATAGAAACAAAAAAATACTGATACTAGAAGGTTACAACTTACAGTCGGGTTGGCATGCCTTCCTCTGGTAGGAGAAGTCAAAAGGTTATAGTTATGTGTATAGGCATAAAGTGAGACAGACCCTTTTAAACACTTGGAATAAGACAAAAAGACAAATGTATATAGAAACTCCTATTTGGCTATCAACACTAGAAGCATTGATGCACCCACACCTTCTACGCCAAGGGAAAATCATTACTTATGAAGAGATACTAAATGAAAAAGGAGAACCACAAACCAGACAAGAGTTAAAGAACCAGGGAATCGAGGTGGAATGGTGGGCCTACTTGCAACTCCAATCAAAATACTTAAAAGATAAGAGAGAATGGGGAGTTAGTAAAACTAAGACAAAACTAGATGAAATATTATTAGGACCGGACCAGAAGATGATTAAAAAAATATATCAAGTTTTATTAGAATTTAAATTAGAAGAAGAAAAAGTAAAAGAAACGATGGTGGTATGGATGAAAAATTTCGGTCATAGCATAAAATTAAATGATTGGCAGAAACTATGGAATAGAAATTTAAAAATGACATTAACGATATCCTTTAAAGAAAATCTGTATAAATTATTTTATAGATGGCATATACCACCATCAAGATTGGCAAAAATGAACTCTAAATTTTCCCCTATTGTTGGAAATGTAATAAAGAAATAAGAACTTACTATCACTTAAGATGGAGTTTTAAGGAAGCCCAAAAATATTGGCAAAATTTACATAAGTGGATAGAAGAAATGTGTGGAACTAAAATACAATACAGGTCTGAGTTTTTTCTGTTGGGAATTAACACTGGGAAATACGATAAAAAAACTCTGTACTTAATGATTCATGTAATTACTGCAGCAAGGTCGGCATATGCACAGAATTGGAAAAATAAAGAACATCCCAAATGAATTGGAAACATTGAAGAAAATCACAATGTGCGCAGAAATGGATAAACTAACAAAAGAACTAAAAAATAAGGAAGATTCGGATTATTATAAAACATGGGAGAAATTTTATGGTTGGCTAGAGACGAGGAAGATCAATGAGAATAAGGAATGATTATATATATATATTCTGTTTAAAGTGCATAGAGGAGAATTATGTAATATTACTATTGGATTTAGCGAAGTAATGATGATTGAGGTTAGGGAGACTATACCACGTTCAACTTTTTTATTGTAAGAATTGTGCATCTTTGTGTTTGTTTAATTGTTTAATAAAGAAAACTTTTAAAATAAAAAAAATGTGGCATCTGACTATATGATCATTCCCCAGAATAATCTCATATTACAAGGGGCCTGTTACCTAGCTGCCACCCAAGGTGCTCCACTCCCATAGTTCCTGGCCCAGACCATTTCACCCTGTTGTATATTCCTGGGGAGATTTTGCTGAGCCGTCTCCACCACTACTCTGTCTGGGTGAAATCTGTTGAGCTTCATAGTGAGCCGATTCCCCCTTGCCCAGCTCTGCTAGGCTGCAACATGTTGCTGTACTGGGAGTTGTGTGTGTGAGACACAGGAGGAAATTTGCCAGGCAGTGATTCCAGCCCTCAGTCATCATATGCTTAAGTGCCTCCTTTGTGTTTCTGACCATTCATTTGGCCTGGCCATTGGTGAAATGAAGCAGATTATTTTTTTAAAAAAGTTTTAAAATAGACTTTATTTACAAAAGATTAAAACGTGAACAAACATACAAATATGTAAAAATAGGAAGAATATAAATAGAACAATAAACATATTTCTTTTTATTACATTTGATATTAAGATTGATAGCTTATAGTAAACAGTAATACATAATCATTGGCAATTATTCCTTATCCCTTATCAATTACCTATTAATTAATAAATAATATATTATTCTGCTATTACTATTGGATTACAACTGTATTGGTTAATTGAATGGAGCCTTCATAATATTTATATAATAGACAAGAAGCTTGAAATCATTATTATTATACATTCAATATATACAACTATACCTAGGGTATAGTTATACCTGGGTTCATTTATCCTGTATACCTCTTTTCCTGCGCTCTACCCACCAGTACCACTTATCCCAGACCAAGTAATACTCTGACTCTTCCTTCCCATTTAATTTGAGCGTGAGCCTCTCCATTTCAGCACATTGAATAGCATTTTTGAATAATAATATGTATCGGCAGTACATTGGGCCTTTTCCAATATTGCACCAAAGAGATTTGCACCGCTGTTAATAAGTGGATGATCAGATATCTCACTTTGGGAGGGTATTCCCCTTTAATCATTCCCAGGAGGAACAGTTCCAGTTTCCACTCCAGTCCGCATTCGATAATTTCTTCTATCCATATTCTTATCCTTGTCCAATATTTTTTAATTTCAGGGCATATCCACCAGAGATGGAAATAGGTATCAAGTTTCTCTTTGCACTTCCAATAGCTTGGATTTGCTGTTGGATATATTTTAGCTGATCTAGAAGGTGCCAGATGCTATCTATATATCATTTTATATAAATTTTTCTTATTTGGTATTGATTTTGTAAATGTAAAATTTTTTTGCCAAATTTCCTCCCAATCATCCAAATCTATATTATAACCAACATTTTTTGCCCAAGCTAACATTGGTCCTTTCACAATTTCCTCAGCTAATTCGTATTTTAATAGGAAATTACGCAATTTGGATATTATATTTTTCTCCAGATCCAGAAGTATTTTATCTAATTGATTATCTTTTGTTTCAAATCCATGTTCTTTTGCATTCCTAATATGTCTCATTTTTATTTGAAAGTAGGACCAATTGTCAATAGTTATTCCTTGGGTTTTTAACTCCTGAATCGATTTAAGTGATCCCTCATTATCCAGTATTTGATGGTATTTGAGCTTTTTGCTAATGTCCATTGTGTTAGGGTGGAACATTGCCTCCATTGTTGAAAGCCACATCAGAATTTTAGTATAATGGTTTCTTCTAATATCTGTCCAGATTTTAATCAAAGATTTACGTAAATAAAATATGAATGACTTTTGTTATTTGGGTTCACAAAAATGCATGCCATCCTATTTGTAAATCGTGGCCCTCGAGTGTTAAAATTTTTTTGTTTTCCAATTTAATCCAGTCTTTTATCCACACTAGTGCCATCGCTTTGTAGTAGGTCTCCCAGGCAGGGAGTCCAAGGCCACCTCTGTTTTTGTTGTCTTGTAAATATTTTTTTTATTCTCGCTTTTTTCCTGCCCAAATGAATTTCATAACAATTTTGTCCACTTCTTTAAAAAGAAATTTATCCAATAGTACCGGGTTTGTTTGAAATAGATACAAGATTTCGGGTAGGACATTCATCTTAATCGTTGCTAGTCTACCTAATAGTGAAATTTGCATTTTGTTCCAGTTTTCCAAATCCTTTCCAATTTGTTGTAATAATTTGGTATAATTATCCTCCCTCAAGGATAGTGTTCTAGGTTTTAGCCAAATGCCTAGATATTTGATCTTATTCACGATTTGTAATCCCATCATTTCCTCCAGTTCTTTTTGCTTGCAATTTGTTAGGTTTTTAACTAACATTTTGGTCTTTTCCCTATTAATTTTTAATCCTGCCAATTTGCCAAATTTATCTATTTCATTTAATAATACTGGTCCCAAATCTATTGGTTCTTCTATGACAAATACCATGTCAACCGCGAATGCTTGTAATTTATACTCTTGACTTTTAATTCTTGTTCCCTTAATTCCTTTGTTCGATCTAATTCTGTCCAGTAATGTTTCTAGAATTGTTATGAAGAGCAAAGGTGACAACGGGCATCCCTGCCTGACACCCTTCTTTATCTCAAATGGTTTGGTAGTTTCTCCATTTATCAGCATGTTTGCCGTTTATGTGGCGTAAATTGAATTTAGCATATTTGCAAAATTACCACCAAATTTCATAAGTTTGATCTGGTGTTTCATAAAATCCCTGTTGCGGTTATCAAAGGCCTTTTGTGTATCCAGGAAGACAAGGGCCACTTGGTTTCCTGGGTGCAGTTCATAAAATTCTAATATATCTATTATTGTTCTCATATTATATCTAATCTGTCTCTTGGGAAGGAATCCATTTTGGTCAGGATGAATTTTGTTGTTGAGTACTTTCTTTAGTCTTTCTGCCATTATAGTCATGAAGATTTTATAATCTGAGCTTAAAAGAGATATTGGTCTATAGTTCCTTATATGATTGGCATCTGCACCCTCTTTGGGGATTAGTGTTATATATGCTTCCTTCCATGATTCTGGAATTTTAGCTTCCAGTAATACCTCATTGCAGATCTCTAGCAACACATTCTCTCTAATACCTCTCCTATCTCTTTATATAACTCACTTGGAAGATCGTCTGAGCCTGGGGCTTTATTTATTTATTTATTTTTTTGATCGCCTTTTTTAGTTCACTCAATGTTATTTCTTTATTAAGTAACTCCTTTTTGTCCTCTGGTATTGGGTGTACAGCTCCTTCTTTCAAATATTCTATTTTGTTTAAATCTATTTTATCTTGTTCATATAAATTCTCAAAATACTCTCTTACAATTACCTTCTTTTTTCCAGATCAGTTTCTATTGCTCCATTTTTGTTCACTAATTGGTATATTGTTCTTTTCTGATTTTTTTTTTTCAATTTATATGCTAGCCATCTACCAGGTTTATTTGTATGTTCAAAATTATTTTGTTTTGAATATTGTAACTTCTTAATTAATTCCACCTGGTCTAAAATGTTCACTTCATGCTTTACTAGTGCCAGCTCATTTCTAATTTGCTCATCTCCCAGAGTTTCCATTTATCTGTTCTCCAAATCTTCTATTATTTCCTGAATCTCCTTAAATAATTCACTGTTTATCCATGCCATATCCAGTCTAGACCATGATTTATACAGACTGGAGTAGAAAGTGAACTGAGTCACCCTTGGGTTTAGTTTCCTCCAAGCACCCACTAATTCTAATTCTTCAGCCATCTCAAAAAAACTTTTGAGCAATATATTCCAGGTTTTTTGATGTTTTTGTTCAGCATGCATAGTCTTGATTGTTATTTGTAATTGCGTTGTAGCCTCCAAATATACAAATTCTTGGGTTGCCAATTTCTATAAATTCTCATATAAAATTTTATAAAATTCATTCTGATTTTTATTGGGGGCATATATCCCCACTAACAGCATGTTTTTATTTTGTAGGACCACCTCTACCATTAATATTCTCCCCATTGTATCATTATAAATCAATTTTGAGGTTATTTCCTCTTTAATATACAGTACCACTACTCTTTTTTCCCCTCTGCTAATGTTGTATACATTTTCCCCAAACTTTTATTTTGTAGATAGCTCTGATCTTGTCTTTTAATATGAACCTCTTGGAGCATATTATGTCAGCTCTCTGCTTATCTAATTTAAAAAAAAAATTCTCTTCCTCTTAGATAAGTCATTTAATCCATTAATGTTCATTGATATTAGTTTCATTCCTCTTTCCGTTTACCCTCTAACTTTTATCCCTCGTTAGTTTTAGTCGTTGGACTCCTAGTTCTCACTCCTATCTCTTCTCGAATGGCTATTTCTTCTCTTCGTTCCTTCTCTTTCTCTCTCTCCCTCCCTCTAGCTTTAGATTGTGATTCTTCTTGGCTTGAAGTCTTGGGCTCATTTCTACTACTCAATTCCTCTTCTGTTCCACCTATTTGTTCGAAGAAGTCTTGTGCCTTTGTTAAACTGTCTATTTTCACTCTCTTCTCCTTCCATGTTGCCAAGATACCCTCTGGAATGATCCATCTAAAGGAAATACTTTTTTTATTAAGATAATTAGTGAGGAATCGGTAATCTTTCCTCTGTTCACGGATTCTTCTTGACACCTGCTTCAGCACAATTACTTCTCTACCTTTATATTTTATTATTTCTTCTCTTGAGATTCTGTAGATTATATCCTTAACTCGCCTCCTAGCAAATCTGATACGAACTTCCCGGGGAAGTCTGTGCCTCCTCGTGTAGCTTATGTGAACTCTATACACGTCATCCAATTTGCTTATTATCTCGTTTTTATCTCTTTGTAGGAGTTCCCCTCGTATTTTGGCCATTGTCAATGCTAGGTTTTCTTTGCTATCTTCCTCTACATTCTGAAATCTGAGGTAATAGGAGGCTCTATCCATCTCAAAGTGGATTCTGTCTCTTTGTTCTGGCCTGTGATTTTTTTGATCTATACGTTCTAGTTTTTTCTCCATTTGATTGGCTTGTTCTTCAATTATTCTGATCTTTTCTTCATTTATCTTGATGGATTCCTGAATCTGGCCTATTTTCCCATCCAGGTTCCTGATTTCAATCTTCATTTCCCCTATTTCATCTTTCAATTCTATTTTCATTGTTTCTCTATTGGCCCTACTTTCAGTGTGGTTTTTTGACATCGACTCCTGGAGTGTCAACATCGTTCCTTGAATAGCCAACAGGATAACTTGAACCAATTGTGTGTCAGTTGAAGTATTTGATTTCTCCGGGGCCAACATCCCTTTGATCGTTCGTTGTGTCACTGGTGGAGGGCTAAGTAATGCTATGGATGGCACAGATTTTCTCCCAGTCTTTGTGATGGTGGTGGTGCTGCTCGTCATACCTTTAATAATTCTATACTGTTCATCCACTATTCTAGTTATATTATCCCAGATTGTGTTACCAACTACCATCAACTTTATCAATATTTTATGCTTTTGAGTTCCCTTATTAATAAATCAGAGATTCTTATTGTTAAATGGTTAAGTTAATTTCCAGTCCCCATTTGTTTTAAAGCTTATTGCAAATTAATTAATGTGTACTCAAACTTTCAAAACTTTGTCTATCGTTATTAAACTAACTTCTCAGTTAGGAATAAATTAAGGTCTTAATAAATCTTAATAACTGTGTTCTAATGTCAGGTCTCAGATAATCCAGAGATTATTCATGTTAATCAATTAAAGAGATATCCCACAGATATCCCCATATAAATATTTAAGTTCGTTATAATATTTTGTGTATTGCTTTTCTAAATAAAATATAAAATTCAAAATTTAAATTAACACTTCTTAACTCTTAATAAACCACAATATCCAACCAAGAGAGGGGAAAAGAAAGAAAAAGAAAAAAAGAGCAATTGTTTATGTTGTCATTGTACTAATCAGTGTACTAAATTCATTAATCTATGATAAATCAGCTATCTATAAGAAAGGGAAAGTGAGTGGGCGAATATGCGAAACAAAGAAATTACAAAGAAATTAAATTATAAGGTTAATAAATATCACTTTCCAGGCCAATTTCTATATAGAATAACCAATCAGTATTAGTCTCTTATTATTATTTAAGTATATATATAGATATATTAAGTATATAAAATAAATATATATAAAATAAAACTACCCAAACCCAATAAAATCAAAGGAGGAATAAATACTTCAAGAGGGGGGTATAAAATCTCTTAATATCTTACTGTCACCTTAATATCTTACTATTAAATAATAATAAATACCTAAATAGAATTCTATTCAAATTTTAAATACAATAGTAGCGACCGCCAAATTAGAAAATATTTATCCAGCTTATTTTATATCGATTTTGTTCCGTCCTCAGTTCTATTAAACACTCCAATTACATTGATACAATTTACCGAGGTTTGCTACTTTCAATGGCCGCCTCCGAAGTCTGCACCATCACTCCTCAAGGCTTTCTTAAAATTCTGTCCAAGTCCCAAGTCCTTTTCTCAAGCGGGATAGATTCAATAGTCTCGCTTCAGGCAGTTAATGACAGAGGGCTCCTTCCAGTAATATCCCCTTGTCTCTGCTTCTTAATTTTCTTTTTTAAAGCTGTATTTCCACTATTTCCCAGCATTGGAAGTAGAAAGCTAGATCGCTGCCACCACTTTCCACTTTACCACTTTCACTCTAGGTTTCAGTAATACAAGCAGTTTTTCTTCCCACAATACTCCAGTTATAATCCACAAGATATTTCTCCGACCGATAGCTTGCCCGATCTCAGCTTGCTATCTCCTCGCTGCTTCCTTTCTTTGCTGGTTGGTCGCGTCTTCGGGTCTGCCCGTGCCGGGCTGATTTCTTTCGCCTCAAACTTTGGGCTCTCTTCTTCACTTCCTCAGGATCGCAACTCCCAATTGGGCTCCAAGAGTCTCTCCTAACTTTGGTGATCCCTCCAGGATCCAACCACACCACGAACAACTATCCAAAGACAAAAAAGACCCAATGCAGGGGAGAAGGACACAGTTTCCCTGCACCGCCACGATGTGATATCACCCAAAGTCCTGAAATGAAGCAGATTATGTGTGCTGAATCACGTTGGCATTGAGGAAAGATTGAAACTGTTCTGCTGTGAATTGTGCCCCATTATCGGACACGATCTCATCTGGCAGAACATGTGTGACGAACAGCTGGTGCAACTTTTGGATGATCCTGGTTGTTGTCATCGATGAGACCTGTGCCACTTCCAACCACTTGGAATAACTGTCCACTACTATCAGGAAAACCTGCCCCTGGAAAGGGCCCACAAAGTCATTGTGCACGCAAGACCATGGGGCATGCGTGGCCTCCCAGTAGTGCACTGGTGCTTGTGGCATCTCCTTGTGGGGTTTTTGGCAGACCTGGCAACTCCTTACTTGATTCTCAATGTCTTTGTCCAGGCATGGCCACCACAAGTAGCTCCTGGCTAGAGCCTTCATCCAAACAATTTTTGGGTGCCCCTCATGTAGGGAATCCAGCACTTTGGAGTGAAGACTGGGTGGAATGATGACTCTGCTGCCCCACAGCACACATTCCTTGTGGGCTGACAGTTCATTTTTCTGAGAAGCGTAGTGCTAGAACTCAGGACCTGGCCAGGCCTCTGGCCATCCCCTTAAGACCCAGTTGAGAACACAGATAAGCATTCGGTCCATGGTGGCTTCAGCTGCAATGTCCCCTGCATGTAGGGGTGCTTCAGGCAGGTCCTGGATCACCAGAATATGAAAGCTTGGACCAGATCCAGCTCAGTCTGCCATAGAGGCAGTCAGTTGAGAGCATCAGCATGACCCATTTCCTTGCTGAGCTTGTGGACTAGCTGATAGGAGTATGCAGCCATAAAAATAGACATCGAAGCATTTGTGGTGGTAGGATCTGCAGTGTCTGTCAGCTGTGAAGAGACCAAGCAGAGATTTGTGGTCTGTAAAGATGGTGAAGGTTCATCCATATAAGAAGTTGTGGAACCTCTTAATGCCAGCAACTATGGCAAGGGCTTCCTTGTCTATCTGGGCATAGTTCCTTTCAGCCGATGATAACATTCTAGAATAGTATGCAATGGGGGTCTCTCTATTATCTGGATGCTGTGGCTTAATACTGCCTCAATGCCATATGGCAAAGCATCACAGGGTAGTGTTACAGGTAGGGTTTTGTTGAAATGAGCTAGGGTGGAGTCCAAGGATAGCAATGATTTCACTGCCTTGAATGCTTTGTCTTGAGTGCTCAACCAGATCCAGGGTACATTTTTGTCCAGAAAGCAGTTTAGTGGTTCTGCCAGGGCAAGCTTATGCAATAAGAAGGAGTGGTAAAAATTGAGCAAGCCCAGGAATGCTTGAAGCTCCCCCTTGGATTTTGTTGTGGGGGCCTGCTTTCAGATGGGTGGATTCCGGCAGCATCGATGCAGAAACCCAGGAATTTGGTGAATTCCACGCTCATCTGGCATTTTTCATTTTTGAGTTTTAGGCCTGCCTTTCAGAAAGGTTGGAATTCTGCACAGAGACATTCCACCAGGTGTTCATTCCCTTGTGATCAGGACATCATCAAAGTACAGGCAAATGCCAGTAATGTTCTTCAGTGTTCATTCCATAATACTTGGAACAACCCTGGTGCTACATTTACCCCAAACTGCATGCAGCACACCCGGAATGCACCTCTCTGTGTGACTATTGTTTGTGCTTCTGCAGTAGCACCATCTACTGGTAGCTACTGGTAGGCCTGGGCGAGGTCAGCTTAGCGAAGATTCAGCCTCATTGGAGTGAGGATGTAGCTTACCACTGGTACAGGGTAAGCATGCTGCTGTATTGCCTTGTTTATGGTGCACTTGTAGTCTGCACAAATGTGAATGTCCCTGTTAGGCTTAACTGGGGTCACTATGGGAGTGGCTGGCTACAGTCCACAGTTGGAGCACTCCCTGCTGTACCAGCTTGTCTAGTTCCACATCAAATTTAGGCTTCAATGCAAAAGGAACCCTGCATGATTTTAATCAGGTTAGAGTTACTGCTGGATCGAGGTTAAGTGAAATGGATGTCCCTTTGTATTGTCCCAGCTCAGTGCTGAATATGTCAGCATATTGTTGACATATGACCATCACCCTGATGCCCAGGGCCTCGAACCAGTCTAAACCGATGAGGCTGGTATGCAGCTACTCTATGACCAGTATGCTAAGGGGACTCTAGAACTCTCTGTACTCCAATGGTAGCCTTATTTATTTATTTATCGTATTTTTTTTTTATTTATTTATCGTATTTATTTATCGTATTATACTTATCGTATAAGCCTTGCCCCTTATGGGAAGATGGTGACTCTGGAAATCTGTTAGCACTAAGCTTGATGATTTGAATGGGACCTACCATCAGCTATATTTGCAAATGTGGTCAAAAGTTGTGGAGGAGATAATGGACAGGGCTGATCCAGTATCTAGCTCCTTGGAGCATGGGACCCATTGCAGTTTTAGTTGGAGTCTTACTTTTTTTATGGGGTGTGGGTCCCCTGACTGTTGGATGCTATGCCTTCCCGACCAATGTTCAACTCTGGTCTGTCCTGGGGGCCATTTCCCCTTGTGCTGCTGTGTCACAGGTTTAGTTTCCTGCTGATGACCTCTGCAAACTCTGGCAATATGCCCTTGCTTTCCATGGGCACAACATATTACTGTGTGGAATCTGTACTCTGCCCTTTCATGCTGTCCCCCACAGCTTGCACAGCTCTGTGGGAGAGTTCCTTGCTCTGTGGAGCATGGCCATCTGGGTGTCTCTCTCTGCAAGTGATTGATTTCTTTGCTCTCACTGTGGTGGCTGGAGAATCTTCATTGCCCTCTGGCAGCCTCATCTGCTATGACTTCCTTCAATGCATCTTGGAAAGTCAGTTTCTCCATGGCATATAGGCGCTGCTGTAATTCACTATTACAAAAGCTGCAAAAGAGACTGTCTCTAGATGGTCTTTCAGATCAGGGAACTCGCATTGGTACGAAGCTCTGCTACAGGTCCCTGGACTGCTGTTCACATTGCTCGAATGCATAGCATTAGAGTTTAGGCTCAAAATGTTTCCTTAATTTTTTTCTTGAGGTCTGCGTAGTCCACAATCTCTACACTTGCTGGTAGTATCAAGTTTTCAGCAATATTAAACGTGGCTTTTTTGCAGACACATAGTAGGTTTGCTGCCTTCAGGTCATCGTCCATGACCTGGTTAGCCCGGAGATAGTTATCTACTCAGGAGATGTATGAGCTCCACTGTTCCAGGTAAGTAATATCAAACTCATTGAGTCTTCCCAGTTTATTCATTTTGAGAAGATTCCTGTCATGCTGGTTAATGTCTGTACTGCTGCGGTTGGAGCTGGGCTGCACTTAAGAGTCCTGGGGATGGATCACTCATGTACGACACAAGTGCCTCGAGTGTGTCTTACTGGCAGTCAGGGTGGGAAGCGTGGTCCCGCCAGGATTCTTTATCTGGTCTGACACCCAATGATTTCAGTGTGCATCCAGTATGGCTTACTCGTAGGCAGGGGTGAAGACTAGTCCTGCCAGGGCTTGTAACTCAGCTTATCACCCAGTGATTTCAGTCTCTTGGTTAGCAGCAGCTCTCTCTTCTGCAGCATTCCACCTTCGTCACCACTATTGGGTAATAGGCTTCAATAGGCAAGAAGCAGACCAGCATAGCTGTAACAGCATTTATTGACTCAAAACTGAGGATTTCCGGTTTGCTTGTCGTCAGAGCGGAATCCATGATCGTCCACAGTTTTGCTTTGAGCTAACTTGCTGGAGGGTCCCAATCTGGACCAGAACCACCCTGGAGGGATGGTGAAGAAAGAAGGAATCAGCTGGAGGGTTGAGTGGAGTCACAACTCCCCTCCTTGACAGGAAAAACCCCTTCCAAAGGCAAGCGGTAGCGGGGGTCTTAAAATGGCCACCACGAAGATGAAGAACAGTCCAGGAAACTAATTTTGTGCTGGAGATGAGAAGTAGCAAGCGGAGTGCAAACCAGGCAAAATGCATGGATTTTGAGGTACCCCGGTATTAAAAATAAAAGACTATATTGGAGGAAAGTGTGTGGAAGCTGTGATCAAAGACAGAGAGAAGGAAATTGGATTTTATAAAATTGGCTTGAATTACTATGTTGGATTAATTTGGAGGAGAAAATTTAAAGGAAAGTATTTGAACACAACAAAGGTTTAGAAATGAAACTGGATAACTATTGGATTATGGGCATTCAAAGGGCATAACTAAATGTTGAAATTGAGTGTGTGGAAATGGAAAAAAATAATAGCTAATGATTGAAATTAGTGAATTTAATAAAAGTACTATATTCAACAAAGAAAGTTAAAGTTAAGGAAGGAGTGAACAGGGAAAAAGGCTCAAGAGTGCCACCTGATGGTACAGGAAAACTTCAGTCATCTTTTTTTTTTTTTTAAGTGTTTGGTCTTTCTAAGAAATTGGACTTTGGAATTTAAAAGAAAGTAAAAGAAACTCCATTATAAAAAACAAAAACCCTGGAAAGTGACATTAGAATATCAGAAAGGGGAAGATGTTTGAAAATATTGACATAGAACCACCTGGTGAGTTTCGGAAACAGTTAGGAAAGGGCCACTTGAAAATTTGGAATAAAGATTTAAGGACATTGATTGTTGAAAATAAACTTAAAAGATACTGGCTGAAATAATATACTGGACTTTGGGACTGAATACATTAATTAGGGAAAAGGGAAAAGAAAAAAGGAGAAGATACAATGGAGGAATTATTTGTTGAAATAAGAGCAGACTTGCAAGACATAAGGGAAATGATGAAAACTAGATTTCAAATGTGTAATTACGTATTACAGAAATTAGAAATGACCCAGCGTGTAGAAGAAGAATGCAAACAAGAGGTGGAGGAGTTTAACAAAGAAGAAGCCAGGCTTGAAGAACAAAGGGATCAACAATTACTTAAGTGGGGGGGGGGAATTAAAATTAAAAATGTATGGTCTGATGTGATAATAAAAGGGACAATGGTTTGGAAAATGGAATAAAGGAGAGGGAAAAAGCTGAAAAGGGAAGTTCAAAAAAAATTGAAAGAGGGAAGGAGAAAAAGTTAATAATTGGAATGAGAAATGGAGAGGAATAAGAATGGGGAAAAGGGGAATTAAAAGAAAAGACCAGAAAATAAAAAGAAACAGGAAGCAAACAAGGATGAAAAGGAACTATATTGTTAAAAGAGCGAGAGATAATGGGTGAAATTAATAAAAGCGGATAGGAAAGAGATTCCGTAAGGTAATAAGGTGTGATATAAATGATTAAGTAGAGAAAATGGATATGTATGTAACTGATGTGATTTTTTTCTTTTAGCTTCTTTCTTTTCTTCTTTTTCTTTCTTGTTATTAAAGAATTATTGCTATACTAGACATAGAATTTATTGGAATAAATATCGAATTGGGAATTTATAATAAAAATATCATATGTTGATGATTACCAATGTATAAGAAAAGGGGGGTAGATGATAAAATGAGAACTATTATGGAAGGATTAATAACAATTAATTACTATAATTAATTGATTAGACTAATATTTTTGTAATGTATAGATGATCTATAAGATGATTGAGAAAATGTAATGCGGAATCTGACAAAAATGTACATATATGTGTGTGTGTTATATAGTAATTAGGGAGATGATATCAAGGTAGATTGAAGGTGGCTGGCTCGAATTAATAATCAGAGGGGACAATTTTAAATTAATAAACTAAGGATTGATAAAATTGCAAATATAACAGATAAAGGTAATTTGGAAATGAATATAGAAATGAGATGAGAATTTCAAATAGCATTGTAAAATAAGATATGAGAATACTCTAATGAATGAAATAAGTTATAATATGAATTGGAATTGGACAAGTTTAATATTTAATACTAATAAGGTTAATGTGATATGAAATTGAACAAACAAAAAGTGAATAGGTAAATATGGTCATGTTTGTATTGTATTGAAACCTGGAACCATACTGCTTGCCAAATGAGATTTTCTTTTATTTTTTAAAAAATGAGGAGGAAATTGAATAATGAAATCATTAGGTATGTCTAATTGATATGGTGGTTGGCATTAGGAGAGAGTATTAAAATGTTGAAAATAAGCAAGGAAGAATTTTGATTTAATATGAATGTGGATATTAAGAGATTATTAAGCTTGCTTATATTAAAATGTATGCTATATTGATGCCACACAGTTAATGTATTGTTGTGTATGTGTAGATTGAAATAAAAAACTTTTATTTAAAAAAAAACTGGAACTGAGGAACAGCAGGCAAATGCCTGTAATTTATACTCTAGGCCCACAGGGCCTTAACCAGGGGTGGAATTCTACTGATTTGGATCGGTTTGGGCGAACCATTTGTTATGATTCTGTGCAGTTTGAAGAACTGGCAAATCTTACCACTGGCTGGCCCAGCCCCTCCCCACCCACCCCTCCCTGCCCCACCCTGTAACTCATCTTGTCCACCCACCATTGCTGCCTGCAGCCTGCCTTCACCCGCCTGCTAGCCAGCCATTGCTTCCTGCCTTCCGCCGCAGCCCTGCCTGAACTGATCTCCCTGAGTGAGTGAGGCTCTGCAAGCCCCGGTCACCTACCTGCTGCCACCGCTGCCAGCCCTGGTTGAGTCCCAACTCCCAGGCTGCCCGGCTGCCATCTTTGTCTGCCCATCATCTTTGCCTGCCTTCACAATTGGTGAGTGAGGCTCTGCAAGTAAGCCACTGTTGTCTACCTTCCTTTGTTGCCACTCGCCTTCTCCCCCACCATTTGCCTGTTGCTGCTGCCACCAAAAACAGGTCGCCAGAGAACATGTGGAACAGCTCCATGTGCTCTCCGGGTCAGCAACTGCTTCTCTCCCTACTGCTCTTTCTGGGAGAGCAAAGGAGACTTTCGCAGCACAGAAAAGTTTAGCTTTGGGTCCTACGAGTCCCACTGCCATCGGGAAACAGTTCCAGGTGGTAGAGAAGCAGCCAGGTTGAATCCTGTTTCTCTCTGCCACCTGGAGCCATTTCCCAATGGGAGTGGGACTTGCAGGACCCAAAGTTAAATTTTGCTGTGCTGCAAAAGACTCTCTTGTTCTCCCAGAAAAAGCAGCAGGGGAGAGAAAGCAGGTCATTGGAGAACACATGGAGGGGAGAAAAGTTAAATATCTTTTAAAACACAGAAAATTGGACTTTTAAATTGGGCAAGCATTGTTGTGGAAAGGCATTATAAAACTTGGACTATCTACTTGAATCTTTTTGAATAATTGGCTTTGCTTCCATAAATTAAATTAAATTTGGATTAATTAAATCTACAAGACTTGAAACAACACTGAAACCTAAGCTGAGGGCACCATCCACTGGTGAATGGAATAAACCAGACACCTACAAGTTTAGAAATACCTTTTGATGAGAGAAATAAACAACATTCATCTGGAGGGCTGTGGTTATACCTCTATAACTAGCTACAGTATGATTACTGGAGACTCTATTATGAGAATAAGGAAGACTTTTAAGCAAAGCAAAGTGATTTTTGACATGCGGAAGCTTCCTGACTACTTAAATTGAATTGATTAATAATCCTGAGATATAAAGGACTATGATTATTGAACTTTCTGAGGAATAACATTGGACTGGAATATATTGCTTTTGGACTTGAGTAAGAGCAGAACTTATTAAATTAAGACAAGATGCTCCATCAAGAGGAAAGGGCTGAGATTTCAAGAGAAATAGCGTTGATGTTTCAAAGCATTAGGGATACTATGGAAAAGAATCACAGAGAGATAAAGTATCTAATGCAAAACATATATGGGAAAATAGAAAATATGCTACAACTGATGATGAATGAAGATCAAAGAATCTAGGAAAGAGGAGATAGCAGAAAGAACAGAAAAAAAGGAACAGAGAAACAGCAAACAACAGAAAAAAATGGGAAAGAGAAGATGATAAAAATAATAATGACTGATGAAATAAACTAAGAGAAAAACATTTTAAAAGATTTAAAAATGGAATTGAATAATCTGGAAGATACTTTTGAAAAAGAGATGGGGCTTCAGTGGATATTTTGGAGAACTGGCAGTTTATGACGATAGAGATGGGAGAAATAGACAGTCTAAATGGTGAAGACACAGATGAGGATAGAGATAAAGACTCAAGAATATGGGAGGCAAGCAAAAAAAATGAGTAAGAATTGAAGTATTAAAACATATAGAGATGATGAGAAAGGAATTTTATATATATATATATATATATATATATGTGTGTGTGTAAGGTTTTTAAGCTGATAATTTTTAAATAATAAATAAGGGAGACTAGTATAGATCTATTTCGAGCTAGTTAGCTCTCTTCAGCTAGCCATACCCTTACTGGGATTCGAACCAGGGAAGTATTACATGTGAGGCAGTTGTAATTGCCTCTACACCACTGGCTCTCTCCTTATCAGCTCAGGCAGGGGAATAAGTATATACTTTGTATTACAACACCCTGTTAAGCCCCAATTAAGGGAGAAAGCATACTGCTTTCTTTTCTGTCTTTCGGCTCATCACCAGAGACCATACCGACAGAAAGCTATTTGTTTCGTTGCCTTTTGTTTACATGTGTGTAAGGTTTTTAAGCTGATAATTTTTAAATAATAAATAAGGGAGACTAGTATAGATCTATTTCGAGCTAGTTAGCTCTCTTCAGCTAGCCATACCCTTACTGGGATTC